>JAIVFJ010000068.1:0-295744 GCA_025765615.1 Zopfochytrium polystomum
GAGTGAAAACATTAGAAAAAACGAACTTGCAAAGTCAAAGTGACTCTACCCCTTCTCTCAAGACGTGATGCCGGGGAGACAGCCCCCAAAAACCCACCCACCATTCACCTTCTCCCACTTCCCCTTTCATCCAATCCGCCTCCAACGTACAACACCCTTCCTCACAACCTCTCCTGCAATAGTTTCCCGCTGCAGGAGAGAAGCTTCCTCGAACCAATCGTCTCGCCGTGCGCAGCGATTCGTCTTTTCGCCACCCAAAAAAGTCGCCCGAGGCTCGGAGGCCAAAGCAAAATTGCCTCGCGTTTGCGCCAGAACGTTAGTGAGCTAGCACTCAAACGCCCGGCGGATTCTTTTTTTTCTTCAACGAGGCGTCCACTCCTCCTCGAAGAGGCCCCCCCCTCGCGCCGCTCCGCCGGTGCCGGAGACTGCCCCGGCCTCGCTGACCCGGCGACGTCAACCGTTTGCGGTTTGGAACTCCCGACCGGCGGCCGACGGGGTCGTCTTCCGCCTTGCAACGCCCCTTGCCGCTTTCTTGTTCACTGGCAGGCCGGCGTTGCGAGGCGGAAGATGACCCGTCGGACGCTTCCAAACGGCAACGCGGGGCAGTCTCCGGCACCGGCGGAACGGCGCGAGGGGCTTCTTTGAGAAGGTGCTTGGACGTCTCGATGGAAAAAAATGTGGGAGGTTGCTGGTTGCGGCGAATGTGTTATCGTCGTTTTATCTGCTAGGTGCACTTCAAATCCTCGCCTAACGGTACACATTCCAGTGATGCTCACATCGAACTCTCTTCCACTGGCCTCTGCCTGCATACCGATCCTCTTCCTGTCCCTGCTTCACGTTATGCTCTATAAAATATCCCTTCGTCTGTTCGCACTGCCGGCTGGCTCTTTCTGCACGTCGATCCTTCCGGAAAGTTCCGTCCATATATCTTGGTTGTCACATTTTGTACTCTCCTTGTTCTTCCTTCTGCACGTCGATCCTTCAGTGAAAGTTCTTGTTAGTTGCTATGTAATACCTTACGGAACGGACCTCCCAAAGAAAGTTCCGTGAGGGTTGTCCACGGTTGTTTGTGTGAGACGCACAATACAACGGAACAAATAAAAAAAAAAGTTACGGGAAAGGGAAGGAAGGTGTGCTCGCCGTTCTCCGTGGAACGTCCCTTCTGCTCGCGCATCCCTCTGCCATCTTTTCACCACCTCTTCTCTTTGTTACCGCTGTCGCCATCACCCAGCTCAAAGACGTCTTGTGTGGGAAATCGTCGCCGCCACCTCGATGAATTCCTCGCAGAGTATCAATGCCCTCTCCAAAGAGTGGATTGGGTATTTGTTAGAGGTTTTTCGAAGCAGCCGCGGAATCAGCGGGGATTGGCCAAAGGAAAAATTGCTGTGATTGAAACTCCGACAAAAAAGAAAAGAAAAAAAAGGGAAAGAAAATGACTTCGCTTGACGACCTCGGCTCCGTGAACAGCCTGGTGGCGGACGGCGACGACGACCCGCTCAAGGACAACGCGTCGGTGCGCTCCAACACGCAGGGATCGCGCTCGTCGGGGCGCAGGTTGGGGGCTGTTACGGGTGTCTGCGCTTCCGTGTTCTCTCGCGCTCACACACGCACTCTCCATTTCTCTCTCTCTTCGCCTCTTTAACCCACTTCGCGGGGGTCCCAGCGCCGAGGCGGACCTGATCCGGCAGATCTCGCGGCGCGGTTGGGTGCGCAACGCCGTGTTCCAGCTAACGCTGTCCAACTGGTTCAACAACGTCATCCTCGCCGTCATCCTGCTCAACACGGTCGTGCTGTCGCTGGAGACGGTGGATAGCATGTACAAGACGTACGGTGAGGGATGCTTCCGGCACAAAAAGGGGGAGAGTGATGATTCGGAAAACGCTCGCTGGACGTTTTTTGGGTGGGGGGTTGCTTACACACATTTCCTTTTTTCTTAGGATGGTACTTGACTGCTTTCGACAACAGTTTTCTGGGCATTTACATGCTCGAGGCGATTTTGAAGCTGTACTCGTGGCAGTGGAGCTATTTCAAGTCGGCGTGGAACGTGTTTGGTTCGATGACGACTCTCTCTTGCGACCCCCAGCATCCATTTCTACATTACCACCCCCTCGATCTCGCGTCCCAGACCGTCCCACCAATCCTTCACATCCCACCCCCAACCGCCACCCAAAACCTCACACACAGACCTCGTAATCGTCATCATCAGCATCGTCACCTGGCTTATCCCATACTTCCTCGCGACCGCGATCTCCTTCAACGTGCGGATCTTTCGCCTCTTCCGGCTCTTCCGCGCGGTCAAGGCGATCCGGTCACTGCGGGTTTTGCGGACGATCTCGTTCCTGCACTCGCTGCAGGTGATCATATCGACCGTGTTCAAGTCGATCCCGGCGATGGGCAACATCGTGCTGCTTGCGGGCATCACGCTGTACATGTTTGCCGTCATCGGCACCGTGTGCTTCCGCAACGTCGACCCGAGGCGGTTCGGCAGCCTCGGTCCGACGCTGTTTAGGCTGTTCCAGCTCATGACGCTCGACCATTGGTCGGATATTTATCGCCAGAACGAGGACGCTGCGCCGGGGCTCTATGTTTATGTGCTGGCGGTCATCTTGCTCGAGACGTTTGTGTTTTTAAAGTAAGGGGTCGTGCATTTGCGTGCGCGCGGGTTCGAGGTGGTCGCCCGTCACGCGGGTTCGCACAGCTACCACTGCCATGCCTCACCACCCACTCCCGCCCACCCACCCTACACTTCCACAATGACCATCCCATCCAGCCTCTTCATCGCGGTGATCGTCAACAACCTACAATCAGCACGGCGGCGGATCATCAGCAAGCGACGCAAGCGCAAGGAATCGCTGGCGGTCGGCGCGGGCGGGGGTGGTGGGGAGCACGACTTTTTCGACCCGTCGGCGGCGGCCGCGGCCGCGACCCTCGGCGTCGGGGCCGGGGGACGGCATCGGAGACAGTCAGAGCACGCTGCGGGACGCGGACGGGAACGAGCTGCTGCTGAACGGCGGGATGACGGAGGAGAGCAGCGGCATCGATAACTATTATTCGCCGACGCTGCCGTCCTCGTTGAGTATTTTTTTTTCTTTGTTTGTTTTTTTTTTTTTTGGATTCCTGGGCGGCCGCGGTTCCGTCACTTGTATTGTTAAAACAGCCTTCCCTGCGTCTGTTTCTTCTCACCTCCCGCCTTTCACCCCGAATCACACAGCACAAAGTCGCTCATTTCGCAGTACTACATGCTGCTAGCGTCGCTGGAGGTGAACCAGCTCATGTACCAGAAGCAGCAACAGGTTTTGGACGAGCTGGGTGAGTGCGTTACTCATATCCCTTTTTTTGTTTCTTTTTTGTTTCTTTCTGTTTCTCCATTTTGGAAGCTGCAAGCAGCAGGGAGTGCTCTTTAACGGATCGCCCATTGTTTGCCCCCCACTTCGCCCCACGCTTTTCTTTATTCCCATAGTCGACTTGTCCAAAGAAAAGTGATCAGTTGTTGGAGCCAAGAAATCCATTGCAGAAGAAGAAACTCTTTATAATTTTGCCTGTTCCCGCGTTCTGATCATTGCGACTTGCTATTTTTCTCAAACCTTCCTCCCCCCGCCCCAACTCACACTCACCCCAACCTTTTTCTTTCCGTACTTGGCGATCTCGTCGACTGCCATCTCCGCACTTGTAGTGAATAATTTTGTTTTACGCGTACCCTTTTTAATAACACTGCACATGAACCACCGTTCGAGAACAAATTACACCTTTCCTACTCTTAGCCGAAGAGGGAAAAAGTCAGCGAAGTTAGAGAGTGTGAAGACCATGAACAACATAAACGGTACCACCGCTGCCACCGCCAGCTCGAAACCCCCACCACCACCACCAGCGCCAGAGAACAAGAGGCGCAAGTGTCAGCAGCAACCAGAGCGACCATCACAGTTCCAGTCATAGCCGGTGGTAGCCGTCGAGTGTGTGTGCTGCCTTTCCGCACGGGCGGAGGCGGTGGGGTGTGGGGAGAAGAGAAGGAGCGACCACAACGCAACTGTTCTCAAGAATCACACTCACCGACTTCCGCCATTGTCCAGTCCTGTCTGGCGGCTTGCTTGACAGAAGCTACACTTGGTGGCGGTCGGTTGCCTTCTCCACATCGTGAAGAAGTTTTCCCGCGAAGGGAGACAATTTCGAAGAAGAGCCCATTCATAGTGCCCAACCAGAGAGATAGAGAGATCGGATTGGAGCGAGACGAGACAGAGCGACAGCGGAGAGCGAGAGAAAGAAAGAGAGAGAGAGAAAGCAAGAGAGAAAGAAAAGAGAGAGAGAGAGAAAGAGAGAGAGAGAGAGAGAGAGAGAGAGAGCAGATGGCTCCCGCACACACTCGTCAATGGGCTTGGAAAAAAAAGAAAGCCTGGCTCCTGCTGCTCGTCTCTCTTTGTGCTTTCTTTTTGCGACAGTAAAATGCTGTCCTCATCAGCCGTCTCGCTGAAAGTGAGACTCTTCCCCGACCCTTCCAGCAGGCACCATGGATGGGGGAGGGGGCGGCTCAACGGGTAAAAGATATGCTTTTTCTTCCTCTTGTTTTTTCCAGCATGTTGAAGGTGTGGACGATAAAACGAAGAAACAAAAAAACCAAATAAAGTGTTCGAGCGTAATGAGAAGAGAAGCACGCGAGAAAAAGAAGAAACGAAGAAGCATACCACCACTCGAAGAACGAGCGCACGAAAAGAAAAAGAAAAAAAATAACCAAAGGAAGTTTGCGAGGCCGGATGCAACAAACAACGCACACACGGATGAAGAACGAAAGGGAAAAAAAAAAAAAAAAAAAAAAAAAAAGAAAGGAAAAGGAGAGAAGGAAAACAGACTCAAAGAAAAACGAGCATTTAACAGATCCTCCTTGGCCCACGGACGGAGAGAAAAGGGACATTGGGGAGGAGGGGAGGGAAAGAGGAAAAGTCCAAAGCTAAAAACCCACCCGTACTCGTCCCATCAAACATACACGAACCCACCGCCGCCGCTCTTCCCGACCCACAGCGCCGAGGCGTCGGTCGTTTTGACGAGCAGGCGCGCCGGGAGGTTGATCTGGGCGTTGAGGAAAGGCACGAGGGTGATGCTCGCGACAAAGTAAAACAGCAGGCCAAAGGCGATCGAGATGGGTAGCGCGGGGAGCGCCTTTTGCCAGATCACCAGGAGGAAGATGGTCATGTTCAGGCCCGTCAGGACCGCGACCATGCACGTCACCGTCGTCACCCAGTCAAAGAGCGCTGGAGTACGAACCCCAACAACGCACAAAAATATTGGTCAGGTACAAACCAAAAACAGTTAACGCTTAAAACACAACGGGCAACTCACCGGCGCGCGACACAAGGACGCTGTAAAAAACAAAATCGCCGAGCCCGAGCTTCATGCCGCTCCGCTCGTCCTCCTCGTCCTCGTCGCCGTCGCCATCGTTCGCAGCCCTCCCCTCGCCGCCGGCACCGGCACCGGCAGCAGCAGCACCATCGCCGCCCCCGCCGCCCCCCCCTCGACCGCCCCTCGGACCTCCGCGAGGACGGCGAGGGGCCAAGCGACGCCGAGTTCTTTTCGCGCGCCAGCAGGTTCTCCATCGAGACCGTTTCGCGCACGTTCGGCGACTCGCTGGCCGACGCCGGGAACTCGAGCAGCGGCCGGCTTTCGACGCCGCTGTGTTCCGTGGGCATCGGCGACGGGCTGGCGAGGCTGGCGCTGTCGGGAGGGTAGCGTCTCGGCGTGTCGGCCGGGGTGGCCATCATCCAAATCATGGCTGCGGGTGGACGGCGAAAAAAAAAAAGGCGATTGAAGCGGCGGCGAAGGTTAGACAGGCGGCGTGGGAGGGGGTGTTGGATCAGCAAACAAAATCTGGAGCAGAAGTGACCAAAAAAAGGGACACGAACTTGAGTAAAGCAAAGCCGGGATCTCGCGATTGTTCTTTTTCGAATTCTCGATCAGAATTTTTAGCGGGCCAAACGGACAGAGCACTGCAATCAAGTCTGGTTGTAAAGCAAAAAAGTAAGGGCCCTCGTCAGCAGGCTGCTTACAACTAAATCCTGTCACTAACCCCAAACCGCCAGCAGCGCGAGAAGCAGCCAACTTGTTATCGCACTGATGCTGGTCAAATTGAATGCCTTGAAAGCAGAGCAACAGATAAGGATGAAGTTAATCTTCACGCTCAAATGAGAAAAAAAAAATAAGTGAAAGCTCACCATCATACTACTCATAAGGACCAAGTATATCTGTTCCAGCCAGCGAGGGTCCCTTGAAAAAGATGACAATCAACCCAACCACGCACAAGTTCCACAAGAAGACGAAAAAAGTTATATAATCGAAGGCGGCATTCGATACGCTGGGAAAAGGGAGTTAATTGCCGTGCTAACCCTCGTGCAGCTGGGCCGTGTTACCTTAGGAGCTGAAGGCCGAGGGTGAAACCAAACAGACCGAGGAGACCCAGAACAATGATACCGAAAATCCCATAGAGAATCTTTGCAACATAGAGACAACCGTTAGTATGCACCGTTTGCATTATACAAAAAAAGAAATAAAACAAAACAAAAAAATGTTGGTATCCACACCTTCATGCAGTTGAAGATGAAAAGCAGCACAATCACGATTGTGGCACCCACAACCTGGCCCAGAATAATAAGGGCGGCCTTGACCGATGCGCCGCTGTCACCCGTATCGGCGTTGTCAGCGTTCCCGGCCACGACTGAGGTCAAACCGCCCACAAAAATGTCTGGCGATTGGCCTGATAGTCCAGCGTCGAACAGCGGCGACACGGGGTTCGTCACTTTGACCCACAGGATCGAGAGGACGATGCACAGAAGAACGGGCCGGAGAATCACGTAGAGCTGGTTCATGTAAAACTTTACGTTCTCCACGTCCTCTTCATCGAACGGTTCGGGCGCTAGTCCTCCGCTGCCGCGCCTCAAGCTGGAGGAACTGGCGTTCTGGTGCGCTTTTTCTGCAAGACAACAAGCCATAACACAACGCAAAGTTTAAAAACTCATGATAACATCAACAGCTTGCCACACTCACTCCTATTTAGCAACTGAGCGACGTTCCGGAACCCAAACACCTTCCGCCGCCGCAAGCTCCCGATGGACGCCGCGTCGTCCATATCCCTTCCACCGCTCGCCGCGGAATGCTGCTGAGACTGATAATGAAGGCGATCCTGCGACTCCGAGCTCAGTCCGCCGCCGCCCGAGGACGAGTTCCCTGCGGCGCGATCCTGGGAGCCTTGCGCCGCCGCCGTCGCCGCCTTCGCCAGGCCCGAACACACTAGGCGATGCTCTGGCCAGTCTTGGGCCTGGCAGGGCTGAGAGCAGTACTGGGCGGCGTTGACGGGATCGCAGATGGAGCACATGAAGCGGGCGGGTTTAGAGCATACTCGGCAGATGGGACGATCGGTGACGGACGGAGATCGCAGTGGGGTGGCTGAGGAGGGGTCATCTGAAACGTTGGGGGCGGCTGATCGGGTCGATGAGAAGTCTCCAAGCTCGATGGTGGGGCCGGCCTGCCGGTGGCCGTCGCTAGTGGAGTGGTTGGAATTAGGGCAGGGGGAGCGGGGGTTGGTCATGTGGAGGGGTTAACGACAGACAGAAACCAGCGATCATGGCAAGCGATCTGGACGCGATCGACTTTGACAATCACAATCGGCGGACGTAGAACATTGCCCGGCTGAAAGGTAAGAGGGTGGGGGTAGTGTCCTACCTGATGCTGCTGCTGCTGCCGCCGCCGCCGCTGCCGCTCCTTGGCGCCGCCGTCGTCGCCGACCGCTCTGCCATTTTCTGGAAAGTGGAGACAAGGGGGGGAAATAGAAGGGACGGCGGCACGGGGTCTGTTGACAGACTGATGATATCCGCACGAAACAAAAAAAAAAAAAAAAAAAAAAAAAAAAGAGTATGCTCTGATGCTACCTCACAGTCAACTTTACTTCTGCAGCATGCCCTTACAAGGAAAAAACCGCGACTACGCCCGCCCAAACGTTCAACGCGCAAACCTTAATAGGTGTCGGCGACAGGCCCCTGGCGGAGGCTGCTGCAAAATCGTTTTAACTTCTTTTCCTTCGGTCCCCGCTCTCGCTAACGACGCTGGCACGACTTTCCGCTTCCACCGCCAAAAAGAAATATTTTAATCCTTTCGCCAAAGTCTCACCGTATGTTTGCTTGTTGTTGTTTCGTTCTGTTCTCATTTCGTGTTTTGCTTGTGTTTCAAGTGTTATCAATTGGAACTTTCGACAGTGAGAACAAAGGCAAAGGCCGTGTTGGAGCTTGGCGGTTTTTCACCCTGTTTTAGTCTCTCTCGATTGTCGAATGCATTGAGCTTTGCAAGCCTGAAACTCGCTTTGTTTATCAAGCCCTTGGAGGCTTTGTCCATCACACAATAATTGCTGGGGTATTTCAGTTTCTGCCGACCTGCTTGGTGCAGTAATGCACCTTCAGCTTCACACACAGACACACACACACACACACACACACACACACACACACACACACACACACACACACACACACACAGTATTCTTCAGTTGCCTTTCATTTAAAGCTCGAGCAGAGACTTGAGCGAATCGGTCCTTAACAGTCTTGCACAGAAACATTGGGGACAATCCGCGAGCGGCCCCAAGATGGCTGTTGTTGCGACAACAACAAGCTGCGGGCGGGAAAACAGATCACCCGCGCAGTTTGCAGGGATAAAATCTTTCTCCTCCGACGAAAAACCCAACGCGCGAACAACCCACCCGCATCAGGCTGCCAAAAAAAATAACAGCAACAATGGCGAGCAACTCATCGGCAACAACGACGACGACGGCGGCGGCGTCGTCGCTCAACGTCATCATCACTGGGGCGTCGGCCGGCATCGGCCGCGAACTCGCCTTCCTCTACGCTGCGCACGTCTTCAAAACGCAACCCACCGTGGGGTCTTCCCTCACCTCCCGCCTTGCCGCCTTGGTCGGCCTGGGCATCGCCAGGCGCCCGGATGGCCTCGTCCTCGTCCTGACCGCCCGCCGTCTCGAGATGCTCGAGCAGCTCCGCGGCGAGCTCACCCAGGCCTACCCCGCCGAGGCTGCTGCAGGCAAGCTGGTCGTGGATGTAAGCAAGCAAGTAAACTGCACGCTGAACACCCAACGTTAACCCACGACCATGACGTCATCCCCCCCCAGATCCTGCAACTCGACGTGCGCGACGCCGCGGCGGTCATTGCTGCCGTCCGTGGATCCGTAGCGCGTCACGCCCACATCGACACGGTGATAGCCAACGCGGGCCGCGGCTCCGCGGACATGCCGCCGCTGGGCACGCACGAGGCCTTTGTGCAGCACAAGGACATGGTCGACACGAACCTGGTAGGGCTCGTCGCGACCACGTACGCGGCGGTGGAACACTTCCGCGCGACGGGACGCGGGCACATAGTCGGCATCTCGTCGGTGGCCTCGTTCCAGGCAAAGTCGTCATACAGCGCGTCCAAGGCCGCCGTCAATTCGTTCCTGGACACGGTCCGCGAAGAGGTGCGCGACGTCGTCGACCCCGCGACGGGAAGGAAGGGCGGCATCAACGTGTCGGTGATCCACCCGGGGTACGTGGCCACCGAGATCAACCGCCACTACAGGAACCCGCCGTTCATGGTGTCGGTGCAGCGCGGCGCGCGGGACCTCTTCCACGCCGTGATCAGGCGCTCCAACGTCGCGTTCGTCCCGCCGTGGCCGTGGTCCGCCATCGCCCTCGTCCTCTTCCTGATCCCGCACGTGCTGCAGAACAAGTTCCGCCCGAACCTCATCAAGGCGCTTCCGGCGGCGCCTGCCGGCCCTTCGACCGCCGTTACTGCGGCAACGCCGCTGCTGAAAAAGCGAAAGGTTGTGTACATCACCGGCGCGAGCGCTGGCATCGGGGAGTCTCTCGCGCTCCGGTATGCAAAAGTGCACGTCCAGCGGGCGGAGCCGATCGCGCTTGTGCTTCTGGCGAGGACCGTGAGCAAGTTGGAGGGAGTCAAGAAGTCAATCGAAGGCATTGCGAAGGACGCGGCGCCTGGGCTCGTCACAGTCCACGTACGTTTGTTGTCTTGCTGTTTCGCGCCCATCCTCCCCTCACCCCCCACCCCCCTCCTCCAATTTCCGTAGTATCTCGTCGCCACCACCACTAGCTTCTAAAAACTCCCCTTTTTATTTAGTTGCAAGAACTCGATGTTTCCAACGGCGAGGATGTTTACACTACATTCCGCGCTCTCGCGGCCCTTCCGGCTCCCGGCCCCCCACACGTTGTGGTCGCAAACGCGGGGCTGTTGTCGAAGCATACCGTTGGCGTTGATTTGGATTCGACCATTCCGGCCGTGCTAAAGACGATCGACACTAATGTTACCGGGCTCTGCGCGACGGCAAACGTTTCGATCGAGCTCTTCAGGGCCAACGGGGGCGGACAGTTCGTGACGGTCGGGTAAGTTTGCGAAAAAGGTGGAGTTGGTGATGGAGAGTTTTCACACCAGTGCAGGGTTGGTGGGAGTTTGTTTGGGTCCCGACGGACATCTGCCTACGAACGTTTTTTTTTTTTGTGGCATGCCCCACGGTCACTTACTTAAACTCTCACGCTCCCCTTCACCGCTTGTGTTTGTTGACCGTGAATCCACGCCCACAAAATACCCACTCCCAACACCTATTGCAGCTCGGTCGTGGCCTTCCGCGGCTTCCGGCAGAGCGCGACGTACGCGGCGACCAAGGCCTTTGTGCGCAACTACACGCACTTCCTGCGGACGGCGACGGCGGGCGACAACATTGCGGTGACGGGGCTGCACCCGGGGTACGTCGACACTTCGATGACGTCCGGGATCGCGAGCCGGCCGATGGTCATTTCGCCGGAGCGGTGCGCGGAGCTGATGCTGTACCACATTGAGCGCCGGACGACCACGGCGATCCTGCCGTGGCCGCTTTGGCTGCTGACGGGCGTGCTGCCGTTCTTGCCGTCGCCGATTTTCAGGGCTCTGACGGCTTGAACGTTCCCTTTATTTTATTTTTTTTTTTTTTCCCTGATTTCAAGTTTGACCTCCTTTTTCGGGGGTTTTGAGCGGACAGCTGCACGATGGGGGGTTACCCTGTGTCTTCTTCTCCATCGCCCGCTTTCCTTCCTGCTTGCCCGCCAACTTAAGCTGCCCAGGTATTGTTACGTCTCCCTCGCTCCCTCTCTCTCTCTCTCACTGTTATGTTCTTTTAATTTGGTCTTTTTTCTGTCGGTGTACCTCTTCACGTGAAGAGACGATTATTTTTTCGGTCCTACGAAAGTGTTGTTGCCGGATCCTCTCTCCGTTACTGTCTTTTTTCTTTCTTTTTTTTTTTTTTTTTTTTTGGTTGTTGGCTTCTGTTATGTTTCTCAAGTCTGAGTGAGCCTCTTTTGCGTTTACAAGCCCGCGCCGTAATACAGGAGCAGCGGAATGCGCAGCTGATTGAGCGGAAACAGGTTTCCTTTGGCGCGCGGCAGAAGGCGTGGAGGAGGAGGAGTGAGGAGGGTGAAGAGTATGTAGTTTATTGAATCGCCATATGCTTGGGGGTGTTGGTGTGGGTGGGTTGGGTGGCGGGCGGCTTTTGGGGCGTTGTGAGACACAGCCCGCACAGAGACAAGACGACAAACAAGGGGGGAAAAAAAATGTCGACGACGCGCCGGCGAAGCCGCTCCAACAACTCGGACGACGGCGACGGCAACTACAGCGTGCTCGGCGCACGAGGCCGCGGCGGCAGCGCCATCCCGCTGAATCCAACCTCTGCTGCCGCCGCCGCCGTCGGTACCGATGCGGACGCCGGGCGCGGCCGGCCGTCGAGGGGCGGCGGCGGGTTCAGAAGCAGCACGCCGATTAGCAGCACCGGCGGCGGCGGCGGGGACGGGGTCGACTACGACGACGACGACTACGACGGCGGGGACTACCGGCTGCTCGTGGATGGTGGCGACGGCGGTGGTGGCGGTGGAGGGTCGGCGGCGCGGAAGAGGGTTGGCGGCGGTGGGGGCGGCGGCGCGATCGGGGGCGATGGGTCCTCGCGGCTGCTGCGCCGCGGAAGGCGCTGTTGCGGTTGGGCACCGCCGCCGGTTTCGGGATGCTCAGGTTTGGCCCCAACCATCGTTTTGGTTTTTTGGTTCGCCGTCCCCCCCCCCTATTCCTTTCAACGCGTCGATACCTTTGCACCCATAGCACGACGTCGGTGATAAACCTTCTCTTATTTTATTTTTTTTCTCCCACCGCACACGCCCAGCCGCCGCCGTTGCAGCGGTTGTGGCCGTTGCGCTGCTGGCTGTGGCGCTGCTGTCCAGCCGGCGGGCGCCTGGGACTGCGTACCTCCAGGCCGGGAACGCGGCGTCCTCCACCGTCTGCAACACGAGAGACTGCGTTTTGTCCGCCGGTCGGGTAATAATGCGCACAGAGAAATCCAGCCTGGCTCACCTTGCTTACTCACCAATCCCGCGTCCGACCGTGCAGATTCTTGGCAACATGGACCCGAGCGTCGACCCGTGTGAGGTGCGTGAGCCTTGACTTTGGCGTCATTCAGCCCGTATCATTCCGCTAACCGTCAGGCAGGATTTTGCACAATACTCTTGCGGCGGATGGAAAGAACAAAACGTTCTGCCGGAAGACCGGATCCAAATCTCAACGTTTTCTCTTTTGGAGGAAAGAAACATGGTAAGAGACCATCTGAAACCCGACCCCAGTGTTCAATTGGAGAACCTCAGCAAGTATGAGATTTCGAACTTACGCGAAAATCGACTTAGGCCCTGTTGAGAAAGCTCGTCGAGGGCGCGTACCAGCCGAACCCAGACCTCAAAGACACCCGCAAGCAGCAACTGGACAAGCAAATGTTTGACCAGGTGAAAACGCTCTACAGCAGCTGCATGAACGAAAGCATCATCGACAGCCGCGGCGTGCAACCGCTGGTCGACCTGGTGGGCCAAGTGCGCGCCGAAATCTTCCCGATCACGAACTCTCCCGGGAAACTCGACCCGGCGCGGATGGCGCACGCTCTGGCCGAGGTCCAGTTCCTCGGCGCCAGCCCGCTGCTGAACGTCGGCGTCGACCCGGACCTCCAGAAGCCGTCCGAGAACGTGCTGTCGTACTCGCAGAGCGGCCTGTCGCTCCCCGGTGAAAAGTCGTACGAGAACCCGGCGCTCGTGGACATGCTGGTCGGCGTCGTCGCAGAGTACTTGAACCTCACGGTGCCCGGCGGCGATATGGCCGACTGGAAGGCGCGCGCGAAGAAGGTCGTCGAGCTGGAGTTGGCGCTGGCGGCGGTGTTTGTCCCGAGGTTTTTTTCTTTTTTTTCTCTCTGGGCTCGTTCATCGCGCCAGCTATTTTTTGCACGACTCACACATCAAAAAATTCTTAAAGGGAGATTTTTCGGATCCCGACCAACTCGTACAACCCAAGCGTAATCTCGGAACTTGAGCCCAAGAACATTGACATGACGCTTTTTTTCTCCAAAATTTTCCCCGAGTCGACGCCGTCGACCCGCGTCATTGTTGCGACTCCATCGTATTTCCGCAACCTTTCAAAGATTGTGCAGTCGACCGACCCGAAGGTGATGGAAGACTACATAACCTGGTACGAAAAATCAAACGCTCTGGAGAAAGGGATATGTTCTTTTTTTTTGGGAGACTCATTTTGGGCGCCAGGCACCTGATTCGACCGCTTTTGGCTGGTATGCCGCTGTCGGTCCGCAAAATCAAGCACAAGATGGATGAAGCCGCCGGAGTTCGGGGCTCGACGGATCCTCCCCGATGGAAGGTAAAGCCCATGCGTTTGTTTGAGTTGTGCAGCTTTTTCGCGTCGGTTACGCTGACCTTTACCCGCCCACTCCGGGTCAAATAAAAAATTTAAAAATGAAAAAACAACAATATATGTATATAAACGAAAGCTGTGCATGTACTTTACAGAACTCAATCTCCGCGATGGCCTTAGCAATTTGTACATAAAAGCAGCATTTGGAGGTGCGCGGGACGGTTGTTTGTTTTGCTTTGTTTTTTTTTCTTCCTTTTTCTGTTTCGCGCTTTGCCGAAACATCCAAAGTCCAGACAGCGCTGAATTTTTTCTGTTTTTTGCAGGAAGTGCAAAGGAGGATGCCGAGAAAACTATTAGAAACGTGAAGGACGCCTTGTCCACTCGTCTTGAAAGCGTAGATTGGATGGACAAGGAAACTAGCGCAATCGCCGTCCAAAAGGTTAGTGACGGCAAATCCCTTTTTTTGTTTCCAGGACGATATTTTGTTTTGGCGTGCGCGCTCGCCTACCCCCAATAATGTTGTTGAGACACCTAATACGTCCCAAAAATGTAACGTCCAACACTCTCCCTGCAGGTCAAGAATTTGCAACCTCGCATCGGCTACCGGGACGTGATTTTGGACCCCGAGTGGCTCGCAAACAAGTACGGCAGCGCAAAATACGTCGAGGGCAAGTTTTTCGAGAACGTGCGCACGGGCCACCGCTGGAACGCCGAGTTTGTCATTGAAAAGTTTGGCAAGCCTGTCGACCAGGACGCGTGGTCCATGGCGGCGTCGACGGTTAATGCGGTAAGCGAAAACGAGTGGGATCGGTGGGAGCAGATGCGGGGTGGGAGGGGGGTGGGAGGGTGGGTGAGTGTGGAAAGCCGCGGAAAGATTTCGTGGTGGACTCCGAAAAGTAGTGGTGCTGACATACGATTTTCTGATCTCCCCCACCGAAACTAAAACCTCCCCCGAAAAAATCAAGTACTATGTGAGGACCTTTCATCTTCACTTTTCCCCGCAGCCGCAACCGTTTCCACTCATCTCACCCCTCCGTGCCTTTAGAGCCCGCCGCATAACAAGATTGTATTCCCAGCCGGAGTGCTGCAGGGAATGTTTTATTCACCCAAAGCCCCCAAATAGTAAGTGGTTCGTTGCGGTACTTGCACCTCTCTTTTCGTTTTCCCACCGCCACCGCATCCCTTGTCAATGATTTCCCCTCCACACGTCCAACGCACACACACCCCTCCCAACAGCCTAAACTACGGCGCCATCGGCGCGGTGGTCGGGCACGAGATCGTGCACGCGTTCGACCACATCGGGCGGCAGTACGACAAGGACGGCGTGCTGGGCGACTGGTGGTCCAACGCGACGGCGGCCAAGTTTGTCGAAAAGTCGCAGTGCTTTGTCGAGCAGTACTCGAAATTTTCGGTGCGCGGCGCGAACGGGGAGGAGGCTTTTGTCAATGGGTAAGTTAAGTGATGGGGCGGGAGGGGGGGGTGGAGCGGGGGAAAGCGGATGTTTAAACGCAATTCCGACAAACACTCGCCCCCCTCCCCTGCACCCACCAACCCACGCACCCACCACCGCAACACCAAAAAAAAAACCAAACCAAAAACCCCTAAACAAAGCGCTCTCACGCTCGGCGAAAACATCGCCGACAACGGCGGGCTGAGCGTCGCACGCGACGCGTGGCTATCAGAGGCTCGAGCCGCCGGCGACCCGATGCTGCCGGGGTTCGACGGGTTCTCACAGGAGCAGGTGAATCTCTTTCTTTTTTATTCTTTTTTCCTCCCTCTTTCCCTCCCCCCGCTCAACCTAACCCCGCCTACCCCTCTTCCTTCCCTATCGCACAAGCTCTTCTTCCTGTCCTTTGCGCAGCTCTGGTGCAGCGCGACGCGGCCCGAGGCGGCGGTGCGCAAGGTGCAGACGGACGAGCACAGCCCCGGGTGGGTCCGCATCAACGCGGCCGCGGCCAACTCGCCGCAGTTTGCGGACGCGTTTGGGTGCAAGGCTGGCGCGAGGATGAGGCCGGCGGCGAGGTGCAAGGTGTGGTGATTCTTTTTTTTTTTTTTTTTTTTTTTTTTTTTTTTTTTTAGCTGTGTTTTTTTTTTTGGTTTGGTTTGGGGCCACCGGACGGGGGTTGTCAATGAATGAGTACCGGATTCAAAAAAAGTCGACCCCGTTTACCCTCTTCGTGTTACATGAACGTTTCCGTTCGCCGCGAGGAATCATGGATGAAAATGCAGCTTTTTTTTCCCTTTTGCATATCATTTATAACGGTTTTTTCTTTGGTACTATTTTGGTTCTTGAGGGATGCAATTCACTCATCGTCCTCCCCCGCGGTCGCCCCCCGCGCTTCGTTGGCTCACAGCGGCAGCCACTTTTCCGTCCGACCATATCACACACCCCATCAACCCCTTCACACCACCGCTTCCTACACCATCAACCCAACCTGCGCCTCAAACTGCCCACAACCCATCCCCCCCATGCCTTCTTTTACTTGGCCGGGAGGTTCAGGTCATCAAAAGTTTCTTCCCCGTACTTGAACGTAAAGTAGTCCGGGTCAAGGTGGTGGATGCGCACGAAACCGTCTTCTCCGCCGCTCGCAAAGCTGCATCGTTTCAAAAGTACAGAGGGGGTGTTTTTTGTTTTTTTTTTGTTTTTTTTTTTTTTTGTTTTGTCGTGTGTGTTGTTCTGTTAGAGAAGCGGCACCAGAAACGGGAAGAACAACAAGGTAAAACAAACAGAGAGGGATGACAAACCTCCGTCCGCTCGGGTGGAACGCCAGGGTATTGATGGGCCCAAAGTGACCTCCGACGCGACCAATCTCGTCCTCAAAGACCTGGTGGAAGAATCGGGCCTCAAACTTGTTTCCCTTTGCGGTGGTAGTGGTGACGGACATGGCGTCCTGTCCGCCGCCGAGGATGATGTGCGGGCGGATGGGCGACATGCAGGCCGAGTTGACGGGCCTCTCGGTCTGGTAGCGTTTGAGCACCTTGAGGGTCTTTGCGTCAAAGATCTGGGCAGAGTTGTCCTTGGACGAGGTGATGAACATGGACTTGTCCTTGGAGAACTGCATGTCGGTGATGGCGCCCGCGTGGTTCTTGACCGACTTTAGCCGCGACCCGGAGTCGATGCTCCAGATCGAGATGCTGCCGTCCTCGTGGCCCGTGTAGATGCACTTGTTCAGGTTTCCCCACGCCGCCACCGTCGCCTTGGAGCCTGTGATGACGATCTGGCGGATGAACTCGTCGGTTTCTGTGATGCGTTCGAGAGGAAAGGGAATGGTGAATGCGTGCGTGAGCTTAAGCAACTGTAGACTTTTTTTTACAGCGCGAATGGTGATAAGCAGAACCCTATCCACTGTCTTTCCCCATCGTCTGACAAAGACAGGTATTAAGTATAATACTAACGGTCTTCCGGGTCGGCTTCAATTGGAACAATGTGGATCGTGCATGGCTGACCCATTGTCGCGTCAGTAATAAACAGCGCCATCTCGTCTCCCAGGGCAAAGGCGACGGCACGAACGGCCGTGCGAGTTTCCCACGTGAAGACGCAGCGACCAGTTTCGACCTCCCACAACCGCGCGGTGTTGTCTGCCGATCCAGTCAAGAGAAAGCGGCTGTTGTCTGTTCCCGGGAGGTAGCGGAAGGGGGGGGGGGGGGGGGGGGGATTGAAGTTTGTTGGACAACGAGTTCAGGCCAACAACTCAAACGCGCAGCATGGGGCAAAATATCACCGTGTACCACATACATGTAATGTCGATGTCCCACACTGTTCCATTGTGTCCGTTGTACGTGCCGAGGCGCTCGCCGTTGTTTGAGTACCAAACACTGGGTTTGGAGTCTTTGGAGACTGTAAAGAGTAGATCGCCGTCCGAGTTGTACTTGACCCTTGTCAAGGATCGAATGTGACCACGCAGCAAGATGGGTCTCTGGCGGACGAGAGAGAGGGGGAAGAGGTGAGGAAGAACGCACACGCTTATGCATACAGGTTGTCGATCAGACGGGAGGGAGCGGAATGGTAGTGGATCAAAGCGCCAGGGTTCACTGGGAGGGGGGATGGCGGGAAGGAGCGAAGAAACGATCCCCGGCAGAGCCGCCGGCAGCGTGGCGAGGAGACAGTGGGACGAGCTCGGATGCATGCGATCGTGGATCTGTTCGTCCAGTGCGTGCTGCGCGGCCGCGATCGTCTCGGAACTGCAGCCCGGCGCCCTGGCGAGCCCGCCGACGATCAAGATAACCTTTTCCCGCCCAAAACCCCCCTAAGGATCCATCCGCCGGGCGGGGCACCTCGCGGAGGTGGGGCGGGCAGGCAGCGGCGGAGCGCTAGGGCAGTGTGACTTGACCTCAGGTCGTCGACTTCTCATCGCGGCCTGTTGTAACACACGGCACTCACTAACAAGCGATATCCCTCACCATTTTTGTGCCCGTTCTTTCTTTTTCTTTTTTTCCCCTTTTTTTTTCTGTTTTCTCAAAGAATCAATTTTCTTTTCAATATTTCCGACCCGCCCCGCTGCCATGTCAGAACAACCAGCCACCCTGCCACAACCACCACCACCACGAGCAGAAGCAGCACGCCCCCTGATGATCCCGTCCTCCTCCTCCACCTCCTCCTCGTCGTCGACCACGTTTACCACCACCACCACCGCCGCCGCCACCGCCGCAACAACAACAACATCAGCAACAGTAGCCACTCAGCCAGCGGCTCCATCCTTCCTTCAGGCCCTCGTGGTAAGCATTGCGCGCGCGCGCGGTCGAGCGTGAAACGTGAGCCTGGAAGAGGAGGAATGGCCTCCCCGTTCTCTGGGCCTCCTCGCCTCTGCGATGCCTTCTCTGCTTGTGCTTCGCAGCAGCTGCTGCTGCGGCACCTTGACTGCAGCGGTCGTCATTGCGAACGAACGTGTCAAGCCAACCCGGGCGGGTGTTTCCCCCGTCCCACGACGTCGCTTCTCTCACACACACACACACTCTCTCTCTCTTTCTCTCCCTCCGTCAAACCAAGGCCGGCGGCGTCGCCGGGACGTCGGTCGACACGGTGCTCTTCCCGCTCGACACGATCAAGACGCGGCTGGTGAGTGATGGGGGGGGCGAAGTGCGCACGCCCGGTGTTCAACCGGGGAGAGAGTGTGTGCGTCCGGCTAAAAATCACTTTCAACAAACGAATCTGATCACGGCCTGGCGGCGTGGGTGTTGCGCATCCCATCTCGTCACGTCATGTCACGTGGCTTAAAACGGGAACACATCAATACCCCTCACCTCACCTCACCTCACCTCACCTCAGCAATCGAAGCAAGGATTCCACGCCGCCGGCGGCTTCAAGGGCATCTACCGCGGCCTCTCGTCGGCCGTCATCGGCTCCGCTCCTGGAGGTGAAATAAATGAAAAATTTATTATTAATGGATGGCCCGCGAATGCCCCCCCAAACCGAACTGACGCGCGCACATCTCGTCTTGTCTTGACTTTCCACCCCCAACCACCCAACTCTCCACTCAAACAAAACACTTTCCAGCCTCCATGTTCTTTGTAACGTACGAGACCCTGAAAAAGACCCTCAGAAAAATGTCGTCGACCCTGAACGACTCGTTCATCCACATGGCCGCGGCGTCCGGCGGCGAAGTGGCAAGTTCTTCCACCATCTCGCTCTACAACACTCCCACCAACCTAACGTTTTAATTAATCAAAAATCCTCTTTTTGCAACCCTCCTTCCCGGCCGGCAACAACCCAGATGGCGTGCATCGTTCGAGTACCGACCGAGGTTGTGAAGCAGCGGATGCAGACTGGCCAGTACAAGTCGGTCGGCCCAGCAGTGTCGTCGATACTCAAGGCCGAGGGCCTGCCGGGGCTGTACAGAGGGTATTCCATGACCATCTTTCGCGAGGTAGGGCGCGATGTTATTATGTGTCTGGTGAGGGTGTGTGTGTGTGTGTGTGCGTCTGACTCCCGTTTACTTTTTGCATTGTAAACCCGCCACAGATCCCCTTTACGTGCGTTCAATTCCCGCTCTACGAGTATTTCAAGGTTTGACAAAATCAAGAACCCCGCGGAGGCATGGGCACCATGCCATCCCCATCCATTTCTGCTTTGCGCGAATTCCCGCGCCGAACGCCGTTCTCTCTCTCTCTCTCTCTCTCTCTCTCTCTCTCCTCTCTCTCTCTCTCTCTCTCTCTCTCTCTCTCCTCTCTCTCTCTCTCTCTCCCTCTGCTCTCCCCATCTCATTCTTTTTCAATGAACACAGCGACTGTACGCGCGGAAGATGGGCCGAGCGCCATCGTCCCTGGAGGCGGCCGTGTTCGGGTCGATTTCGGGCGGCACGGCGGCGGCGGTCACGACGCCGCTGGATGTGGTGAAGACGCGGATCATGCTGTCGCAAAGGGTGAGAGGGTCGCGAGTTTCTTTTTCCTCCTTTGCCTCCTCCCTTTCCTTTTTCGTTTTTTCCCTTTTTATGTGTGTGTCTCCGCAGTGTCTGTGTGTCTGTCCGGCTGACTCTTAAAAACAACCACACACACACACACACAAACACAATTGAACAGAACGGCGGCGACGGATACCACACAATCCCCAGCGCGTTCCGGACGATCGTGCGCGAGGAAGGGCCCGGCGCGCTGTTCAAGGGCATTACGCCGCGCGTGACGTGGATCTCGATGGGCGGCGCCGTCTTTTTGGGCACATACGAGCTGGTGCTGAGGCTCTTGTAGTTTGTTTGGTTGGGGGGGGAGTGGTTGTTCGTTGCGGCGTTTTTGGTTGTAGTAGTTGGCAGTAGTATTAGCGTTGAAGGAACGAAATAAAGGGACAGAAAGCGAGCGACTGAAAGCTGCCGGCAAGGCTGCCCAGCTCAATGAGGAAGCTTGGCAAAGTCACTCACTTCTCGCGGGAACCACCAACACAAAAGGGGGGTTTCCGACCGACAAAAGGTTGGGACGTGTTCGCTGATCACAGGTTTCTTTAGGACGAGGCCTTCAATATAACTGGATTTGTTCTTTCCTTGTCGCCACCCCCAGCGCATCGCATGTAAATATATACATATAAATAATGGGCAGCCTCTCGTCAAAACTTTTGCATTCGCGGCGACGCCTCCGCCGCCGCCACTCCCCACACCCTCCTCCACCACCCCATCTCCACCACCACCACCACCACCACCGCCACCACCGCCACCACCACTACCACCACTGTTAACGCTCCCGCCATGAGCGAGGCCAGCACCATCACCACCACTACCACCAACAGCAACAACACCACCGACCAAACCGCAGCAGCAGCAGCAACAGCAACAAGAACTGCAGCGCTGCCGCTGCTCCTCGCGCTGCCACCCGAGATCCTCGTCTACGACATCTTCGCCCGCCTGCCGCTGCCCGCCGTCGACGCCCTCGCCCTCGCCTGCCGCGCCCTGCACGCCCGCATCGCCGAAGTCCCCGACGACGCCTGGCGCGCCCGCCTCCCGCCCGCCCTGCGCACCCGCGCTGTCGCCGCCGCCGCCGCCTCCGCCCGCACCGAATCGTCCGTCTTCGTCATCGTCGACATCATCCACAGTACAAGCAGGCCCCTGGAAGCGCGCGTATCGCGACGCCGCGCACGTCCTCCGATTCGGCCCGTACGTCGCAGACCTGGTGCAACCGCCCCCGAACACCATCTTCTCCTCCCTCCTCCCCCCCCTCCTCCTCCCTCCCCCCCTCCTCCTCCTACTTCACCTCCCCTCCACCGCCCCCAAAAACCCACCACCCCGCCGCGCCTTCCGCCTGCGCAACATCCAACGCGTCGACCGCAACCGCCCCGCGCCTCTGGTCCGCCCCGCACTACCCGCTCCCCGCCCCCTTCCCCTCCTCCTCCCGTACCACCACCCTCACCCTCGACCTCTGGCTGCGCGTCCCGGCCACCCCACTACCCGCTCTCCCCACCACCGGCGACCAGATCGCGGGCGTCGAGGGCGGGTACCGCGGCGGGGTGGTGGTTGGCACGCAGAGCGGGTCGCAGATGACGACGCGCGGGACTAGCGACCTGTGGCCGTTCTCCCACTGGCAGGTGGTGATGGTCGACGCCGAGGGGCGGTTGCGCGGTGCGTTCGAGTCGGAGGCGCACGCGCACATTGTCGGGCCGAGGGTCGACGACGGCGGATGGCACCACGTCGTGGTCAGCGCGAGCAGCAACTCCTCCTCCAACAACAACAACGACGACAACAACGGCAACGGTGAAAGCCGGCCGGGCGGCGGCCCCGTGCAGCGGCTGTACGTGGACGGCGAGGAGGTTGCGGGGTCGCCGCAGCGCAGCCGGTGGACGATGCACGGGGCGTGCCAGGCGGGGACCGGGGTGATATCGGGCGACACGGCGGGGCGGCCGCGCGAGGTGTGGAACGCGCCGTACCCGTTCCACGGCGACGTGTGGTGCGTGCGGATGTGGCAGGCCGGGCCGGACACGGCGGCGGTGGGCGCGGGCGGTGCGCGGAGGTTGATGGCCGGCGAGGCGTTGGAGGGGAACGGGGTCGAGCTGGTGAGTGTTGAGCGTGGTGTGTGCTTCAATTTTTTTTTTTTCTTCTTTTTTTTTTCTCCCCTGGGAATGCTTTTGGATACTGAATAACCTTAACGAACACAATCATTGCGCTCGGGCATGCAGCTTGCCACGGCATGCGTCGGCGGCGGCGGCTTAAACAACAACGCTCCGCTCTTCAACTCGACGCGGCTGGCAAACCCCGCGGGCCACCCGCTCACGTGGACGTGCGACGGCCTGCTGCCGACCGAGGCGCTCGCGCTGGCTGCGCGCAAGCAGCAGCATCCGCTGCAGCAGCGGCAGTAAGGGCTCGTACGGGACTCTCATTCAGTGACCCCCTTGTTGTTCAAGCGTCCCTTCGGATTTCCTTTTCGTCTTTTGTGTTTGTATTACTACAGTCTCCCGCCTCTCTCCGTCTCTCTCTCTGTCTCCCTCTCTCCCTCCGCTCAGAATATGACGTCTGGGTCCGCTTCAAAATCGCTCATAATGTTCTTTGCCGCGCTCGCCGTCGGCGCAAAGCTGCCGCCGCCTGTGTTGGGAGGGGGGAGGGGGAGGGCGAGTTTAGTGCGTGGATCAGTCTTTGCTGGGAATCTTTCTTTTCTACTCTTTCTTCTGCTTCGTCTTATTCTTCTTCTTCTCTTACCTTTTTCGAGCGCCTCGCGTTC
This sequence comes from Zopfochytrium polystomum, assembly GCA_025765615.1. Taxonomy (NCBI): domain Eukaryota; kingdom Fungi; phylum Chytridiomycota; class Chytridiomycetes; order Chytridiales; family Chytridiaceae; genus Zopfochytrium; species Zopfochytrium polystomum. The sequence goes on from JAIVFJ010000068.1 coordinate 22,861, forward strand.
GGCGTCCTCGACCTGCTTCTTGTCCTTCTTCTTCTGCTGGATCTTCTTCAGCCTGTTTCGTCAAGTCAGTCCAACGAGCCGGACGCTTCCCTCCTCTCTCTCTCACCTCTCCCTCCCTCTCTCTCTCTCACTCTCTCTCTCTCTTTCTCTATCTTCTCTCTCACCGGAAGAACTCTTCACGGTCCTGCTCGTCGAGCTCCGACTGAATGAACCGGATCGTGTTCTCCACCCTTGGGATGATGACGTGCTCGATCGCGTTGACGCGCCGGTTCGTCACTTTGATTACCTCGTCCAGAATCACAAAGGCCGTCTTTTGTGTGTGTGTGTGTGTGTGTGTGTGTGTGTGTGTGTGTGTTGTTTGGTGATCAAGTTAGTTTTTTGAGAGGTCGCTACAATAAAATAAAATAAATTATAAAGGACGGTCTGGCATACCTGCAGCGACGCCAACTGGACCAGGATTTCGACCGCCTTTTGGTACGTATCTTTGCACTTTTGGATCTGCTGCCCGCCGCGGCCGAGACCGGTGAGCTCGAACGCTGCAAAGGGGGAGAGGTAAAGTTTTTGCCCGCGAATGAGCGCCCGGCCGGCGAAAAAAACATTTTGGCGGTCGTTCTCGGTCGCCTCCCTCCTTCACACTGCCCATTCCAACAACCCCACCTTTTTCCCCCCTTCTTCTTCCTCTTACCGTTCTGGCCGTCAATGTTGAGCTCAAAGGCGGGAAGCATCACGCCCGACACGTTGTCCTGTTTCGCCCTGACCTTGACCTGCGCCGTCTTGACGCTCTCGCGCACTTGGTAGCTGGTGTGCGTGTTTGTTAAAAAAAAAAAAAATTAATAAATAAAATAAAACAAAAGATAAATGAATAAATAAGTCTAGCCTCAACGTTGCGCCACGCATCGTCTCGCGGTTTCGCGGAGGTGTCCGCCCTCCCTATTACCTAATGTCGCCGGTACTGTACTTGACCTCTGCATACGAAAACGACGCGACCTGCATCACTTTGCCCATCTTGCGCTTTGCCTTTTTTTTTTTTTTTTTTTTTGTTGTTGTTGTGGTTGTTGTTGTTGTTGTTGTTGTTGTTGTTGTTGTTGTTGGGGGCGGGCGGGCAGGCGGGGTAAATAACAGGCAGTCGGTGTGCTCTGGGGGGGGAGGGCCGCGAAAACGGGAGAAACCCGAGCGGGGCGAACGCACACACCTCGTCAATCTTTTTTACAATCTCGCGGAACCTGCGGGTGAGCGCCTCGCTTTTGCGCTTGAGCAGCGAGTGGCCGGTCTGCGCGCCCTTGAGGCGGTTCTTCATCAGCGTCAGCGCCCTGTTTGGGATTGTTAACGTTGGGAAGGTGGGTGCCGGTTTTCCAGGAAAGCGGTCAGAACGAAGTAAACAAGAATAGCGAGGAGCGGGGAGGGGGGGGGGGCGGGGGGGAGACGAAGCAGGCGGATGTCGCTGCCCATCCGCGATCCGAGATCGCAGATCGCAGGCGGGGTGGAAGGTGGGTTGGACGATGCGCAGGTGGCGGGGTTAGGGGGGGGGTGGCAGGGGAGATTGGGGATGCGGCGAATGCAGGTCCGCGTCGTTGGTGGAGATCCAAACCCCGCCACCGCCCCCGCCGCCGGCGCCGCCGCCCTCTGATCATCGTCGACCCCGTCCCACATCCTCTCGCCTCCAGCGCCATCATCCTCGCTCTCCAGCGCCGCCCGCCCGCCCCGCCGCCTTCGCTCTCTCTCTCTCCCTCCCTCCTCACATACATGCGCGTCGGGAATACGTTGAGCCTCGCCGCCTGCCCGCTCATGTTTGCGCTTCCTGCTGCTGCTGCTGCTGCACTTGTCTGTGTGTTTTTTTGGTGTTGCTTTTTTCTCTCTGTCTGGGTGGGCCTTCTGATACATTGCGTACACTGTTCCACACCCTCAATCTGATAAACGCTTCATCCTTCGTCCAACACCTTCCCTCCAGAGGGGGAAGAAGGGGGAGGTACGAGGGACTCACCCCGTTTTTGCCAGGTTTGCATTGCGGCAAAGATTACACGGTACACATACATTTGTTAAAGGCCCACACTTTCGGCGCCTCTCCTTTTTCGAATCGCAAACACACTCACACGCACACGCACGCACTCACACTCATACCACGGGGTCGTGCGCCCCTTCCCTCGCTCCAACCTGAGCCTCCCCCCGTTCGCTGCCAAAAGGAAGGTCGAACAAAGACTGCCGCCGCATAAACCCATACCGCATTTGCGCGACTGCCTCGGTCCCGAATCAGCGTCGGTAAGACAGACACTACCCCATCCACTTTCGATTGGTTGGTTTTCGTGGCGATCGTCAGTAAGAAAAGCCTTGGATGCGGTAGCCGATGAGAGAGGCGTAACGATTCGTTTCCCCCTCCCCACGAGTTGGGCAGCGAAGCCGTTTTCCCGCGTTGGGTTTCCCCCCCCTTCCCCCCCCCACGGGGTCCGCCGGCACGAAACACCTCGACAGAGAAACTGAGAAAGCTTTCGGGGGAGCCCAGGAAAAACAACAACAAAAAAAAAAAAAAAAAAAAAATCAACGCGCTTGTGGCGCAGGGACGTGTCTGCGCGTCCGTGTCGGCGTGTCTGTCTGTCTGCCTGTCTGCCTCCGAGCAGTGGAGAGGATGGCACATCGGGGGGTCTTCGAGAAAGCGCTTCGCCCAGTGCGCCCAGTCTCCCTCCCTCACTTTCACCCCCCATCTGTCTATAGCTCTCGCGTCGGTGGGAAAAGGTTCTAGAGCGTATAGTAAAGCGCGGAGAAGTCGCCTATTTTAGAAGGGAGAAATAGAGAGAGTGAGAGTGAGAGAGTGACCGATAGAGAGAGAGAGAGAGAGAGAGAGAGAGAGAGAGAGAGTGTGTGTGTGTGTGTGTGTGACCGGGTTCTGCCCTTATGCTTTCTTCGTGCAAACGGGAGAACGAAGCTAGAAGCGTAAAAACGGAAACCTGAAAAAAAAAGGGAACAGCGAAAAAAAAAAATCCTTTCCAGCAAGTCAATTCTAATAATAATAATATATTCGCAGCTAGATTTCTCAAACCCAATAGGCAATCACCCCCGCACCAGCCCGAGCAGCTTTCCTCATTATTCTTGATAGTTTTTTTATTTTTTATCGCTCCCTTCTTCTCTTTCCATCCCTTCTTGGTCCGCTCTTCTTTTTTATCCGCCCCACGCTATTTTTGCATCGCCCCCCGCACCCCCGGCCCCTCCTTCTTCCCCACCAATACCTTTCGTACTGCGCAGCAGTTCCTGGACGCGAACGCTGTTCCAAATGATAACCACGGTCGAGCAGCTCCTCGGCAAGTACGAACTCGGCGAAACCCTGGGAACGTGAGTATTACCAACACACACTCCCTCTCTCGGGACCTGCCGGCCCCCCCGCCTTCCCCCCCCCCCCCGTCTCGGGAAGGCGGCATATACGATTTCCCTCTCTATGTCTCTTAGGAACCGGTTTAGGCCTCCCGAAACCGGGAAAACTTTTTCCCCTTACAACACCTTACCAAAAAAAAACCACCGACCCGTTTCCCCCCTGCAGCGGCGCATTTTCCGAAGTCAAGCTCGCGACCGAGCGAGCGACGCAGGCCAAGTACGCGGTGAAGATCATCGACAAGGCGAAATGCAAGGGCAAGGAGTCGATGATCGAGACCGAGGTCAGCATCCTGATGCGCGTGCGGCACGAGAACATTGTGCAGCTGTACGAGATGTTTGAGATTGAGAACAGAATTTATTTGATCATGGAGATGTGAGTTACCGAGGGGGGGGTTCCCTTTGGGCGCGCGCGGCGGGCGGGGCTTTGAGATGGGTTTGTTTATCGAAACGCACCTTCGCTCCGACGAACACACACGACACGTACTCGCACACACACACACACACGCACACACACACACACACACGCAAACGCTCGGCAGGGTGACGGGCGGCGAGCTCTTTGACGACATAGTGGCGAGGGGAAAGTACACCGAGGCGCAGTCGGCGCGGATCGTGCACCGGATTCTGCTGGCCATCGACTACTTGCATGGACTGGGCATCGCGCACCGCGACCTGAAGGTGAGCGCGACGCCAAGAGCATTGGAAGGAGGAAGAGGTGGGGGGAGTTTCGGAGGGGGGGAGAGGGACGAACACAGCAACGCGCTGCGCCTTCAGGTCGGGGGGCTAACCGCCCCCCGTGTGAGGCTTTGCGTGCAAAAAGGTCGCAAGTAAGTGTCTAAAACGGAAAGGAACTGTTTTTGCTTTCTTTTTTTTTTCTTTTTTTTTTCTCTTTTTTCTTTGTCGAACAGCCCGAGAATCTGCTGCTGTCGGACAAGTCGCCCAACGCGAAGATCATGATTTCGGACTTTGGCCTGTCCAAGATCTTTAGCGACGACGAGGTGATGCGCACGGCATGCGGGACGCCAGGATACGTCGGTGAGGGGGCAATGCTTTAACTCCTCATGATGACGTTATTTCTTCTTCTTCTTCCATTTTAATATGTGACCTAATGCTGCGCCTTCCTCTCCTCCTCCGCGGCCTTGAAACAAACACACACAAACGCATCATCCGCCGGACGCACGCAGCACCCGAGGTCTTGCGCCGGCTGGGATACGGTCGCGAAGTCGATCTGTGGTCGCTCGGGGTCATCACGTACATCCTTTTGTGCGGGTACCCGCCCTTTTACGACCAGAACAACGTCGAGCTGTTCAAGCAGATCATGGCCGGGAGGTACGAATTCGACCGGCCCTGGTGGGATAACATCTCGGACATCGGTAAAGCGCCTGATGCTTTTAGAAATAAAAAAAAACAAAACATATATGTACCCACTTGCACGATGCGAGCCTCATCCCACCCTTCGAAAGAGACCAGAGCCTAAAACTTCCTTCGTCCCCCTTCTCCACGCTGTGTATCTTTGTCCCCTCTGCCCTCCCCCCCCCCCCCACCTCAGCCAAGGATTTCATTCGCAAGCTGCTCGTCCTCGACCCCAAATCCCGCGCGACGGCAAAGAGCGCACTGAGCCACCCGTTCATCACGGAAAACTGCAAGCACGAAGCTGCGGCGAGCTCCTCCTCCTCCTCCTCGTCCTCCTCTTCCTCCTCCTTCGCCACCGCTGCAGCAGTCGTCAATGCGCGACCGTCCACATCGGATCCCGCCGCAGCCTCCGCCGCAGCATCCAGGCAACGCCAGTCGCAGCACCAGCAGCAGCAGCAGCAGCAACAGCAACAGCAACAGCACGCGCAGCAAGTTTACCAACAGCAGCTGGCGCAGAAGCACCAGCAACAACAGCAGCAGCAGCATCAGCAGCAGCAAGCCCAGCTGCAGGCGCAACTGCACGCACAGTACCAGTCGCAGCCGCAGCAGCAGCAGCAGCAGCAACAACAGCACGAGTACATCCGCCACATCCAACAGCAGCAGCAGCAGCAGCAGCAGCAGCACCAGCAGCACCTGCACCAACCGCACCACCACCCGCTCCCGCAGTTCCACCCGCACCCCGCCGCCGAGCAGCAACAACAGCAGCAGCAGCAGCCCCAATACATGCTCCCGCCCGCCCCGCAGCAGCAGCAGCAACACCAACAGCCCGCGCCGCCACCGCAACAGCAGGTCTACCCCTTCCCCGTCTACGCCTCCATCCCGGTCGCAGGCGCAAGCTACCCGCCGCCCACACCGACAGGCACCACGGCGGCCGCGACCGCGGTCAACACCTTCCCTCAGCTCACCGCCGCCGCACCGCCGCAACTGCAGCACCCGCGCCCTCACCATTACCACCACCTCCACCAGCAGCAGCAGCACTACCCACCGCCGCCGCAGCAGCAGCAGCAGCAGGTCGCGCCGACTGCGGCGCGCGGGTTCCACCACGCAGTCGGCGGCGGACAGGGCCCCGTCGTCGGCGTCTACGCGTCGGTGCCGACGCTGCCGAGCGTGTCTGCTGTCGGCGGCGGCGGGGGCGGCGGGGGCTACGGCGGGATCGCGGGGCAGCAGCAGATGCGGGCGTCGGTGGCCGGCGGCGGCGGCGGCGGGAGTGCGTACGGGGGCGGCAACGGGGTGCGCGCGACGGCGATCCATGTGCGCGGGCTTGGCGACGGTGGCGGCGGCGGCGGCGGCGTGGAGGTTTGTAGTGAAGCACGCCCCGCGAGTGAACCCTCTCTCTGGCAGAACTCCTCCATTAGCACACACTTACCCGCACACCCCCGGCTAACCCCGTTTTCCCTCACAAAAAACAACTCTAATACACTCGCACACACAGGATCCACGCATCGAGACGTACAACGACATGCCTGGGCGGCCGCTGGGGGACAAGGAGGCCGTCGACGATTCGGGGTGCGTCGTGTCGACGGACGGGATGAATGTCGTTGGGCACCGCAAGGGCGGCGGCGGCGGAGGAGGAGGAGGGGTCGTGGGAGGCGGTGGCAGTGGGGGCGGCGGCGGCGGAGGCGGAGGGGCGAGGTGGGGGTGGAAGGGGGTGCGGTGGGGGTGGTAGAGGGTTGGGGTGGTAGCAGGTTGATTTGGGGGGGTGGGGTTTGCTCGTCGGACAGGAAGGAGTGGAGAAAACTGACGATGTGAGGATGATAATGATGATGATGATGATGATGATGATTGATGACGACGACGGTTAAGGGGGGGATGCCGCGATGACGCGAAACAAAGAATCAGTTCCCAAAGGAAGCATGAGAAGGGAAAGGAACTGCGAGAGCAGACAAGTTTGTCCGGTCGGTGGAGAAGGGACGAAAAAAAAAAAAAAGGAGAAAAAAAAAGGAAAAAAAAAGGGAATCCATTTGTTGGAATATGCCCTTGCGAAAAAACAATAATCGATTGACGAAGAAGAAAAAAACTTGACTTGTCACGCCCTTTCTTGTCCCGCGATCTCAGCACCGTTTGTTTATTTTTTCAAATGAAAAAATGTGCGGCATCTTGTTCGCGGTGCGGACTTGTCACGCCGCCGCCGGTCTCGCCGCAACGGCGTCAACAGAGGGGTTGTTGTTGGGTGCATCGTGGGCGGCGGCGGCAGAGTCCCGGTCGCCGACGGCGGCGGCGGCGGCAACGGCGGCCGGGGCGACGGTGGGTGCGACTGCCGCCGCCGAGGGCGAGGAGCCCACCGCCCGCGAGAGCGGCTGGGTTCTCGACGGCGGTGACGATCGCGGCGACTTGCCCGCCACCACCTCCACGGCACAACCCCCCGCGCTGTGGCCGCGCCTCGCCGCCCTGGTCGCTCGCCGCGGTCCCGACGCCTCGCAGCACCGCGCGTGGTCCGTCCCGCCCCCACTCCCACCATCGCCAACATCTCCGCCACCGCCGCAGCCGCAGCAGCAGCATCAGCCCCACCTCCACTGCCGCCTCTTTGCATCCGTGCTCCACCTCCGCGGCCCCGCCGTGCACCCGCAACCCGTCGCGTACGCCGACGACTCCCAGCTCTGCTTCAACGGCGAGCTGTACGCTGCGCCGTCGTTCCCCGTGCCGAGCGGCGCCAGCGACATTGCGCTGCTCGCGGCCGCCCTGCACCGCGACGTCCCCGACACCGCCGTCCACGAGGGCGCCGAGGACCGAGGCGGTGGCGAGGTGGTGGTGGACCCGGTCGTCCGCCGACTGCTGGGGACGCTGTCGGCCGTGCGCGGCGAGTGGGCGTTCCTGTTCCACCACGCGCCGTCGCGCCGCGTGTTTTTCGGCCGCGACCGCCTCGGCCGGCGGTCGCTGCTGTGGCACTGGCCTGCCCCCGTCGCTGCTGCCGAAGCCAACGGCGGCGGCGACGGAGCGGTCGCGCCCGAGGACGCGGGTTCGTTTTGGGTGTCGTCTGTCGCTTGCGCCGTGGACCTGCCGGCGCTGTCGCCGCCGCCGCCGTCGGACGAGGGTGGGGAGGAGGACGCGATGGCTGAGGGAGGTGGCGGCGGAGGCCGGCCGTTCTGGTCCGAGGTGCCGACCGACGGCGTGTACGCGTTGGACCTGGCGGCGTGGTCGCGCAGCGCCGTGTTTAGCCCCGAGTTTATTACAATGTATCCGTGGGAAAGTTCCGCTACCCCGAGGGCGGGCGCTGCGCAGCTGGTAAATGCATTCTGTTACTCTTTATTTGTAACCCCGCGTCTCTCACATCCACCGCTCCGCCACCAGATTTCACCGCTCGTGACGACCCTCGTGCGCACGCTTCCCGGTCCAACCGACCTCCTCCCGGCACCGGCTAATCCTTCCACAGCAACGCTCACCCTCCCGCCCCTCCCAGCAGACCCGACCCACGCCCTCCACGCCGCCCTCGCATCCTTCGAATCGCTGCTCGCCGAGGCCGTCCGCCTGCGCGTCGAAACCACGCCTACACCGCCAATCTCGACCGCCTCAACACCGCCGACCGTCGCAATCCTCTTCTCCGGCGGCCTCGACTGCACCGTGCTCGCCGCCCTCGCCGACCGCGCCCTGCCGCCGGACACCGCCATCGACCTGCTCAACGTCGCGTTCGAGAACCCGCGCGCCAACGCGGCCGCCGCCTCCGCCCAGCAGAAGCAGCGGCGCCGCCGTCCCGAGTCGGCGGCGGCGGCGGCTGGGGCCAGAGACCTGTACGCGGTGCCGGACCGCAAGACAGGGCGGCTTGGCGCCAAGGAGCTGGCGGTGCGGTGCCCGCGGCGGGTGTGGCGGTTCGTGGAGATTGATGTGCCATACGAGGAGGCGGTCGCGGAGCGCGAGCGCGTGCTGGGGCTGACTGTGCCGGCGGAGAGCGTGATGGATCTGGTACAGCGACGCGAATCTTGGGGGGAAGTTGTGGGCTATGGTTCTTTTTTCGTTCTTTGGTCTCGTTCGATTCGACCTGCGCATCGACACCCGTGCATACACGACACTCTCCTAACGACCCCGACAACCCCCCCCCCCCCCCCCCCCCCCCCCCCCCCCCCCCTTTGGCAAACAAGAGCATCGCGATCGCCTTTTGGTTCGCAGCGCGGGGGCGCGGCACCGCCGTCTCCCCCGCAACGGGCGCCCGCACGCCGCACTACACGACGCCGTCCCGCGTGCTGCTCAGCGGGCTCGGCGCCGACGAGCAGCTGGGCGGGTACAGCCGGCACCGCGCAAAGTTCCAGTCCATCCGCGGCGACGGCGAAGGCGCCGACGCTGCCGCGACGGCTGCGGCGTGGGAGCGGCTGCTGGACGAGCTGCAGCTGGACGTGTCGCGCATCGGCGCGAGAAACTTGGGCAGGGACGACCGCGTCGTGAGCGATTTGGGGAGGGAGGTGGGTATTTGCGTCTGTGTGTGTGTGTGTGTGTGTGCTGGCTACCAACTAACTTTTCCGCATCTTTTCGCCCGCCACCTCCAAATTCAAACCTCTTTGCGTTACCGCCTCCCCCATCTTTTCAACCCCCGGGCCGCAGGTTCGCTTCCCCTACCTGGCCGAGCCCGTCGTGACCTTCCTCTCGGGCCTCCCCGTGCACCTCAAGACGGACCCGCGCCACCCGCGCGGCGTCGGCGACAAACTGCTGCTGCGGCTGCTCGCGGACCGGCTCGGCCTCGCCCGCGCCGCCGTCGAGGCAAAACGCGCGGTGCAGTTTGGCGCACGGACGGCAAAGATGGAGAGCGCGAGGGAGACGGGCGACATGGTCGCTGGTGCGAGGGGGGCCGCTGGGGGGCGGTGAGTTTGGAAGGGGAGGGGGGGGGTGGGATTAGACTTCGCAAGGAAAGAGACTTCGAGTCGGCTATGTTACTGTTGGGCGTGGTAAACTTTTTTTTTCTTTAATCCTCCCTTTTTTTGAGGTAATGGTGGACTGCCTGAGGTTTGAACTGGTACTAAATAGGGGGAATAAGGGGAGAAAAGATCAGCGCAATGCCCGACTGAACTTCACACCCACCGTGTAGCAACTATAATAGACTGCGGCTGCTGCATCCAGTCGATTGACGAAGCTTGTCCTTTACTCGCCCGTCGTCGTCCTGCAAGAAGTGGCTCATTCGTGGAGTCTCCGCCAGCGCCCTGAACGGTGAAGCCCCCTCTCGGCGACCCCCAGTGCCCCGTCCTAGCGATGAAGCTCCACCAGTCTCTTACGCCGTTACCCTCGCCCTCGCGCTCCTTCTACTCGCGTCCCCGTGCATCAACTCCTCCAAGCCGCTCCCCGGTTTGCTCGGCACGCCGTCGACGCGCCACCCTCGCGGGGACGTACAACTATCGACTTCACGGTTCTGCCGAAGCAGACATATTGTATTCCTCGACTCCCGCTCTTGGGTCCGCGTGTGCTTGGAACCCTTTAGTCACCGTGCTCATGTGGGACTACAGCGCCGATGTCTCAAGCGGGTCATCCTCCACTTGGAGCGACCTCGGCAAACCGACCGCGCTGGTTCTCTGCGACTACGCCCAGGGGGTTCTGGGGCCACCGCGTCCTACACTACATCTATCGGTGGTCCCGAAGGGCGCGCACGATTCTGCCGCACTTCCAGGCCTTCCAGTGGGTCGGGCCGTCTTCGGGATTGAGGGGCAACTCGCTCAAGCTCGGCGTGGCCATGCAGCTTTATTTAGGTACTCGGTCCGCCCTTTGTGTCGTCTACCTTCCTTATCCCCCTTATCTTTCGCTCTCATGTCTCGTGCGTTTACAGAGCTGGCGGACGCACCCACCTTAGACGGTTCTGCCGTGGTTCTATCGAACCTGTTTGGGAGCCTGAACGGGGCGACGACTCTGTTTCGCAGCACTGCCTTTTTTTTTTTTTTTTTTACTTCATTTTTCGTCTTTAAGGGGGTGGAAGGGTGGTGTGTGTGCTGTGTGTTTGTGTGTGTGAGTGTGTGTATACAAAAGAGAATGTGTGTGTGTGTGTGTGTGCGTGTGCGTGTGTGAGAGGTGGGTTGTGAGCAGTTTGAGTTGGAGGAAGGTTGTAGTTGGGCAAGGAAGCGGGGGGAAGTCGTGTGGTCACAAGCACTGCCTGGGGGGGTGGAAGGGGGTCACTGCGGCAAACAAAACGGGAAATGATGCACTTCGGAGAATGAAGCTGGGTTGGGGGGACGCGGTACTTCCAGGTTGGGTCCAGGGAATAACCAAAAGAAATAAAATAATATAAAAAATTAAAATAAAGAGGAGAGAGAGCAAGACAGCGAAGAACCGCAGCAAAGAGAGAACGAGAGAACGCAACGCGCGGCTACGGGCGAAAAAGTACCGTTCTGCTCCAGCCCCCCACCGCCCGCGGCGCCCTCTTCCACCGCCCATGAATTGCAGGGGGGCAACGGCAGAAGACCGGCGGCGAAAGTAAGGTTAGTCAATCTTTCTTTGGTTTTTGTGTGGCTGTCCGATTTCAGCCTCACTTTGGCCCGCGCGCGCCGCCGACGCCGACCAGCGTGACGACCGTCGCCGCGTCGTCATCGTCGTCGGCGCCGTCGGCGCCGTCGGCGTCCTCGTGCGCGCTGGTCGCCGTCGTCACCGCCGCGGACCGCATCCCGTCGCTGCTGCCGTCGCCACCGCGGTCGACGGCCGCCCCACGACGCACGTCGACGGGCGGTGGTGCGGGGCCGCGTCGACGGCGGCGGCGGTAGTCGTTGTCGTCGTCGGCGTCGTCACCGTCGGCGGCATCGTTCTCAAAACGTGGGTACGCGTCGCGCGGCGGGCGCTTTGGCTTGGACTGCTGGGGCGGCGGCGGCGGCGGCGACGACGCTGGGGGCGGGTGGCGGGGGGGCGGCGGGTATCCGGGCGGCGGCGGCGGCGGATGCTGTTGCTGGTGCTGGTGGTGCTGTTGCAGGGGCGGCTGGTTCTGCTGGTAGTTGTAGCTTTGACGCGGCGCGGAGGCCGGGACCTGGATGCGCTGCGGGATCGGGACCGGGGTCGGGGCGGGGCGCGGGCGGGCGGCATTTCTAATGAGCGTGGACTGTGCCGAGGCGGTGTGCGCGGCGGCGGCGACGTTCTCCCGCGCGGGATGCGGCGGCTGCGGCTGGTGTTGCTGATATTGTTGGTGCTGTTGGTAATGCGCCTGCTGCTGCTGTTGCTGTTGGTGTTGCCATTGCTGCTGCTCGAAGTGGTGTTTGTCGTGGTAGCTGAAACTAGGACGCTGCAAGGAGCCCGTCGGCGACACGTACGCCGGCGGAAGCGGCGAGGGCGAGGGCGACGGCAGCGGTGAAGGCGACAACGACGGCACTCGATCACCAGGTGGAGTGGTGTAGCTTGCACGCATAGGCCAAGCGGAGCTCGCGCCCTTTGCGGCCCACTGCGCGGCCGCAACCGCACCAGAACGCCCCGCCTTCTCGAATTTGACCGCCGTCATTGCAGCGTCCCGCGGGATTTCGATGCTAGGCCCTCCTTTAAGGGCTGCCAGCTCTCCAGGCAGGAATACAGTCGCGGCCGGGGGTCTCCGCACCGCAGCAGCCTGGCCAGCACGGGTGCGCGCTGCCGCCGCCGCCGCAGCGGTAGTTGCCTCGTTGTTCTTCGCGGCGGGCGCGGCGGTCGCGCGCAGCCTTTCGTGGATGGCAGCGGTGAGGGCACTGGGGTCGACCTTGTTCTTGACTTCGCGCAGGGCGGCGCGCTCGCGCCGGTAGCCGATGGCGAGCCACAGCCAGCCGAGGAGCGTGACGACTGTAGTGCCGACCGCTACGCCCGCAAAAGCGCCAAAGAACGACGCTGCCGCTGCAGCGAGCCCGCCGCACAGTCCCGCGCCGCTAACGTAGCCGGCGACGGCCTTCATGCGGGCGACGCGCGGGTGGAAGCGCTGGGACTGCATCAGGCGGTAGTTTGAAAGCGAAATGCCGCACATGCTGGACCATTCGACGTTCAGGTGGGCGTCGGCTTGCTGGATAAGATGGGTGGTGTGGATCAGGTGGAGCCGAAAGTGCTGGGTGGCGGCGAACGCGAGAAAGTTGAGGTTGACGAGGCCGATGAGGACTAGCAGCGGGAGCGGGGAGACAGCGAGAGCGGAGATTGCGTTGGGTGAAGAAGCTGATGGAGTCGAATTGGATGCGCCAGAGGTGGAATCAGTCGTTGACGGCAGGCCGGTGGTGGTGTCGTTCCCAAAAATCTTGGTTGCAATTCCCGTTACGATTGGGGCTCCGCCAGCGTCGGCAGATCCGGAGGAATCGACGAAGGGGGAAGAAGCATTGTCGCCGCCGTCCCGAGCAAATGCAGTGACAGTGGCCCCACGCACTTGAGCGACGGCAGCTGCATTTAACACGACGGTCAGCAATGCGGCGAAACGGAGAAAGGTGCGGGCTTGGGCTTCCATCGCTTGTGCCAGGGTACGGCGCCGTCGCCGTCTGTGGATCCAGAGCCAGAGGCCATCCGCGAAGCCGCGGTCGCGACGGTCGTCGTGGAGCGGGCAGCCTGGGCGTAAGCGGATGCGGTTGGTCGCGGGGGCGGCGGCCCAGGGCTCGACGTCGCAGTCGCCGCCGCCGCCGCCGCCGCCGCCGCCAACGCCGGGGAGAGCCATCGGCCCAGTCGCTCTCTCAGTCAGTAGTATAGTAGTACAGTAATAGCAGCAACAAGCTCGGTCTTTCTCTCTGTCTCTCTCTCTCCTCTGTCTCTCTTCTTCTATCTAGCGGTTTCGCGTTGATTTTTTTTTTTTTCTTTTTGCCTACCCTCGATTCCAATTGAAAGCGTTTCTTCATTTGCGCCAAGGGCGAGCGGCTTTCACTGTCTGTCGCTCGGTCTCGTGCCCCCCCCATCACGAATCCAATGTGTCTCTTTGTCTCTTTCTCTGTCTCTTTCGCGAACTTAAGTCTTCGTGTCCAATTTGGAGGAAATAAACAAAAAGGAACCGCCACCGGAACAGACGGAACATTCTCGGGAGAAAGGAGAGCCATGGAGAGAGATGGAGAGAGAGAAGAGAGGGAAAGAGAGAGAGAGGAGAGAGAGAGAGAGTAGACAGAGGGACGCAGCGAGCGCACAAACGCACCCCCCCTTGCAGCTCCAGGCTGGCCGCAGGAGACTGGCTGTGACGGCGGAGCTCGTGGGGGGCGATTGCGCCTGCAGTAGTCACTGCATACTATGCTGCGAAGCAAAGAAGCACGCAAGTGGGGGGAGGCAGGCCAGGGCACACACAGCCTGCGTGGAGAAGGAAAGGTCTGCGACGAGCCCCGTGGACTAGGGATGCTGCACTCGAGTGCTCTCTCCCCGATTGATCAGCGCGTCCATCTTCATTCTGCAGTATCCTGCCCCGCACATGTGTAAGATCTTGAGTGCGGCCTTGACTTTGCACGGGGAGGGCTGTCCGGACTCCGGACGAGAGAGACCTGGACCGACCCAAACTGGAACGAGAGGCCCAACCGGGAGTGCAGTGTAGCTGCAGCGCGATACGTGCGTGCAGTGCATCGCCGCCGCGATGCGAAAATGACTCGGCATACGACATTAGGGGAGAAGCCAAAAAGCCGCACCATCAGCGCCGCTGACAAGAAAATTCGGACAGGCCTGCCCACGTCCGACCGCCACTTTTCACCCCTGGAGACCGCCAAAACAGCAACAACTCGATCTCCCATGCGCCGAGCAGCCGCAGCAAACCGAGGAACCTCCTGCGAATCCTTTGGACCACACCGCACGACAGAAGTCACCCACAGCAATTCCGCAGGCAGCTCAGGCGAAGAAGTGCGTTCCCGGCTGTCCGCCGCATCCCGAGACGACTCGACGTGGCCCGACGGGCCCCGGGGGCCGCTGCCGCGGCGATCCCCGACCGGATCGCTGACTCCTCCGTCCGCCCAACACGCCGCCGTGCCGCCGCCGCTCCTGCGGTCCGTGCGTCGACCGACTCTCGGAAACACGGCGCGAAAGGCCGCCGCCGCCGCCGCGGTGATCCGGCCGTTCAAGCCACCGACTATTGGCGCGAACCACTGCATTCCGCCTGCCGAGCGATCCGGCAAACAGCTGGGGATGACGCGGCGCGCTTCGGAGACGGCTGCTGCTGCGTCGCAGTCGCCTGCAGCTGCCTCGACTCCGAAAGGCGGAGACACGTCGGCTGGGGCAAAGTCGACCAGACTCGTTGCAGGAGAGAAGAAACCACTCTCTGCCCGCAACGGCGCTGCTGCAGGTAAACAAGAGTTGGCGGCTGCAGTGTCGGCGCCGGCATGTGGAGATACCGCTACTTCTATCAAACTCGTCGAGGGCCCACAGGATTTATTCACTGGCGACGTTGGAGCGAAAGCCGGAAACCCCTCGAATTGTGCGATCTCTTCGCCTTGCGATAGTATCGAATCTGCATCCTGCGCGGGGCAAACGCAGTCGTTTTCATCCACTGAGCCGCTAGAAGTCTATTCGAACGCGTCAGCGTCGGAAGCGCAGGAGCCTTTGCGAGGTGTGTTGTATTGCAGCCTAATAAGTGGCAGCGAACACACATTCATTTCACTTTGTGTTTGGCTAAAACGATTTAGCTTCCCCCATCCGCACAAGCGAATTGCAAGACTCCAAAAGCAGCTCTTGCCGGGTGGACGAAATGCAGCGCTCGCTGAATGGGGAGGGCACCTTCCCGCCAAGCCAAACAATCAATACACAAGAACCTCCCACAGAGAGACACAATAACTGTCCCATTCTGGACCGGAAGAAGAGACGGTATTCACTAGCCAGTAAACCACGGCGGAAGGGATCTCGGGTTTCTGTAAGCCATTCCCAGCCTTTCGTGCCGAGATTCATGACCTGTGATGCAGACTTTCGAAGGGCGCAACAACGAAAACGACTTCGAAAAACTACCGACCGCCATCCCTTGCCAAATGATTCTTGCAACGGACGAGGGACCTGGCGACCGCGTTGACGAGCGCGCGTCAACTGTGGCAGAGTGCATCGACCGAAGCAAAGTGAAAAGTGACGACCCTCCTCTCCTTGGCGACGGAAGCAGCTCCGTTGAACATATTCAGCTCATGCAAACAAATTACGTTGATTTCAAGAACGTTATGGTCAAATCCTCGCATGTTGGGTCGTTGTCCGCGGACCGGTCCCGTAGCGATGTGCGCGAGTCATTCAGCGTTTGCAATCAGATTGAAGAACACATCGCGGAATCATTGCCTGCACCGACAGACGACAAAGTCTTCATAACGAAACATGTGGTGCCAGCCGAGAGGGACGAAATGTCGTGTACTTCAACAGATATTCACGTTGACACTCGACCATATCCGATCCACGTCGAAGAAAGGGCGGTCTCGGTGCCGGACAACTCAGCGTCAAACGCAGTAGACGACAGTTCCCTCCTACGCGATTCTGCCATCGAACTCCACGAGGAAGGAGAGATGTATCCCCAAACGCAAGTCGTCGAACGCCAGAAAACAGGACAAGACGCGGCCAAAGTTTGCAAAGCAGACCTCTCCAGCACCATGAATTTGTCGGCGATCGCCAGCAACGCGCCTCAACAGAAGCACCCTTCATCATCAGGCCACCTGCAATCGCGCAAAACTACACCACCGCCGCCGCCGCCGATGCCTTTCCACGCGCCAAGCCCGCCCGCAGCACGACAAGCGAGCGCAGGCGACCCACCGCACCGCTCTCCAGCGAAGAGAAGCGCCTCGAAACGCATCGAAGTTCCCGCGGAGACACACCCTCCCAACTGCGAGGTTCCGGCGAAGCGAGCGCGGCAGAGCAGCGCAGACCCGCGCACGGTGGCGGCGGCGGCGGCGGAGACCGAGCTCGGGAGTTCCGGCGGCGGCGGGCGGCACGAGCTTCCCTCTTTAGGCGGCGCCCCGTCAAAGAAGAAGCTGTCCTTGGCCGACTACCGCAAAAGAGTGGAATCCGCGAAGGCCCTCCCCGCCGCTGCTGCGCCGCCACCGTGCGCGGAACACGGCGCCTCTTGCGGCGGCATGCCGGGAGACGCTTGCGCCGCAGGCTTTGTTGCGCCTTTCCCGGTCGTTGCGGCGCCACCGTCGCTTTTGCGCGCTCCTGTTGCGGTTCGAAAGCGTGATGCATGAGTGCTACTTTCCCCTCCCCTCATCCTCCCCCCACCCGAACTGACGCGCCGGAACTGATTTAAAAGCAACAAAAAACATCATCAACGTTCAAACGCAGGCGCCGGACCATCCAACCCGACCTCCTATCTTCTCTCCCTCAAATGCTTCGCTGTCTCTTCAGCTCCACCAGCACCAGTGGGAGCGAATTTCAAAGAAGCGAACGCCTTTGGAGATGTCCGGCGACGAGCTCGTGTTGGCGTCGCTGCATTCGTTTGCATCCGTCTTGTGCGCGATTATGGAGGTGGGGCAGGGGGTTCTTTTTTTTTGGTCTGGTTTGCGCTTTTTTCTTACTCGAGTAAGCCCCTTGCTTTGCGTGGACAACATTAGGAAGGCGACAGTCCAAATGCTGTCGAGTCGACGACCCCAATGTTTGAATGGCTCAAGGCAGCAGCTTTCAGCCCGGACTATCGCGGTTTCCGCGCGCTCATGTAAATAACCCCAACCACCCTCCTAAAGCCCTCCTCCTCCTCCTCCTCTCCTCCTCGGCAGGCCCTTTGCCCCAAAAGTGGAAAGATGACACTAAATTCGCACTTTGTTATGACAGCCTCCGAACAAGATCCATCGTCCTCCACAAGTCGGGCCGGCAGAAGATCCGGCGTGGCGCCAAGCTCGCGCGGCAGCTCCTCCGCGAAAGCGAGCGCGGGAACGCCGCGGCGACGGGCGACCCGCGCCCGGCGCTGCAGATGGCTTACGAGGGAACGCGCGACCTTTCGGAGGCGGAGGCCGATTGGGCGGAGGCCGACCGCTTGTGTATCGGTGGCGTTGGTGGTGGTGATGGTGGCGGCGAGAGCGTGCGCGACGTGGACGGGAGCGCTGCGCAGAGAGGGATTACCGGGCAGTTCTCGGAACAGTTTACGGACCCCACCATGACCCTGTACACGGACTTTAGGCAGCTGGCGCGAACGGGGCGGGGGTGCTTGGAAGAGCTTGCGAGGAAGCGGTCGCTGGAGTTTTCCCTTCTGCACCCGCCTTTGGCGAGTCTCTAACCCCCTTGGGTCCCGTTTCATACTTATGCGTTTTGCTGAGTAGAATATATCCCATTATCGACGAGGAAGCACTAACTGTCTAATGTATTGGTTGCTGGCAGTTCCCAAGTCTGGCGGACAAAGCCGTACGATACCGACTAAACAGGCCCGACGAGAAGAACAAGCCAAGGGCAATCACAATAATCTCCACGGCCTTTATCCCGTTGGAATCTTCCCTGCCAACGCCCCAAATGCTGTTCCCGCCAGCAATAAATGATATCCGTCTCACATGCTCGCACTCCTGTGTAGAACGAAAGAAGCGTCAGTATCCACCGTGGGAAATGGGGGAATGGTGGGTCAAGGAGGTTCGGGAGGGAAGCGCTCAGATTTCTGTTCAAAGCATGTGGGTCATTGGACCGAGCCGCGCACAGCGCGTTCGTTCGCCCGCAAACCGCCGGCCCTCCAAGAGCACAGCCTCCCGCCCCCGCGTCCCCTACTCGTCTCTCTCCGACTCTCCTGCTCTCACACTCTCCTGTCTCTCGTCGCAGGTCCGCGAGCCGTCGACGGAGCGTGGAACGGGGGGTTGGCAAAAAGCCGCAGGGGGGTGCGAGCACCAACCGCCTGCCGTGCCCCAGACTCCCCTCGACCCGTCTTCGTCGATTCGAGCAAAGACCCGCTCAGAGATCGGAAAGTGGCGGAGGCGAAGGAAAGAAAAGAAGAAACAACGGAGCCAGGAAGCGGGCGTCGGGGGGGGTTCTGGTCTTGTTGTACGGCCGGGCCGTGAGACGAGGCGCGCGTGTGCGGGCGTCGTGAGGGTGTCCGTCCCCGGAACCAATCCCTTGGGTGCATGTGGGGTTTGTCGTCATGGCGCGCGCGCACTGATGGAGATGTGGGGTGGCAGGAAGGTGACACGCTTACTTTTACCGCCGCCGCCAGAGTGTGAGGAGCTGAGGGCGCGGAAGCTCACCTGATCCGCCTTGTCAGATAAACTCATCTCAAAGTATGCAGTTTGACTAGAGAATTCTGTGAGCACGTGACAACTTTGACCCGGCCTCGCCCCTGACTGCGTACCGCCCTTCTTGCCTCTTGCCTCGGGGGCGGCTTCGCCCGCGTTCGCAGTAGGATATCCGCTCTAACCCCCCGCTTTCGCTTTTTCATCGCAAAGAGTTCTTCTCCGTCGCACTGCTGCTGCGTGCTGCTGCTGTCAACACACAACTCCGCACAAGCAAAAGGGGCTGATGCAGCCGCCGTTGCCGCCGTCCACGACCTCTCCAGCTGTCCTGGCGCTGGCGCTCGCATGCGCCTGGATTGCGCTCTTCGCCGCCTTCCGCTGCCTCAAGATTTTGTCGGTGGGTGTCAGTGCAAATAGCCATGCAAATCGTGTGCAGTCTCAAGGGACTTGATCCAAAAATCGTTGCTCCCTGGGTCTCGTCCGGCAACCGTGGCTACCCACTTAACCCTTCCCTTTGCAGCCCAAAACCTTCGAAACCTTAACAGGCGAGCGCCTCCTGCCAGCCGGAAGCCGAGGAAGATCGCTCGACGCGTCTGGGCACCGTCCGCCCATCCTCCCAACCCACGTTGACCAGGACTCGTCCCACCGGACCTCCCCTCCGCCCGTGCACCGCCTCGAGATCGTGCCGGGAAGCCTCCGCCTCACCACGTCTCTCCTCAACTCGCATTTTAACAGCTTGGCCGCGTCATCGCCCCGTCGCGCCATCTTTTGGAGAATCAACTTTTCGCTAGGCGTGTTTTTCGGTGTGGCTGCAATTGTCGTGGGATGCTCGGTCGTGCTGTTTGGCGTGCTCGAAGCCGCGCGAGACGTTACTTTTCCGGCTCGCGCAGCATCGACCGTCCCGCAGCTGCCCGTAGATGGCATGGGCCCATGGTCGAATGCAACAGCCGACCGCAACGACCCGTCGGCGCATCTCTCCAAGGAAACCGTCGGTTTTCACAGTGGTGGCCTGTTTACTTACTCAACCGGGCCCTCATTGGATCATCCGAATCCAATAAGCGGTCACGCCCACTACCTCGTCTCTTTGGTATGGGCGCTGCTTCCGTCATGGAATCTCGTTGTTCGCTGTTTTGACGATTTTCCCCGTGCTAAACCGTCCAATGGCTGGTAGATACCGGGAGTGAACCTGCCACTCAACGCCTTGGGAAGTTACTTCCTCGCCCTTTTATTATCGGGCCTCATGCATGAAATGGGCCATGCGAGCGCCGCGGCAGTGCAAGTACAATCGAGCTTTGGCTGCGTTGGTTTCCTTTGCTGGGTTTGTTAACGTGATCCCAACCCCCCCAGTGAGAAAGTCCCGATCCAATCGACTGGAGTTTTCGTTTTCCTCTTCTTCCCTGGAGCCTTTGTCGAGCTCCAAGAGTCTGCGCTGGCAATGCTCTCACCGTTTCGACAATTGCGGATTGTCTGCGCCGGAGTCTGGAACAACGGCATTGGAGCTTTGGTGTCTGGACTGTTTCTCGCCTCGTTGCCAATCTGGCTTTCACCTTGGTACATGAATCTGAATGCTGAAGGTCGTGCCGGCGGAGTTGTAGTGCTCGATGTTAAAAAGGTGACTTGATCAATAATTCTTTCTTGCGTGACGGACCTTCACAATTTTAGGAGTCCGCTCTGCATGGGCACCTCACGACTGGGTCGATCGTGATTTCCGTTGATGGAGAGGAAATCAGCACTGGAATCAAAGGTTGGGGAGATTCCCTCTACAGAAGCATACTTCGCGACGATGCACACGGAGAGGGATACTGCATAGCCCCGGAGCTCATCTTCGGTAAGTCGAATTTCGAGCCACCGAACCTCCCATCGCTCACGACTAGGAACAAGATGCGGGGCCGTTAAAGTGCTGTGACGTTTCCCTTGCGAGCCCCTTGGGGAATCCTTCGAACACCCTTCAGTGCTTTCTGCCCACCGATATCCTTAGCACCCGCTCGTCTCTGGAGCTTGGTCAGACTGAGGCAAGCCTTCAGCCTCGATCCTTTATCACCACCGCTCATTGCATTAACATTACGTTCATGGTTCGCACTGTTCAGCTCGCAGCAGCCCCAAAAGCCTGTTTACACGTCCAAGAAACAATCCGATCCAGCACTCGCTGCCTGTCCGACATGGACTGCCGCGCTCGCGCTACCGCGCCGCAGAGCCCGTCTGCTTCCCCCAACGGTGACATTTCTTCCGAGCAGCAGCATGCGCCGCTGCTCCGACGCTCAGCAGCAGCAGCTGATGCTGACGGTTTCTCCTCTCGGAGGTGCATGGCGCCGTACGTGCCAAATCCTTACATCCGCCTCCTGCGCCTCCGCGTGATCGATCGACACGTCCCGGTCGCCGGCCTGCGGCGCTCGAGCGCGGCCGTCGCCGCGGCAGGGGGTCATGGTGGAGCGGGTCGATTGCGCGCAGTGGACGGTGGCGGCGTCGGCGGCCGGCAGAGGCGGCGCGACGCGATCCACCCGGAAGGAAGCAGCGACGTGAGGGGCGACTCCGCCGCCTCCGCGGCCGCACCGGCCAAGCCGCTGAAAAAGCCCATTTGGGGACCCCCT
Organism: Zopfochytrium polystomum; assembly: GCA_025765615.1. Taxonomy (NCBI): domain Eukaryota; kingdom Fungi; phylum Chytridiomycota; class Chytridiomycetes; order Chytridiales; family Chytridiaceae; genus Zopfochytrium; species Zopfochytrium polystomum. The sequence continues at coordinate 44,171 of JAIVFJ010000068.1, forward strand.
GGAAAGCTGGGCGAGCGGACAGTGCTGTATTTGGGGGACCCTCGCGAGATTTACGAAGAAGGTGCGGTCAACCGTCGTGCCAATTGTTTTTTGCTTTTCTTTCTTTCGTTCGAACCTCGCGTACCCCGAAAACTGGTCTAAACTTCAACCCCGCTATGTGAAACCCAACGGCAGTCCGCGTGGGTTCCATCGCAGCCCGCTTTGCGTTCTTGCCCGTGGGCTATCCTTACACCATCGAGCTGTGTCTGCGGTGAGTTTTCGAGAGACCTTTTTCCTTTTTCGTGCTCTTTTTTTTTTTTTTTTTTTTGGTTTGTGATGTATCGCCTTTGCTGACCCACATCACTTGTTTGTGTGTGTGTGTGTGTATTTGTGTGTGTGTATGTGCTTCGTACGCAAGCTTCCTCATCTCCTTCAACATCGCCCTCGCGTTCCTCAACATGGTCCCCGCACCGTTCCTGGACGGCCACCACGCCCTCTCGCTGCTAATCGACCTCGTCGCGGCGTACCGTCGCCGCGGGCGGCGGCGGCGGCGGCAGCAGCAGCAGTCGTGGCCGCGGCCACCGAGGCGCACGGAACGGTGGGGCCGGCGGCGGAGGACCAGCCGCGGCCTTGCCGGCGAGAAAGACCCGGAAGACGCGGCGGCCGGCGGCGGTTGGACGGCACGGATGGAGGGGCGTGGGGACGACGACGGCGGCGGCGGCGACGAGGGGCACGGCGGGAGCGAGGCGGAGGGGGGCGACGATGACGGGCGCGACGAAAGGGCGGCGGCTGAGGAGGAGCAGGAGGAGGAGGAGGAGGGGCTCGGGGACGAGTGGTTGGAGGCGGAGGAGGAGCAGGAGGAGCGGATAGCAAAGGAGCGGGTGATGCTATGGGTCGGAAGAGTGGCGACAGCGTTGACTGGGTGCATGGTGCTCGCGGGTGTGTCGACTGCGTTGGCGCGGTAGTGGGGGGTTTTTTTCTTTTTTTTTTTTTTTTTTTTTTTTTGCAGTCACTCATTTGCGTGCAACTTTTCACTGAAGCAGATGCACCCGAAGGTGACTTCTTGACTGTGGAAGAAAACAAGCATGCGTCGACCTCAAACCAGGAACGATGTATGATGCCTCTGACTCAGAACCCGATGGCCGTTGACGACACACACACATCCCCAGGGGAAGAGTCAGGCTACACCCAAGCCAGATGACAGTGGGGCACAAGCCACACTAGCCAAAGCCTGTATACTAGCGACTACCCGCCTTGCCATCAGTCACCAACTCTACTTACGGTAGAAAGGTGCAGCCTTCTCTGACAGCCAAGATTCGCACACTGCAGGTCTCCAGAGGTCAGTACCGTCCTCCCATGTTTCATGGAACAGCTGGAAGGATTTTTGAGATTCCTGGTCCACCATGGTATCCTCTTAGTCTGCCTGTCTGCTCCAGACTGAGTCTCTGCAGACTGGCACCAGGTCTGGGCAGACAGTTGCACAAAACTGCTTTTTTTTGTGATTTTTTGTCCTTACTCCAATGGGTGCAGATTTGAACAACTAGGGGGGAAAAAAAAAAACTGACCAATTGCGGTCTTCATCCTGTGGAAGCCCTGCACTGGGGGCCCAAAGGCCATCGTCAAGTTAATCACCCTCTACGTTCGATGACGTCCTCAATATAAAGGGCAAGAGATTGCAGTGTTCAAGAAAGAGATTGGACGTCCGAGGCGAGAGGATTCTCGGCCCATTGGATTATCCAGGTTGAGATACTCGAACGCGTTATCTTCTTCAGACTGAGCAACTACACGGTTCCCCCCCCGGGGGGCTTACTCTTGGAGGGTTGGGTTAGATAAAGAGGGGGAGGGGGAGGGGGGCACCGCCTACGCACACCAAAGCGGACAAAAGCTTGGGCAAAAACCATGTAGGGGATCCAAGGACTTTTTTTTTTCTTTTCTTTTTTTTTTCTAGGACCAGAAGAAAGGAAAGCAGAACGCACTTCCTTGCAGCACGCCGTTGAAAAGCTCGGCAACCCGGCCCAAACCCACCCGGGCCCGGCCCAAACCCACCCGGGGGGAACAGGTGTGTTTACGCTGAAGCCGGCCACGTTGAGGAACTTGGGCGACAGCACACAGTCAGGGCACGTTTTCATTTTTTTTTTTTTGCGGCAATCAGTGGGACAGGGAAAGAAGCAGAAGCACAGTTTGCTTTTAGATCTTGCTGTATTTTTTTATTTTTTTTTAATACTGAGGTATTCAAATCAACATTCGATGTGCGATAAATGTCGCGATATTTGTGTGTCGCGACAACACGGCCCAATGCGGTAACGACACGGGGGTTTTGAGGCTATTTCCGGGTGGTATCGCGACAAATTACCGCATATCGGTGCGGATATTTGCGATAATCTCGCAAAAATAATATGAAATCGATAGGAAAGCAAACCTCCGACGCGATAGCGGTTGGCAGGAGCGTTACCACTGGACTAAGCGACACGACACCGAGAAAGGGCACATTATCACGATAACTAACCGATTCGTAACCTTAATGTTTACTCCTGTCTTTCGCCACAGTCACTGACTATCCATGAATCTACAGTAACGCAGGAGGAGGAAGGAACGCCAGAGCGTAACTTTGAACGCATCACAGCAAGATACTCCAAAGGCAACAAGCGCGAATGACGCACGTGCGCGCGCTTCTTCCCAAAGCTTTGCTCATTATTACTTCCTACCACGAGTATGTAGGGCAACAAAAACAGGTGGGTGGAAACACAAAAAAGGTGAAGTGTGAACCCTACGAGAAAAAAAAAAAAAAAAAAAAAAAAAAAAAAAAAACCCCAAAGCCCCACATCAACCCAACGTCGCCGCCCGTTTAAACTCCTCCCACACGGCCGCATCCAGCGTCGGGCCGTCATCGTCGTCCGCCGCCGGCGGCGCCAGGTACTTTGCCTGCACCGCGGGCACCAGATTCGCCAGGCGGCCCCGCAGCTCGGGCGACAAAGCCGCGGGCCGCGCCGTGGCAACGACCGACACGAGCGCGAGGCACTTTTCGAGCAGGTCCGGGTCGCTGCCGGCGTCGGCGTCAGCGGCGTCCTTCGCGCCGCCTCCGCTACCGCCGCCGCGGACCTCGTCCTCGACGGCGGCGACCACGCACGGCATCCACCCGCCGTCGCCGGCCGCCGCCGCCGCGTCGAGCAGCGCGGCGCGGGCGTCTGCGGGCGCTTCGCCTTTGCCGATCAGGTTTGCCAAAAGGAAGACGACGCGTTTTTGGATCTTGGCGATGGCGGGGCGGGAGGACGGGCCGGCGCGCAGGGTGAGGAGGCGCACAAACGGTGAAGAGGAAGTGGAGGAGAATGAGGAGAGCGAGTCGAGAATGTGTTTCGCGAGCGGGTTGTGGCGGACGAGGCTGGACAGGAGAGTGACGGATTTGGCGAGGACGTCCAGGTCGGTTTCAGTGGCGAGAGTGGTGGCGAGGGTTGCGATACTGGCGTCAGTCTCGTAAAACTGAGGGTAAGAAAAAACAGGACCGGGTTGTCAGTAAAAAGGCTCAAGTTACCAATTTATCCTGCCTAGAATTGCAAAACTACTCACATCTTTTTGAGATCGCGGATTATTTTGGACTGCTGTCCCAATAACCCACGCTGCAAATGCGCGAAGCTCCGGCTCGGGATCAGAGGCCAGAATACCAATGATCGGTTTCCACAAGTTCAAAGTGCGCAGGTCGTTGGCGTTATCGAGGGATTCAACAAGCTAAAGGATCACACGAGAAAAACGAATGAGACGATTGGCTACGAAAAGGGGGTTCTAAAGAAACAAGCTCTCACTCACCAGCTCGAGCTCGTCAAATGCCGCGAGCCGGTCGTCGACCGACTTTGACGCATCCGTAATGACTTCCATCGCCTCTTTCATCCGCACAGCATCGCTCTTGCCAAGGATGACGTCCACCCACTTTGGATCCTGTGTTCTCAGCAATCATAAAATAAAAAAAAAAGGAAGGCTTCAGTCTTTATCGGTAACATTTCCTCCCTTCCCCGCCGGACACACGACAAAAAACACGAGAGAAAGCGTACCAGCTGCTTCGCCTTCCTTTCGAGCTCTGCAATCTCCTCGGGAGTCCGCCGGGGAGCGTCCTCTGACGCGGTGGCGGTGTGCAGCACGGCCCAGTGGAGGAGGTCGGCTTGTGTGGTGATGTTCTCCGGGCCCGATGGGGGCTGTTGCTGGTGCTGCTGCGGCAGGAGGGAGATGGGTATCCGGGCAGAGGATGACGACGACGATGACGATGACGATGACGATGACGATGACGATGACGATGACGACGACGACGACTGCACAACAGGGACGGGTGCGTGTGGGGCAGCGGGCGAGGCGGGGCCGAGGAGGCCGACGGCGGCGGGCTTCATTCTGCGTTTCTGCGGGTTGTTGTTGTTGTTGTTGTTGTTGGATGGGTCTGCAAAAGAAAAAGAAAGAAAGAAAGAAAGGCGGGAGGAGGCCTTTCCTTTTGATATAAATAAATAATATTTGGATCGTGAAGGTGCCAGAAGCTTCTCCATTATTATTATTAATATTATCATTTACATACAGTATTTGTGTCTGTCTCGGAAAGAAGAAAAAAAAAAAAAAGAAAAAAAAAGAGAAAAAAAAGAGAAGAAGAAGAAGAAGCAGAGAGAAGAAGACAGAAGAAAAAAGAAAGTCTCCCTCGAACTCCAGCAAAAAGCACACAGCTTTGCATCTGAACCTGCGAAGCCGTTTCCTTCCCCACCACGAACGTACCCTTTGGCAAATACCTGCTGAAATCGATACATACTTTCCCTTCTCTTTTGGGGGCAGGCGCTTTACCTAGTCTTTTTTTTCTTTTTTTTTCTTTTTTTTCTTTTTTTTCTTTTGTTTTGTTTTGTTTTATCGCTCCAACAATAAAAAAGGGGGAAACAGGGGATAAAGATGGGCGAGGAACACAAAGGGAGCTTTGGCTGAAGGAAACCCTTGCTCCTCTCGCACAGGATCCTCCAGCACAAGAAAAATAAATGTAGAGGCGCAGTACCTCTCAGCGAACGGAAGGAGGAGATGGGAGAGAAGGGAGAGGTAGGTCGAAGCTGAGGTAAACTACAAAGATGGGGGGACGGGGGACATCGGCGTGCAATGTGAAAGCAAAAGGCCGTAATGAGACCAAGCACAACGTATTACTAAGTTTTTCAGGGAGAACAAAAAAAAGAAAAAAAGAAAAGAAAAAAAAAAGCGGGAAGGAAGGGGAGGGGGGGAGGTTGCAGCGTGGGACCAAGGGTTGAACACGACGACAACAAGACAGAAGGAGCAGGAGGAACCAGTGGAAGAGACGCGATCCCGCCTAATTCAAGTGACGTTCGTATTCGGACGGGAGGTGGTCGAACGGAAACGGGAACGTGTGGTGGCCGATGCTGACAAGATTCGTTCGCCCCAACAGAATCCGTTTGATGAAAAGGGGCAGTTCTCCGACCCACAGAACAGCATTCTTGATGAGCGCGTCAAGATCCCTGTCTGCACCAACCCTGCACGTGCCGTCGTAGTGTAAAACGACCGGAATGCCCTGCGTTTGGTGTTCATTGAATCAATGAAGGTGCGCGACAACTCCCTAAAATTCAGATCATCGTACCAGGTGCTTGTAATCGGTGTATGATTTCATTCTCTTCGACTGGGGTTGCGCATTCCTCAACGCGTTTACGAGGCCACCGGAGGAGTGGCCGGCGACGGGCATCGCAGTGACGATATCGTCCGCATTTATCAGTCGGTAGAACACGACTGCAATAACACGGATTTTAAGGCATTAGCGGTTTCGAACAGCAGATTCCGTGTGTAATGCCAATCAACTTGTGGCTCCTTACCTTGTGCCGCGTTGCAATGATTCGCCATTTCAGTCGCAAAGTCAGAGTCTCCACATTTCGGGGATCCAAAAGTATAGCAACCCTTGATAAACTTCAAAAAAAAAAAAAAAAAAAAAGCAAATACAAATACAGGCGGAATGGTAAGACGGGTTACGACAAAGCACGAGACAAACCGATGAGGTCACCAGCGGCGATTTGACAAAGATAAGGTGCGAGACAGCCAAGGTTGCGAGGGCTCCTCCGACACTATGGCCAGTAAACCAAATAGACGGTGTGGAGGACTGGAGTTGCGGAATAACAACTTCTTGTATAATGCGAGACAGCTCGGACGTGTCCAGACCATGGTTGGTCGATTCGTTTCCGGCAATCTCGACAATGCTATCGTTGTCGTTAGACGAAAACGAAAGGAGGTTGTAAAACGCCTGGAACAGGAATTCAGGCGTTCAGTCCTCACGTTATTAATTGAGTTATCGCTGTACCTCGTGGATCTGTCCGGGCAAGACTCCTTCTTCTGGGTTCACTTTTTGAAGCATTGCGTTCATCAGGAACTCGGTCAGATCGAAAGGGCTAACCCCTCGCATTGCCACTACCACAAAGCCATGCTGGATCGAATAAAAGATGAAGGCAGCACAAGAGTCCAACTCAATCGTTTCCACCTTGAGCCCCCACTGGCCCGCTACGTTGACTGCAAATGCGCTGAAATGAGTTTTTTTCGTGAACCCCTCCCCACCCCCCCCCCCCCCAGCTTACCCACAACCTCGCGATTTTCATAAACCAGCGCACTAAGCTGAATAAAGAACTTCGCGATTTCAGGGTTGAACGGCGGTCGAGTCTTCTCCGCCTTCTTCTTGTTGAGCAGCGCCCCGATTTGATGCAACGCGCCGCGTTTCGTAATGTAATCCGTGTACGCGTCGTGGAAATTTGGGGTCGAGGCAGACACGGAGCTGCGCAGAAAGAGCCGGACGGGCTGCGTGAGGGTGGACCCGGTGTTTGGGTTGGGGTCGCGGATTTGTATGGGGCGCGAGAGCCTATATTTTGGAGAGTTGATTTGAAGTGCGTGTGGGAACAGATGTAAGCTTTGAATCTTCCTTTTTTTCATTTGTTGCGAGAAAGACGGCGACACGACGTACCACGGGGCAAGCACTTGCATCAGTGGGCCAACAAACAAGTAGCCCACCACGCCCACCCACACCGCAGCCGCGAGGATGACACCGTTGACGACGACATAGGCAGCACTGGGGAAAATGGAGGGGAACGACGCGAACGGCAAGGTTTTCTTAGCAAAGGTTTATGGGGGCAGGGGAGGATGAACGCCAAACCCAGACGAACCTGTCGGCGAGCCGAAGAAACGCCACCCACAGCAGCGTGCGGAGGCGACTCCAGTCGGTCCAGTCGGGCGGGACGTCTTCGAGGACGGGGGGGTGCATCTGGGCGTTTTTCAGCGATGTCGGGGAGCCCATGTGTGCCTTTGGCGAGAGGCCCGCGGCGGCCGTGGATGCGGTGGACGACGACGAGGAGGATGTGGAGGAGAGCCGGCGTCCGTTTAGGAGGGTGGTGGTGTTGTTGTTGTTGTTGTTGTTGTGGGTTTTGGAGGTGGGCGGGTTGCCGTTTGCGAGGGGAGAGGGCGAAGAGGACGAGGACGACGCGGCGGTCCACGAGCCCGGCAGCGAGGTGGACTGCGCAGCAGGCGGAGCGCGGGCCAGGGGAGGTTGGGGGTGGGATCTCGCGGTGCTGATGCTGCTGGTGCTGGTGCCGGCGGGGGTGGTGGTGCTGGTGCTGCTTGTGCTGCTTGGAGGGGTTGCTGCTGATGTGGTGGCGCCGCCACCACCAGTGCTCCTGCCGAACCACGACATTTCCTTCTTGAGGGCGCTCGCTCTGTCTCGCCGTCTGGCCGGGTTAAATTCTCTCTATCCGTGGCTCTGTCGCTCCCTGCCTCTCCCAATCTCTCTGTCTCTCTCTCTCTCTCTCTCTCTCTCTCTCATTCTTTCTATACAATCAAGATCGATGACGGTCGCGTTTCGTCATTGACACGCCTCCAGAATTGTCACCAACAAGAGTTGCACCTTTGTCGATGCAGGCGACAAACGAACCGGTGGGTAACAATGAACAGTGCGCTTTAGCTTCTTCTTGTTCGAAAAGGTAGAGGTTGTGTCCAAAGTGTTTTTGGCAATGAAATGGGGGAAGGTGAAAGAGAACCAAAAGGAACAAAAACGAAAAGAGAAAAAGAAAAGCCATGAAAATGGCAAATCAACGTAGCATCCAGATGGCCGACAGCAAAGGAAACTGTATCCAACACACAAAAGGGATATGGGCAAGGCAGACACAATTACAGCCATTACAATGCGCCCATTAACGGGAACATAACGTACTTTTTTTTTTTTTTTTTTTTTTCTTTTTGGCTTGCTTGCTTGTTTGCTTGCTTGCTTTGCAAGCTCGGGCTTTCGCTGCAGCCACATCATCTTTGCGAGCTGCTATTCGAGCCGGCCGAGCGTCCCGTGTACGCGACAAATTCCCCCGTAGCGGGGTCGTACGTCAAGGGAGGCGCGATCGACTGCACAACCACCTCCCCCGAACAGTCGTCGAGGGGTGGAGGAGAAACAATGCTGGACGCGTTGCTTCCCATCGAACGGTTGTACGCCGTCGACCCCGATCCAAAGCTCGACGCGCTGGCGGTGCTCATCGAGCTGCCCGCTGAGCGTTTCAAGTGCTGCGGCTGGCCGGCAAAGCCCGCGGGATCGCCAACGCCAAAGCCGCCGCCGCCGTTGTTGCCGCCGCCGTTCTGACCGTTTTTGGAGCTGTCGCCAGAGTTGACTCGGTGCTGCGTCGACGAGTTGATTCCGGCGGCGTGGCTGTGCTGCGCGTGCTGGTGGTGGTGGCCGGAATGCGGGCCGACCGGCTTGCCGTTTGCGGCGGTCACCGGTCCGCCGTACGGATGATACGCGCCAGGATGGCTAAATCGGGCGTCGGGGTACGAGTTTGGATTAAATCCGTGTGATTGCGATAACAGGCCCATCTGCTGCTGCTGCTGCTGGTGCGGAAAAGAGTGAGATGGATGCAGAGAATGATGCTGCGCTGGTGCGTATTGCTGGAATTGCTGTTGGTGATATTGGTTTGGAAATGCATTGTAAGGCAGAGAAACTTGGTTGAACCCCGAGTTTCGCCGATAGTTGGGGTCGGCACCGTTCAAGTTTGACGGGGGCAGCTGGCCGGATCCCGGGTTCATCGGGGGCCCACCGCCGTTCGGATAGGGATACACAGGGTTCGCGTGGTTCAGGTACGGTGACATGCTGCCCTGCGGGAATCCGTATGAAGAAAGCGCACTTAATCCGGGTGCCTGAGGGAATGCCATCTGGTATGGAGCAAAATTGCTGCCGGACGAAGTGTGTCGACCCACGACTCCCCAGGGGGCTCCGCCAGCTCCAACGCCGCCCATCCCGCCGTTCGCGCCAGGCACGGAAGCGACAGAGAAGGGAGCGCCTGCGGGTGCCCCCATGGCCCACCCCGCCCCAGCTGCTTGCGCTGCCCCGACCGAGTGCCGGTGGTGCACGCCGTGAGTTCTCACGTCGCCACCAGCGTCAAGCACGGCGCCACCACGGGCGCCAACCCGTTGCGATTCGACAGAACTCAATCTTCGTGTAAGATCCCCACTGCGGCTGCTGTCCAGTCGAGTTGCTGGCGCTGATGCAGTGGACCCTGGTCGAGATGGAAGACCGTCGGACGATAAGATGCGTCCGTGATCGTCGTCCACGTCGTCACTCGAGTGCTGCTGCGAGGAGTCGGTGGCAACGTCAGTGCTGCCAAAGATGCGCATCCTGGCAGCACGGTACTCTGCCTCGCGTTCGGCAAGAGTTTTGACGTGCGGGAGCGCCGCAGTCGGGTTCTGCTCCACGGGATCACTGGATTCGGCCTGATTGTTGCTTCGTTCTGGAAGTCCGTCACTCATTGGAGAGTCCACCGAGCTGAAAGAGGATGATTGCGTAACGCTTGGCGACTTTTGAGGGTCACGCTTCAGTATTCTAATTGAGCGCTGTGTGACTTGATCGACTCGCATCACCGCGCTCGCACCGGTGGAAGCCACAGCGACGTCCTGGGTGTTCGCTTTGTCGTCTGGAGCATTGATTGTGCTTTCTTTGCAGGGGCCGTCGTCCATCGCTACTGGAAGCAGAGAAGTGTCGGAATCCGCACATGATCCGCCGTCTTCGGGCGGAGTTGGAGGTCCGACGGACGGAGAGGGCGGAGACGACAACCGCCTCGCACTCGGTGAGCCAGAGGTCGGTGAGAGGAGGAGGCCGGAAAACGATTTTTGCAAAATCGTGTACTGGACGGGGGGGCGAGGTGGTGGTGGTGGTTGGTTGGCAGAAGGTCGCCGTTGGTGGTGGTGTTGGTGGTTGTGGGGCAAGGGGTTTGAGGGAGTGGAGGACGACGACAAAGCGGGTGAGGGTGAGGGTGCGGTGACGGAAGTCTCCAATGTCAGGTGGTGGGCTGAATCATCGCAGATGAGGCCGCCGATTTTGTCCGGCGCGGACAAGGCAATCTGAACCTCCCTGTCGGCCAATGCTGCTGGATGATCATCGTCATCAACTTCATCGCCGGTGGCTACCGCGGCCGGCGGCGGTCTTCGCAGGTCGATCGAGGAGGAGGAGGGCGAGGATCGCGAGTTCCCGTCATCGTTCTCTTCTTGCTGTTGTTGTTGTTGTTGTTGTTGTTGTTGTTGCTGGTCGTCGTTGTCAACAACAACACGATCGAGTGCTTCTTCTCCTTCTTCCACTTCTTCGGCGGCGGCGGCGTCGTCGTTTGTCGTGGTGCGTGGATGTTGATGCGCCTTGGGTCGGTTCTTCCTCCTGGGCATTTTCTTTTTCTTTTTTCTTTTTTTTTTCTTATTTTCTTTTTTACTAATTTTGTTTTCCCCTTTGATGTTTATTTTTGTCTCTCTCTCTCTCTCTCTCTCTGTCTATCTCTGTCTATCTCCCTCTCTCTGTCTCTCTGGCAGCCACTGTTTTTGACACGTTTTGCACTTGTTTTTGCTTTTTCTTTCTTTCTTTCTTTTTTTTTTTTTTTTTTTTTTTTTTCGTGGGGTGGGTGGCGGGTGGCAATTCCTTGCGTGAAAGCAAGAGACCAAGACAAACAACACTTCTTTCTGCTTGCAAACTGTTTGCAAACAGAATTAAAAGCGAAGGGGAGCTCTCACTTGCTTGTGGGCATATGCAAGTCAGGCTGCTGCTGCTGCTTCTGCTCCTGCTTCTGCTCCTACTCCTGCTCCTCCTCCCCGGTGTTCAGTCCCGTGTCTGTGCACGGACGGACTGGGCGAGCCGGCGGAGGAGGAGCGAGCGGGCAATGAATCGAGAGAGAGAGAGAGAGAGAGAGAGAGAGAGAGAGAGAGAGAGAGAGAGAGAGAGAGAGAGAGAGAGAGAGAAGGTGTTTGTGTGTGTGTAAACTGGGCCATTGTTGGGGCCTTCGTGGTGCCATTTTCTGCTCAGCACTTGTCCCAGCGCCGTTCCAAGCATGTTCTCATCGTCTCATAAGGAAAGGAGGGTAATGGCACAAGTTCCAAAGTGGGAGACATCAGTGATGTGTGGTGTCAGGGAAGACGAGATGATGAAACCAACGCCAGCATGACGGGAGGCGTGGAGGAACGAAAGGAGGTGAAAAGCGAAATAAAAAAATAAATCTCACACACACACACACACAGCACACACACACGCACACACGACACACACACTGCGCCATGACCTCCTCTCGACGAGGTGAGGGACAACACCCCACACTCTTCTCCCTTCACGCCCCAGTTCCCCTCGTCGCACTCTTCATGCGCTCTTTGCCGCCGCGGGTCGCATTCCCATTCTGTCCTATTCGCATACTCACCGCTTCCCTCCTTCCGCGCCCCTCCCCCCCCCCCCAGACTCGGACAGCGACTTTGAGCAGGTCGACGTCGACGACGTTGACTCGATGGCGCTCATGATTGTGGACTGCGAGGTTGACGACGACGACGACGACGACGACAGAGGCAGCAGCGGCAGCAGCGACTCGGACCTGTTTGCAATGCCGTCCGGCGACTCTTTGACGCCGCCGCAACTTGTTGGGGACGGCGAAGTCGACACCGCCCATGCCAACCACACGCGGCGAGGCAGCGGCACGCCACCACCAGGCCGAGTCAGCGGGACGTCGGATGCAGAATCCCCCATTCCCGGAAACAAGGCTGCAGTATCCTCTGTGGCTGTCGTGGCGCTTCCAGCGGATCGCGCTCAAGCCGACTCGGCCGCGTTCGAGCGGTTGCAGGTGGAGGAGCAAGGAGGAGGACCTCCGGCGCACGTTGCGCCGGCCGCCGAGGCTTTCTCGTCCGCCGGAGGAGGAGAGCTGGCGGCCCTCGAAGGCGAAAGCCTGTCGTCGGATTTCTCGGCGTTTGACGGGTTTTTTAGGCTCTTGTTTTTGCACCAGGAGAAGGCCGGCAGCGGATTGGGTTGGTGGCACAGCAATGGCCCTTGAGCCCGTGTGGTTTCGCGCTAACCACATACCCAGTCGAAAAGATCATCTTGGATCAGAGTGACTTTGGACGGCTGGCCAACAGACTCCACCCAGGCGCGTATCGCGATGTGACGAAGATTGACTTCAAGGCGTTGGATATTATGAGCATACAGATTGCCGGCCTGTGAGTTAGAATGTATCTTTCGTTCCTTTTCAGCATCTTGAAACATTCTTGAACAGGTACGGGAGCAGGGCGCAGATTCAAGAGTTCTTCCTTCAAAAACTCAGCTCCCGCTCCCCATTTGCGGAGCCAAACGAGGTTGCAGCCGGACTATACTACTATCTTGCCAACGACGAAACCGGCTCTCTGTCCCGAGCATTGCTGATTTACTGGCCAGAGGAGACGACTTGGAAGAAGCAGCCTGCCTCGAATGTCACAAAGCACCGGGTCACGTTTATGCGGTAAGCCGCGTCCAGCTCATCGAGTCAGACCCCCCTTCCCCCGCTCAATCAAAAGTTTAGCTTCTTGTCCAAGCTTGCGAACCAGGTGTACTGTTTGGCCGCTGATGAAGACGCCAAAGAGTTCGATCTGCACAAACCGTCAGAGGACATGACCGTTGATGTCGATTTCGATGAAGATTTCACCTTTGAAGTTTCCAAATCTCAAAAGCAGGTAACTGAGTCAGGTCGCAAGGCAGATCTTTTATTGATTCGGCATTTTTACGCTAGGAGGAGGCTGCCACGCTTTTGGAGGGATTTTCTATTGCTCTCCCACCTTCTCAAGGCATGAAACACTTGCCGGGCAATGCAGAAGGGCTCCCCGTCGACGAAGAGTTGCTCGCACCACGAGTGATTCCCGGAAGCACTCGTCAAGGTGTGCTCTTTGCGAAATTCTTGAAGTCGTCGATGGACTCTCGTCCAGGGAGATATCATTCGGAAGAAGCTAAGAAAATGCTGAGGTGCGGCTTCCAATTAGTTTTTGATTCTATCTGATCTGCTTTGCAGGAATTCTTCGCTCCCACTTCGCCTGTCACCAACACTGAACGAGCAAGCGGTCGACCATTTGCTTGAAAATGGATTGAAAGAAAGAATTCCGGAACTTTGCAAGCAATGGCGGGAAGAGAAGTCCGCCAGAGACGTGCGATTTGAGAATGACAGAAACGATATTGAGCGTAAGGTGAAGGATCTCTGCGAAACCAAGGAGGGTGAAATTCGCGCGTTTCTGTCCGCCTCTCTATCGAAAGAAATGCTGAAGTCCTTTGAGTGAGTCCATGGAAAACAAAACTTTGAACATGAGGCACCTAATGTATTATTTTCAAAGTGACCACTTTGTTGCTGACCAAAGCGGAGTCGGGGTTTTCGATTTCGTGGAGGAGGAGCTTTTTTATTTGAACGAAGCCCTCAAAGAAGCCCAAGAACAAGCAGCTGTGCAGTCCGCTATTTGCTTGCCAAAGCCACTGAGTGATCCCAATCACAATAGGTTGAACAGCGCCGCATGTTCGGAGTACCAAAGGCTGCGGAAGCGTGCTCAAGGGTGAGACCATCGTTCTAGACAGTAGCCCTATTTTTGCTTAATTCCTTACAGAGGTTTGCTATCGCTTACGAGCGAACCCAAACTTACAAGTGATGAAATTGCCCGAATCGACGATTGGGTCATCGATACAAACACAAAGCACAGTTTAACTGGTTTATGGTCTGAATTCTTGGAATGGGTGAAGTCGAAAGGGAAGAGCATGAAGGATATGATTGACGATGCCAATTTGGAGTATGGAACCCTCAGTCACCGCGAATTCCTGGACCGACTACGGGCGTCACCTTTTCAAAAATCCTACGAGAGGATCCTTGTTTGCCTCCAGAATTGGTACGAGTCTGCAGAGGCTGTATTTTGGAAGAAGTTGATCAAAACTGTGCAAAACAATTATCGAAAGTCTTTGACCAACAAGACGAAAGAGGCACACTCTCAACTTTGCGCTCGTGAATTCCAAAAATTCTGCGAACAGCTGGTGCCAGCTTTATCGCACGGCTGGGAAGATAGGTATCGATGACCGTGCGAATAAGGTTTCGGCTGAATCCTTTTCCAGTCCACGTCGCTTCACTCTGACAAAAGTGCAAGAAAGCATCACCTTCCGCCAATTTATGATCGAAGGACAGGATGAAACACACAGTCCGCACCGCCTTCAGTACTTTATAAGGCAAATATGTGCATCGGCTGATGACAAAATCAACCTGGAACTGCAACATGACTACAAACCGTCGCCTCAACTGGGAAGCCCGCTGTCATTTACTACAGATGCTGCAACGCCCGTTCGGTCAGTCCATTTCTGCGTAACTTATTCTTCTCTCACGCCTTAGCAGCTTTATCCACTTTCTGAATGAATTAATTGTGCTTGTTTTGGACGATGGCAATCAAAAGTCAAGTGTTTACGTGGAACGACCAGAAGTCATTGAAGCGGCTGTACGTCGCCATACCGCGAAGAAGCAGATTCATCATGATCGGCTGGGCGGTCCAAACTTTATAATGGCTTGTTCAGAACATCACAAATTGGTAGCCGTTGTTGGCGCGAACATGAAGGTACCAGCAGATCGAGGATAGAGTTTATGATAAGTTTATTATCTGTATCCAGTTGATTGTCTTCAAGTATATGGAATCGTTGGGCTCGCTAGTTGCGTATGGTCAGGAGTTCGATTTATCGCCTTGGTACCCACCGGGGGAGAACGGGGCCACAGTGGAGCCTTCAGGCGTTTGCTTCGCAGGCGACCTGGAGGAAGTCTGCATTCTCGACAACTTGGGCAAAGTTCGAATGTTCAGTCTAGTCGCGTAAGCACTTGCTTCTGTTGCACCCTCTTCTCTGTAGACTCACTTTATTTTTCCAGTCAGCAAATGAGGTTAGCATCCGCTTTCATTGTGAAATCATCATGATCAAAATTTGCTGCTTAGGCCTGCCTCCGTGATCCTTCCAACACGCATTTCCAAGATTTTGGCTAGCCCTGACAACTCCTGCCTGCTTGGTTTCCAGGTGGGAGAGTCCGGCGAGACGATCGCGAGATGCATATTCTGGGCAAGCTTTGGAATTGGCACAAGCATTGAATTTGTGTTACCGTCGTCCTTGAACCTCACTGCTCTCGCAATTGGAGGCTTGTGCCATCGCTCAGTTGTGTTCTTCTTC
Organism: Zopfochytrium polystomum; assembly: GCA_025765615.1. Taxonomy (NCBI): domain Eukaryota; kingdom Fungi; phylum Chytridiomycota; class Chytridiomycetes; order Chytridiales; family Chytridiaceae; genus Zopfochytrium; species Zopfochytrium polystomum. The sequence goes on from JAIVFJ010000068.1 coordinate 59,607, forward strand.
TCCCTGGATAGCACTCGCGGGACACTGAACGGAGCCCGTTTGAAAATTACATCGTCTCTTGCCGAATATCAATTCAAAATGGCGTCTGAATCCGACCACACGATGGGAAGCAAGGGCGATTCTTCCGTCAGCTCCTCCTTGGTTGACGTCTGGACTGAGGTTTGGTCAAGTGCGTAGAGGCCATCCTCCGGAGCGTGAAAACCTTACACTGAATCCAGGATTCCCCGTCGTACCGGCCATTTCCCGCGACAACTTGAACGGATCTTTGCAGCCAACGGCTTTCGTTGTGATTAATTCGTCGGTTTCCGGCGATCAAGTTGGCAAATTGTGGTCGGCTATGATAAGGTCATTTTGTCTGCTTTGTTCTTTCTCGTGCACGCAGATTCTTACCACCAATCCAACACAGGAAATTTGAAGAGTCAACGAAGAAGCCCACGGGAGGTGTCCTTTCACATGTAAAAATTCATGCCTGTGGAGTGGATGAATTCGTCACTGTTTGCCCTTGGTCATCCTTCAAGATGGGGGAGTGGTTGCTTGAGCTCATTTGCCTTTTGCCCATGCAACTGGCGGTGTGCCGTGACAACAGATTTATTCCGCTTAAGAATGGGGTGTTCTCCCATCAAACCGAGAGAAATCTCCTCGGTGCCGACGTGAGCACCATTGTTTCTTATCTTTCCCTCGGATGGTATGAATCATTGTTTGCATATTACGCGCACTTGGTACGTACGTGGTCAATTCTTATCGACATCAGTAAGTAATCTTTTTCATCACCATAGCCGGTTCAAGTTGTTTCTTCGATGGGAGAGCAAGTGAGTGGTTCATTTTTGAAACATGTATTTATATTTGACATGCCGGTTTAGTCCGTGGGAAAATCATACGCACTTAACCACTTGGCTGACACGTCCTTCGCCGGGTCGGCAATGCGAACAACTGAGGGAGTTTGGATGTCAGTGGCTCCCACTCGAGCAGTCCTTCTGGTCTGCCTTGATTTCGAGGGTGTTCACAGTGTGGAGCGGTCGCAGCAGGAAGATACCCTACTTGTGCTTTTCAATGCAGCCATATCAAACCTGGTGTTGTTCCGAAACAACTTCGCACTGTCGCGGAATGTCACCGAGCTGTTTTCCAGGTAATTGTCGCCTCATCGTACACCTGGACCATGGGTTCATCGACTATTTCCTTAGCTTTCAGTCCTCAGCGACAATTTTGGATCCAGAGAGCAATAAGCAGCTTTTCAACTCGAGACTCGTTATTGTGGTGAAGGATGTTGTTCCGGAAGACAGAAAGGAGATTGTCAAAGAATTCTCGTGAGAATATTTTTTGGAAGGTTCCTACTTCATAAGATTGTCTAACCTGCTGTTGAATAGTTCCAAGCTTGCAAGAATTGTCAGCATGGAGCAGGAGGACAACTTTGTTTCCAAGCTCTTCTCGTCCAAAATGAGCATTGTCCCATGGCCCGTCATTCAGAGTCCGAGATTCTATCAGGCTTTTGGTCGAATCGCCAAAATGCTGCAAGAGCAGCCGCACTACAGAGGCGCGGCAGTATTTTCGACCATCTTGAAAACCCTAATGGCCAAACTTAAGGTTTGCGACTGGGGGTCGTTTGATTCGAACCTTGTGCAGCAGCGCGTTGCCGCACTTCGCGCTGGCGTGCCAAGTGCCTTGTTAAAATTGAGCTGTGTGCCCGAAACAGAAGGATGGGAGCCTTTGAGGGTTTGTTACTAATCGTTTACTGTCATATCTCACAAGAGCATCCAGAATCTCGATACAAACTTGGAGTGCGGACCGGCCGATGAACCCCTCTTCAAGATACCGCTCCCAACAGCAATCCTCGAAGAGAAGGATCGTGCCCTGAAGAAAATGGTCACAGAATTCGCCCGAGTTGTCCAACGGGACTCCTTAAATGACGATGATTGGATGAAGGACTTACGGATGTTCGTATCGCGCATCATAGAACAACGCGTGGAAATTGTGCGACAGTGGATTTTCGAAAACTTGGCACGGTTCCCTTCCGACGGATCAGACGTTGAGTCGTTCCGTCGGGAATTCTCGGCCTTATCTGTGGATTTTGTTACGGGAATCGAGGTCTGCGGCGCGACATGCCCGTCTTGCCTGTTGAGATGTACCTTGCTCCGCCGTCACGAGCTGGAGCACGATTGCGGAACTGACCATGTTTGCAATCGAATTTGCGACTTTTCTGATGAGCATGACGGTGACAGTCCCTTCCGCTGTGGGTTAAGGTCCGTGCCTCATCATGCCGATTTTTGTGGGGGGGAAATTTGACGACTTACAATGTAGGGCTGGGCACCAAGGTCATCACTTTTGTGATGTTAAGTTGCACAGATGCGGCGTGGTTTGCCCATTTTCGCATCACCAAGGTTGCGGAGGAAGCTGCACAAAGGTACATAGACCCGAGATCAACTCGAATTATACTTCGATTTTGACGATTCTTGGTCAAGCCGGCGAAACACGAAGAAAGCGACCACAGATGCGATTCCGCCATTCATCAGTGTGGACAGGTTTGCATCTTTAGATCAGGTTACCGAGGGATTCTGACAAGCCTTCCACTTTCAGCCATGTTCTCTCCAAGAGGTCCGAACGAAAACCGGCAAAATCTCGTGCACGGAGCTGTGCACTCTTCCAATGTACGACGGGACTGCTTGCCCTCTTGCGCTCACTGAAAACTATCATAGGGAAACCGAGCATCAACACCACCGTTGTGCGAACATTTCCTGTCCCATGACCTGCGCTCTTTGCAACAGGCGCTGCGATACTGCGGATCACTTTCACGCGCTGTCAGCGAACGCGCTTCACTTATGCGGGTGATGGGCTCGACATTGAGCGAAATTTACCACTAACTGGGTTTCCATCCAAGGCTGGAACATAGCTGCCCCGAACAGTGCGAAGATGACGGAGTTTGCGAAGTACTGTAGTGCCAAACCTGTCTCCCTTCGCTGATTTTTTCCCCTTCCTTAGATCCAAATCCAACCGCAAGCTGTCGAGTCCACTTACACAGGAAGCTTTGGATCATTCCAATACACAAAGGTAAACTAACACGATTCTCTTTTTCGCACAGTGAACTGAAGCGTCGTCTTAGTATTCACAAGTCAGCCGGAAATTGAAATGCGCAAAAATAATTTTACCTGGCGAGTTGACTCACGAAGGACGACACACCCATTCCACTGCCGACACGCAGTTTCACTATTGTACGGCTCAGTGCCCAAGCTGCGATTATTTCTGTACACTGCCGTTTGATCATTCCCAGAGCGAGCATGACACTTCCCACGGGAATATGGGTACACATTTCAACGCTCTTCCACACCGTCGTCCCTGACAGTACTTGCACAGAAAACACGAAGTGGGCTGTTGAAAGTGATGTGCAGCTGCAAGGCCACAAGTTTGCAGGAGGAGACGGAGGAGCTCCGATGCTTTGCAACCTGGTTTGCGGTCAGCTCGGACGCCATGTCCACTTTGATTACTGCCGTCCGGGAATGTGCGAGGGCCACGCCGAGGTCAAGCACCTCCAAACGAGAATTGAGCCCGAACCGAATCGCGACAAGGACATGATATCTCACTCAATGTTTTGGAAGCGATTGGGATTCCGCGACCCCTACCCAAGAGACCAACAGAACGAATTCATGCTCTGCGATGCGGCGTGCGGCGGAGACGACCATGGCGAAGACAAAAACGGTACTGCGTCCTTCTGCACGCAGCCGTTGTTCCACGAGCCAGCCATGGCGCTGCCTCCTACCTCAACGGGGTACTTATCTATGGACGGCCACATATTCAACTGCAGGAACCCTGCCGTCTCGAAGACAGCGTATCACATGTAAGCTTACCTTGTTTTGAAATTACTATTGTCATAACATTGTTACGCCGTTTTTCTCTTCAGCCTTTTTGTTTTGGACAGAAGCGGGTCTATGGGCAGCCAGGACTGCCTGCCCGACCCAAGCCCTGTCCAACGAAAGATTGCACAGAGCCACCAAAACCGTTTGGGAGCCGTCTACTCATCCTGTTATTCCTTCTGGAAAGCTCGCGAGGCGATGTCCAAACAGATTCGCCACGACGCGTACTCTGTAATATTGTTCAATGAGTCTCCTCAAGTTGTAGTGGAGAACGATTTTACTTCTACGGCCGACCAGCTGCTCGACCGGATAATTCCGTACACAGCGAGCGGCGGCACCAGCTTCCAGAAAGCTGCGCAGCTGTCCACTCAAATTTTGAACCGAAACATGACTGGCGATCGGTACATATTCATTTGTTCCGTTGCGCAGCTTTAACCCCATTCGGCAGGGAATTTGTTTTGGTACTCTTGTCAGACGGGGAAGACCTATTGCCGCACCAAGAAACCTATGATCTATGCAGGATCGGAGCGCCGCTTGGGTAATAAAAGAGCTTTCATCAACACGCTTCTTAACTGAAAATCACTTAGGAAACCCGTCATTCTGTACACGGTTGGGTTCGGGCGGCAAGACTTTTCGTCTCTCCGTGGAATGGCAAACATTGCAAACGAAGTGTACAGGAGCGCGCAACCCTCGGTGGGCGCATCTTCGCCGTGCGGCTTTTATCCCGCATTGGATCAGATTGCGCTCACGACCCACTTCCTGGAGCTGGCAACGTCGTTGACGAAGGTGTGTTTGGTTTCCCCCACCTTTTTTTTGTCCTCCATGGCGACCCTGCGCTGACATTCGTGCAACTCCAGCCCCGCGCTTCCCTGATGCCGGTGAGGGTTTGAGTTGTATTTTTTTTCTTTTCCTCGATGGCATCATTGTATTTAGCATGGTGAAAAAACTTGCAAGGTGATGGCCGCCGAATAAAGCGAATCTGTCGTGCACTTGGAGGAAAAGGTGTCTTCCACAGTGGCGCTCTTCTGCTTCTCATCTTTCAATAGCACCTTAATGTTGTTTGAACTGTGCGAGGGTCCTGCTTGCCTCCATTGCTTTGATATCACGACCATCATCTTGCAGATCTCGCTCTTGCGCTCTACTTTATCATATTAAAACTGCTAAAGGCCCACTTAAGTTTGGCAGTCTTGTTGATCTTCTCGTAGGACACTGGTTACCCGAAAGCCCCATTGCCTCCCTCTGCGCTACTTATGTAGAGCGACGCTCAAGTAAACAGCCAGTCTCCAACTGTTAGGCAGACCTGACTGGTTGACAGAAAGAGATACAAGACAGCGATTATTCTAGTGTATATAATCATTATGTATCAATTATTCATAACAGAGCTTTTTCTCTTTCTCTCCTAGTTGGGGAGAAGGACCACACACAAACACACATCTCCACTTGATTCACTCCTTCCACTCACTCGCTCAGAGTAGACTGTTCACACCAACACCACCCTCGCCTTGCAGGACACAAGTGTGAGTTAAAAACAATGAAAGCATGAAAGCATGTAAAGCAGCAAGAAATCAACGTCGAATCTTCTAATCCGTTGCATTCCAAGAAATTCTTGTGGAACCTTCTGGAACATTCTTTGCTTTCCTGACTTGTCTTGTTGTCATTTGTATCATGGTATCATTGTATTACTAATGGCTCTTTCTGGAACTTTCTTTGAATCTTGACAAGGAAGACAGACTCTCAAAAGGTATAAAAGGGGGATGGGGGACCTGTCCCATCCCCCAAGTGAATTATGAATTATTGTTTCCAATACAATCATCACTCCTCTTGGTTCCTTGTCTGCCTTGTCCTGTTTTGCCCTGCTCCTGACATCAATGATGGGGGCCAGTACCCTGGTGTTGGTGTTAATGCTACTCTCTACATCTGCTCTGAAAGCACAGATATACCATTAATAACTGTCATGAGCAGGGTATAAACATCTCCTATATTATCTGCTTGAGCAGAGGAGGAGGAAAATTGTTTGCACTGAGTTTCTGTTCCACTTAATACTCAGAGTATTTGTCTACAGCGCAAGCCAGTGCCCAGGTCTGCATTGGCAGTGGCTTGCTCTCCCCATGGGCATTGTGAGAACAATAACTGACAGTCACAATACGTTTTGGTCCGTCTTGTGCCTCTTGCTGCTAACCAGTCAGTTATGCCTAACACACAGCTTGGCCTACTCTACACTTGCCTGAGGGAATGGTACCTCTACTTGCTTGGTCTGGGGGCTCTGGCCAAAGTGGACTTCTAATTCACTCTGTTGGTCTACTCTGCACTTGCCAGGGCGGATCTCCTGCACCAAATGAGGACTGCAATGTTTTGAGTTGAGAGTTATTAAAGGAAAGAAGAAGGGGGATTCTTTTTATTATCTTAGAGTCTTGAAATGTATGTACACAGCATGTTATGAATCACCCTCTGGAAACCTCTGGAACATTCTAGAACATTCCTTCATGGAACCTTCTGGAACCTTCTGGAACCTTCTAGAACATTCCTTCATGGAACCTTGTGGAACCTTCTGGAACCTTCTTTGCTTTCCTGACTTGTCTTGTTGTCATTGGTATCATTGGTATCATTGTATTACTAATTGCTCTTTCTGGAACTTTCTTTGAGTCTTGACAAGGAACACTCTCAAAAGGTATAAAAGGGGGATGGGGGACCTGTCCCATCCCTCAAGTGAATTATTGTTTCCAATACAATCATCACTCCTCTCAGTTCCTTCTCTGCCTTGCCTTGCCTTGTCCTGCAATGTTCCTGACATCATAATTCACTTCACCCTCTCCCACTACTCTCTGCCATCATGTCTGACCCAAACAACACCTTCCCTGATGCAACTGCCTTCCAAGCCTTGATGGACCAATTACAAGCCCTTTCAAGACAGACACACCAACTTCAAGAACAAGTCCTTCACCAGCAGCACCAGCTTCAACAACAACTTCACCAACAAGAACATCAAGCTCTTCCCCTGCCTCAAGCCAACCAAGCAAGAGAGCCCAAGGTTCCCAGCCCTGACAAGTTCACTGGGCTGGCCAAAGACCTTAGGAACTTCATGGCCACTGTGGAGAATGTCATCCTTCTCCAACCTTCAAGATTTCCCAGTGAGCAAGTCAAGGTTCTTTTCACAAGCACCCTCCTGTCTGGTCAAGCTCAATCATGGTACAGATCTCTCCCAAGCACACCCACCACCCTGCAAGAGCTCTGGGAGGGGCTGGAAGCTACCTTTGGTGACCCCTACGCATCTTGGACAGCAAGATCCAAGCTCAAGCATATCAAGCAAGGAAAGCAATCTTGTGTGGCCTACACCAACCAATTCAAGCAACTAGCCAGAGACTCTGGATACAATGATGCAGCTCTGATGGAGCTGTACCATGATGGTCTCCATGAGTCTATCCAAGACATGCTCTCCCAGTCTCTGCACATCCCTGAGACCTTGGAAGAGTACATTCTCCTTGCCATCAAGATTGACAACAGACTCTACTCCAAGAGGCTGAAGCAAAGACAAGTAGGAACTACATCAAGGCCTACCCCAGTTCCTCAAGCTCTTACAGTTCCTGAACCCATGCAAGTGGATGCAGTTGAGACACTTCCTAAGGGTCCTCTGAGCCAAGAGGAGAAAGCAAGGAGGGCCCAGCAGGGACTGTGTTTTTACTGTGGCTCCAAGGAGCATGCTGTCAAGGACTGCCCAAGGAAGAAGCACCCAAACTCCCAGGTCCAGGCTCACTGAGGGGCAATTCCCTGGACCCTCCTCCAAGCTGCCCCTGTTTCATCACCACCACCAGCACCACAAACACCTCAGATTCCAAGCCCCACCAACTCACCATGGATGTCAAGATTCAACTCTCACCCAAGTCAACCATCACAACCAAGGCCCTTATAGACTCTGGATCATCCTGCAACATCATTGATGCCACCCTTGCCAAGTCTTGTGCCATTCCCACCATCAAGAAATCCACACCCCTCAAGGTCCACTTTGCCAATCATGCTCTGTTCAAGGAAATCAGCCATGAAACCAAGCTAAACCTCCACATCCAAGACTTTCCACCATCCATGGTCAACCTGGAAGTATTGGATCTTGGCTCACCCACATTCTCTGTCATCCTGGGATTACCATGGCTGCAAGCCCAGAACCCTGACATTGATTGGGTCACTGGTCAAGTCCAACCTCCACCAATTGGAACAGTCACCCAAAACTCAAGTCAAGCCTCCAAGTCTCATGCTCTCAAGTCCCTGATTCAAGGTTCTCAGCCTAGTATCCAAGGTCAACCACAAATGACAGCTCCAGTATCAGCCTGCAGCTCACAGATCCCAGCCAAGATTCAAATTTCACAGTTCACAGTTTATAGTCAAGATTCCAGTACAGCTCATAGAGCTCACAGTCATGGCCAAGTCTGTAGTTCACAGAACCCACAGTCAAAGATTCAAGTACCACAGTTCACAGTCCAAATTCAAGATTCAAGCTCCACAGCTCACAGTCTTTGCCAAGAACAAAACCCTCAGTCAAAGATTCAAGAATCACAGTTCCCAGTCAAGATTTCATGCCCCACTGCTGATGAGCGCAGAAGGACAGACCTTGCACCTGAAGGGGGAGATGGTTTCACCCCACCATCCAAGACACACCTTTCATTGCTTCCTGACAGTGTGTGGGCCTATGCTATTTCCAAGGACCCCAAGCCTCACAAGATTCAAATCAGCCAAGAAGAGGAAAAACTTGAGATACTCAAGACAAGGCATGATGCAGCAACAGCTGGACACCCAGGAGAGCACAAGACATATGAGCTTGTTTCCAGAGACTTTTACTGGCCGGGCATAAGGAAGAACTTGCAGACCAAAAGACCAAGTCCCAAGCTAGACAACCACAAGTTGGGACCTTTCAAGATCTTGGAGCAAATCAATCCAGTCACCTTCAAGCTGGATCTCCCTGCATCCATGAAGATCCACCCAGTTTTCCATGTCAGCCTTTTGGAGAAGTTTGTGGCCAATTCCATTCCAGGCAGAGTTGTTCCTCCTCCTCCTCCAGTTGAGGTAGAAGGTGAAGAGGAATTTGAGGTTGAACAAATCTTGGATGCCAAGTGGTTTGGAAGGACACTCAAGTTCCTTGTCAAGTGGAAAGGTTACTCAGATGCTGACAACACCTGGGAACCTGAGTCAAACCTCACTCACTGCCAAGACCTTCTGCTCAAGTTCAAGACCAGGTACCCCACCAAGTTGCAGAAGAGGCCTAAAAGGGGGAGATGATGTTATGAATCACCCTCTGGAAACCTCTGGAACATTCTAGAACATTCCTTCATGGAACCTTCTGGAACCTTCTGGAACCTTCTAGAACATTCCTTCATGGAACCTTGTGGAACCTTCTGGAACCTTCTTTGCTTTCCTGACTTGTCTTGTTGTCATTGGTATCATTGGTATCATTGTATTACTAATTGCTCTTTCTGGAACTTTCTTTGAGTCTTGACAAGGAACACTCTCAAAAGGTATAAAAGGGGGATGGGGGACCTGTCCCATCCCTCAAGTGAATTATTGTTTCCAATACAATCATCACTCCTCTCAGTTCCTTCTCTGCCTTGCCTTGCCTTGTCCTGCAATGTTCCTGACACAGCAGAAATCTTCCAGCCACGTTGCACGCTCTGCGGCCATGTCTTTGCCACAACAGACCTGTGGACGAGCAGAGTATTTTAAAATACAAACCCCGCCAATCCCCCAATTTATCCGTTGCACTCGGTGTAATCTCCCTCATAGCTGCTTACAATGCTTGCGTGTAACACAAAAATCGGGATGACCTGACTTGGTTGTAGTTCCTAGTGGTCCGATGGGTTGGATTGTGCCGCAGTTCTATAAGGGAATAAATAAATTTCTTGACCTGCACTCTTTCAACTGAGGGGTTTCTGGCAATTTCCTTCAGTCAACTTTGAGCCCACTCCTTCTCGCATCCACTGCCCCTCTCCCATGCAACAAGCACGAGTGGTCGGTAACTTCTAACTCACCTGTGGTTATCAGGGCATGGTCGTCAGTTCGGAAGCCCTCTCGTCGTTTTGTGTCTCGCTGAAAAGCTCGCTTCCCATCCCATTGTTATATAAGCTAGGCGGGACAGACTGGTTGTTAGCAAGAATCACAAGATGGACCTGAGAGCGAGCAATTGCTCACCGCACCGCAGACGCGGCTGCTGGCTTATGCTGTTGACAAAAACTCTGCGTAATGAATGTATACGGTGGAGCAGAAACACCCAGACTCTTACAGCGCATATTTCATCATGTTTGTACCCAATTATTCATAACAGAGTTTTTTGTTCTTCTCCAAGTTCTTTGGGGTAGACGGTGATCACCAGTTGTTCTGGTGTGTCCCACCACCGATGTGTGGGGTGCTTGCCTTTCCTTGCCGCTGGGACCTGTGAATGTGACTCTGAAGACGTGGTCCCTGTCTGCCGGTCTGCCTCTGATCTGAACTATTACCTCATCTCTGTCTGTCTGTCTGTCTGTCTGTCTGTGTGTCTGTCTGTCTGTCTGTCTGTCTGTCTGTCTGTCTGTCTGTCTGTCTCTCTGTCTCTCTGTCTGTCTGTCTGTCTGTCTCGCAGGCACCCACAGCCCAACAGCGCCCCCAGCGCTCCTTGCTCTTTCTCTGTCTGGCATGGACTCCACTGTCCTCATCCGCCCTCGACGGGTCCTCTTGGTCGTCGCCCTCATCCTCCTCCTAGCCTTCTCTCTTGCGATCTCGCTGCCCGGCACCGCGACTGCTACTATCGCTGCCGGAGACCTGCGGCAGAAGGAACAGCAGCAGCAGCAGCAGCAGCAGCAGCAGCAGCATCAGCAGCGGCAGGAGCCACTGGCGATGCGCCTCGCGCAGTGGTGGTGGTGGTGGTGGTTGGGCGGCTCACCTGCGGCTGGTGGCACCGGGCGCGGCCCCGGCGGCGTCGATGGAGCCGTCGGCGCGGGCAACGACGCCTTCAAGATGTACATAATGGGCATAGCCATATCGTTGCTGGCGTCGTTCTTATCGTCGCTGGGCCTTATACTCCAAGCGTCCGCTCTGATCAGCGCGACCTCCGGCGGTTCCTCCGTGCCGCACTCTTGCCCGTCGTCCTCGTCGTCCTCGAACCATGCTACTTCGTACCCGACCCCGCCCTCGCCCTCTGTCCACGCAAGCGATGGCTTCCAACGATCGCCAAGCACAATTCCTGACGGTTTAATCGGGCGAGCCAGCGCAGACGGGTCGGGGTCTGTTTCTGTCGGTATTCGCCGACTGTCGACCTCTCCAAATTCCACACAAAGTTCCTCCAAAGAAACGGCTAGCCACTCGTATTTGGGTCACCTGCTCTGCCGGCGTTGTTCGTGGCGGTCTTTCAAGCTTGCTTGGCACTCAAGCCAGTGGTACATTGGTTTTGCTCTCTACATCGTGTGCCAGAGCTTAGGCTCGTTTTTCACTCTTCCGTTCATTCCTGCCATGCTTGTTGCACCGCTGGGTTCGGCCGGCCTCATCTTCAATGCCCTATTCTCGGCTCTATTTTTGAAGACTCGAATCACTCTTTGGGACTGGAGTGGTACTGTACTCATTATGATTGGAGGCGCTATCGTCAGCATTTTTGGATACCTCGAAGCAGGCGATAGTAAGAGCTTTTGGTTCTAATTCGTGTCTCGTCGGCATAGTCTGACCCTCAATGATCATTAGGACTCTCGATTGAGGACTTGATCTCACTTTGGTCAAGACCTATTTTCATTATCTACTTTTCGGTTCTTGCGTCAGTCGTGGTTTGCTTGCTCGTCTGGGCAGCTGTCCTAGAACACAGGAAACGCGCCCACTTCTCGAAAATGACAGTTCTTACTCCTACCTCGGCAGAAGCAACACCACTTCTGCTGAGCCAAGACCGCCCAATGAATCCCCAAGGTCCACCAAGAACAGTAACCCCACAAAGCCCTAACTATGCTTCAGCCACCTCTCCTCGTCGTCGCCGATTTTCTTCCTACGGATCGGCCTCTGGATTAAGACCATCAAATGATCTTCAAATCATTGCCACCGCCGCCGATGACCACTTCCTAATTGAAGAGGACTCGACGTACTCAAGTACCCTCACAAATCCTGTTCGACCATTGAACCGCATACCTGTCAATAACTCGCCCGCACCGCCACTCTCCACGATCGGCCGTAGCTTAAGTGCAGGCACGTCCCGGAACGCCCCTTCACCTTCGCGAATCCAAGTCGGGGGAAGAGGCTTCCCTGGTTCCATCTCTTCTCCTGCCACTCCGTCAACCCCGGCAGGCGTGGCTGGCCACAGTCCTGGCCATAGTGTAGGATCGGCCGGCCTGCTGTACGCAGTGATCGGCGGTGTGGCTGCATCTTCCACGCTGTTGTTGGCGAAGAGCGGGTGAGTTAAGCTCTTGACGATGCTATCTGCGCTCTGCGAACTAAGATCTCGCTTGAACCAAAGAATTGAACTAGTGATAATCTCTATCGCGGAGCGGGAAAATCAGTTCCGCCACCCCCTCGCCTTTGTAATCATCGCGCTGCTCGTCCTCACGCTGTTCCTTCAGGTGAATGTCACACGAGGCTTTGCGGCATGTTCTATGTCTAATTTGAAGACCATTGTAAAACCCGCAGCTCTTTGGGCTGAACAAAGCCATCGCCTTGACGTCCCCGCTGGTGGCCGTTCCGCTTTTTTTCACCCACTTCACGGTTCTTTCCATCACCAACAGCATCATCTATCTGAACCAGCTCGACGTGCTAACGACGGGTAGATTGACTGCCATTGGGAGTGGGGTAGGGATTATTATTGCGGGAGTCTGGACGCTCTCGTTGTCCAAATCCTAGGGGTCCCCTTTCTTTTTTTGGGGTGGTGGTTTCGATGGGGAATTTCGGATAGCTTTGTCGTGCGTCTGACGGCGGTTTGGATGATACGGGATGCAACCTTTTTTGTGATGATTAAACTTCTGCATATTTGCCTTCATTCTACTTTGTTGTGGTTGAACGCTAGCCAGGGGCGTAGCTTCGGCAATAGTTTTGCCACCACACCTCATTCTCAACGCTTCCACCCCACGGCTGTCTGACCCCCAAACCCCGGCTCACGAATAACCCGCAATTGATTGAAGAAGATCGGAATGCACTGCAGAGCTGAGAAAATTCCGGACGCACAATGGCTGCAGTCGAAGCATAGTGCAAGCCACCGACTTATGCGAGAACTCGAGCAGGTATGGACGTTGTCCGAAGGGGTTTACAGGGTACTGTCCGAAACCTAAAATAAAGGCGAAGCCGGCCCTGTATTCTTCAGTTTCCTTTTCCCGCCAAGGTCGATACTCCTTGCTGAGCATCCTCGGGGGCCACTCTCCGCATCCACCATGAACGGAGGAGGTGACCGCACAAGTGAGCACGTGTGTTTGTTTCGGACAAACCTGCCTTCGCCGCTCGGTTGGTACGCGAAGAAAGAATTTGGACAGGCATGCATTTGCATTACCTATTGAATGAACCGATTGGGCTGTTAGGTATGGTGCGTGTCCTTCTCTGTCGTTGCCCTGTGTTCTGTTCTCTATCGCAAATGCTCAGTTGACTTTCAACTGTTGTGCTCCTGTATGCTCGTTCGTGACTGATCGTTTTGTCTTGCCCTTCAATATATCTCCATAGATTGTAACATGGCCTTGAAGAAGGAACCGGGCCCACCAGAAAGATGTGAGGGGGAAAAAAAAAAAACACCCAAAAAGCACAAGGAGATAAAGACCTCCAGTGGAAAACCCAGAGCCGAATGACAAGTCAGCGCCCCCTTTGGACCGACGACAGTGTGGACGGACAGGAGTCGCCTATGCCCACAGCAACGGTGGCGTCGCAGGGGGAAGCCGAGCATCATCGGCAGCTCCAGCACAAGCAATACGAAACGCAGCAGCAGCCTCCACCAGGTTCCGACAGAGTGACGCGATCGGCTTCCATGGCGTCCCGGTCCGGAGCGCCTCCGTCTTCCTCGTCGTCCCGCTCGTCCGTCGAAGGCGGCGCACGAGAACAATCCCAGCCTCCTCGTCGATCCTCGCCGCCTTTCTCGTCCTCGGCCTCGCCGCCAGCTAATGCTTCGACCGACCGCTCGTCAGACAAGGCGGGTGTCGATGGTCGTACGGGTGCTGTTGGGCCTGCCGGTGCCGTCGAACCAGTGGTCTCCGACGGGCCTGGGGGTTCCTCTTTGGCAGATCGGTCCAATCCCCGGTCACCACCCACTACCCCAGCTGCGGCACCCTGGCCCTCAGCTTCCCAGGAGGAATACTTGAAGGTCTTTGTTCCAATCGAAGAGAACGTGTACAGGGGTGGGGCGACGGGAAGGGCTGACATGGAGGCCGCGCCTTGTATGTGCAAGTACGATCCAGGTACTTCATCTTCGCATATTGGAACACTGCTCGCGATGCATCAAATGACTTTCTTATCACTTCGTAAGACCGGGACGCGAGATCGATGGCTTGCGGCGATGATTCGGATTGTATCAACAGGCGGGTATAAACCTGTCCGCAGCTGGAGCTTGCCCAATTCCTAACATTCCCGTCGATCAATTCAGGGTTTTGTTTTGGGAGTGTCCGGTTGACGAATGCCCCTGTGATGTGTTCTGCCTGAATCGAAGGTGAAATGTCTCACACGAATGGACTTGAATGCCCTCTAAGCTACTTCGTAGATTTCGAAGGAAAGATTACGCACCTATTGAGGTTATCAAAACCGAGAAGAAGGGATTTGGCCTCCGCGCAAAAGGAAGAATCGCAAGGTGATGTAGATGATAGCTCTACTTCGATATGCTAACGAACCCATCAGATCACAATTTGTCATTGAATACTGTGGTGAGGTTCTTCCAACTACCATGTTCGCCAAGCGTGCCCGGGAATACGCCGAGTCAGGGGTCCAGCACTTCTACTTCATGAGCATCAAGTCTGATGAAGTAAGTGCGTTTCCGGCTGGAGCCGCGACGAAAGAAATGCTTTTTGACAAAAAACAAATCGCCTAGATCATCGATGCGTATCGGAAAGGAAACATTGCGAGGTTTATGAACCACAGTTGCGTGCCAAACTGTGAACTGCAGAAGTGGGTTGTAGGCACACAGATCCGGATGGGAATATTTGCACTCCGGGACATTGAGTTGGGCGAGGAACTCACTTTCGACTACAAATTTGAACGATATGGGTAACCTAAATGTTGGACGCGCAATTTAAGCTAACGCCAGGCAGTGACACACCTCAAATTTGCTACTGCGGTGAAGCGGCATGCAAGGGAACAATCGGAGGAGGAAAGCAATCAGCGCTCAAAGCCGCACCTGGTAGGTTTTTATACTCAACCGTGAGAACTTTCTGACGGCCCTCAGATCTTTACGATGAAAGTGAAGAATTCGAGCGTTCGGGTCGTCGGTCACCTCGAAAAATTGCAGACGGCGACGAGGATTATGTAGAGTCGCAGGTTTGCAACTTTGTCTCACTATTTCTTTTTTTGGGGGGAGGGAGTTTTTTACTCACGCCGAAAGCATAGCGAGAGCCGAAAGGCTTGGAGACGAACGAAGATGTTCAAAAGCTAGTGCGCAGTCTGCTGAATTCCGCAGCAAAACCCACCAAGACTTTGTTCCTTCTGCGCCAAGTAGAGGTGAGCGACAACTTTGTCTTGTTTCCTTACCTAATCTCCGTAGGCCACACAAACCGTGCAAATACAGCGCAGATTTTTGCACTATCATGGCCTCCTGGTGCTTCGTTCTGTGCTTGTTCATAACCTGCGAACAAACAATGATGTTTGCTACCAGGTTCGCTCGTTGCTTTTGCAGGGCGTTACGATTTTAATAGGTTCTCCAGACTCTATGCGTGCTGAAATCACTCCCGTCAGTTTCAAGAAACTCGATTGTTGACAGCAAGCTTGAAGACGTTGTGACAAAGCTTGCGGATTCGAGCGTCTCCAACATTTCGGACATTTCTCGCGACCTTTTGGCGATCTGGTCACAACTTCCTGTTGTTTACAAGATTCCTAAACGGGTTGCCAGCGAAGATCATCTTGATGACTCGAAGAAGCGCGAAGCCGAATCGCCAGCCGATAGTGATGAACGAAAGCGTGGTCGCTTCGACAGCGACAAGAAACCAGCGGTTGCTAATGATTCCCCGACGATTTCAAACGGATTTTTGAAGAAATCGACGAGCGACGCGCGACCATCATCCATCGACTCTCCAACGTTTAGCACGGGCAGTGCGGGTGCGCGAGCGGACGAGCCCGTGGTTTTTCACCCGAAGACAAGTTTTGTCCGAAAGCAATCCGAAGATTCCTCAAAAGCTTGGACTGCTCTCAAGTCCCCTTCGTCATTCCTTGCGGTGAAGCATCCACCTGGGAACGGCGTTGGTAGTTCTATGGCTCCTAACTCATCGCCGGTCGTAGCGAGACCTGTAGACTCTGCGCTGGCCGAGCTCCCCAAGCAGTGGCGCGCTGCAACAACCGAAGACGGCAAAATCTACTATTACAACACGGAGACTCGTGCGACTCAATGGGAGCGACCGCAAGATCCGAACGCCCCGATAGGGAATGTTCCACCTTCCAACGACGAAACTCCAGCCGTTGCAAAGCTGAGGTCGACGCTTGTGGAGGGAGTGTCTGATATGGATATCGAGGCGATTCTGGAGGCGGCGGCAGCGGCGGCCCAGACCAATAATGAAAGAGGACCCGGCAGTTCCGAATCCTCCTCCATCAAGGAGCTGAGAGAGGGGGTTAGCTTCAAATTTGCTTGGTTGAAAGAGTCTATGCTAACTCTTATTGCCCAAACTTAGATATCTCTTGTTGTAGTCAAAACTCTCAGCAAGTACAAGTCGGAGCTCTCGAATGAGAAGTTCAAGAAACTTGCTCGAAAGGTGAGTCTGCCCCTTTTCTCCAAGCGTTTCACTTTGTGCCCTTGATCGATATGGACGGTACTAATCGGAATACGCTTAAACCAAACAGCTAACCCATCAGATCATGGAAAAGGAAATGAAAGGACGAAACTCGGTCATCTCCGGTGTCGTAACAGAAGAGATGGCGTCGAAGATAAAGAAGTTCGTTAAGCGGTCCCTCGAGCTTGCCGGTATCAAAGCCCCGTCAGGAGTCACTAGTAAAGCATCAGCGCATGCGTCATCCTCAGTGACTTCGAGCTCGGCAAAGGATACTGGGCAGTCGGGCGGATCGTCCAGCTCTCAAGGGCACGAACGAAGCAACGGGAGGGACAGAGACCGTGAGCGGGATAGCAGAAACGGACATCCATCGTCGTCGTCTTCTTCTTCTTCAAGATCAAGAGCGGTCAAAGAAGGCAAGGTAGTGAAGGAAAAAAGTGGCAGCAGTAGCAGCAGCGCGAGGCATGAAGGGGAAAGAAAAAAGTCCAAGGATGCTCATCATCGTTCCCATCATCATCACGGCAAGGATGACAAGCACAGGAAATCAAAATCGAAATGATAAGAATGGGCTGTTTTGTCGAAGAGCGTGTGTGTACATTTGAATGAGCGAGACCCTTGCTTATAGTTGTTTTCTTCCACGGCGGCGTAAACAGCCGAATAATAATAATAGATTAGCAATGAAAAAGAGGTTGGACGAGAATGAGCCTCTCTGTTGAATATCAGCGATATCATTCCCCGTCCTCCAAAGGCCTTCAATAATCGGGTCATCGGCGCAAACATGAAACACGATGAGGGTGAAATCGTTACGATACAAAATGAGAAAGCAACGAAAACACAGCAAAGCCTTAAACTGACTTTGCCGCAGCCGCACTCCAGAACCTAAAAAAAAATAAAATAATAATAGTAAAAGGCGCCAACCAAAGCAAGCTTGTGCCCATACAACTCTTGTGTGTGCGGAAGAATTGCTTCTTCCACCTGGTAGTGAGAAATGACGCAAGGCTGGAATCCTGCCTTCTTGCCTGGTTTCAACAGTTTCAGTCCTCGGCCGGATCCTGCAGTTCCATTGGCTCCACAAACGATGCAAAACTACTTTTCTGGACAGCCAACTTTGCTCAATATCCCTCAAGACCAGCTGACTGGTGCTGGACTCTATGGGTTGTGTCTCGAGTTGCGAAGCTGGTAACCGACAATTAAGCTGTGCCATTTATATCTGGTGGATTTGTTGTGGCTTATGACTGGGGGCTGTTGTACGGCTGGTCCCATGAAGGAGCCTGGAACAACAAGAACAACTGCGGAAATAATTGGCATGTACAGATACAATCGCAAACCGGAAGAGTGAGCGCGAGTATACAATGCTTGCCGGTATTGCCCTTTCACCCAGGGTTGAGCAGGCGTTTGAGCAAGCCTTACTGTAACGGCAAATATATATGTTCTACTGGGTCCAACAACAAGGTTCCCTCTAGTATTTGATGTCTCTTCAAAATTTGAAGCACTTCCCATAGCGGCTTTTGTAGTTGGACCCAGATGGCACTGCACAGTGCGCATCACGCTGCCTGGGCTTCACAGGAAAAGTTCAGTTACAAACTAGAAATAAGTGCAATATGCAGTTCAATCCACCCAGCACATTTGCCAACGTGGACCAAGAGGGTTCCAACAGGCACCGTGCGCCTGTCTCCACCACAGAAGGACCTCACGCCCCTCATGAGCCCACACCAACTGCACACAGGGAGCGTTCCCTGCCTGTCCGCCTCAGATCTAGACAGATTGCTTCAACTCTCATAGCCGTGGGCAGCTCACCACTGCCACCACAAGATCAGCGCCATCCGCCGCCACTGCCACCAGCCAGATCAGCACCAACCCTGGCATGGAGAAGCAGCATCACACGAAGCACAATGCTGCCACATGCAAGACCGTTGTCAAATTGCACGCAAAGGGATGGAGCCTTGGCGAGATCAGTGACGTTGTTCCAATCAAGCGATCTAGCGCCCAAAGTATAATACGCCGCTTTGACAAGACCGCCTGGTGGATCTCCCCCGCAGTGGACAGCCAAGAAAGCTCTCAGTCTACGATCTACGATATCTGGCTCGGGTAACAAGAGGTTCTGCAGAGAATCGTTGCCGTTACAAGACATCTCAAACGACATGAATTCAGCTCAATTGTCCCCCATTACAACAAGAACTATTCGGAAATAGTTGCTAGGCAAGCATGACTGGCACGCGGTAAAACCTCTCCTATATTATCTGCTTGAGCAGAGGAGGAGAAAAACTGTTAACACAAGGTTTCCCTTCCACTTAATACTTGGAGTATTTGTCAGCAGCACAAGGCAGCACCCAGGTCTGCATTGCCAGTGGCTCGCTCTCCCATGGGCATTGTGAGAACGTCTGTCTTGTGGCTCTTGCTGCTAACCAGTCAGTTATGCCTAACAACTGGGAAGCAGGGCAAAGTCTGTCTGTAGAGGAGAGCTGGGGAAAGCATGATGAATGAGTGCTTGCAAGGCTTGTGCAAGAGTAGTTGTGGATCCTTCTCGATTTGGGGTTGTTTAATGGGTTTGAACCCAGGAAGCTTTTTGTTCATTGACAGCTGGCTGAACTCGACCAAGTATCCTGACATTCTGGATGTGGAGTTTGAGAGTTTTCTGGACTATAAGGATAGGAAAATGGACTTTTAAAACAATCTGACTGCCAACTTCATCTATCAGCAAGACAATGCACCAGCTCACAAAGCAGTGAAAGTGGGACAATGGTTTCAGAAACGTGGATTGATGTTCTGGATTGGCCTGCACAAAGCCTGGATCTTAACCCAATTGAGCATCTCTGGGAACACTATGAGATCCTCTACATCTCTGAAGGCTCATCCCATAGTCTAGTGGATATGTGGGGAAAGGACAAGTCATCAATGATGGGGAACTCCTGGTTCTAAGGGCCAGTACCCTGGTGTTGGTGTTAATACTACTCTCTATGTATGCTTTGAAAGCACAGATATACCAATCAATAACTGTCATGAGTCATAGCTGACTCATGAGTGCCATAACAGCCATGGACAAACATACAGAGACAAGTCTCCACATGAATGAATCATGGGTGCCATAGGCATGAGATGACAGGGTTAAGCCCTGGAGCGCCCATACAGGACGGGATGGTATCCGACATACCAACTTGATGTGGAAGATGAGACAGGCTTGACTTGAAGAGGGAAGAACCTGATGGTGAAGTGAATCCCAGCTCTGAAAAAATCAGTTTCAAGGGCATGGACCAAAAATTCCCCGTTTGTTCCTTCAATGTTTTGTTGAAAGTATGCCAAGGAGAATCAAGGCTGTGATCAAAAACAAAGGGAGTACCACCAAGTGCTGAGGTAGCTGCTCCTTATCCACCTTTTACTCTACCTCGTTTTTAATTTGGACCGACACCAATTTTTTAATTTTGTCCGAGTGTATGAAGACTTTCTTCCCCTGACTGTACGGAACAAGCTTGGTCGTGTTGAACCATTTAAGGGCCAGCGTGCCGCGGGCCGAAGGTCTTAAGGTTGCCATCGCTGAGTGGGAGGGGGAAGGGCGCCAGCGGATGGGTTCACCGATCGGTCATCGCATGATAGGACCGTGAAGGGGCCCTAATTCACCCCTTGCTATCTTTGGAAGAGTACAGGGGGAGGACAAAAGTTTCCAGGCACCGCTGTGCCACCCGCCACCGCCAGCTCGTTGATCTGCACTGCCCCATTGATGATCTCACCAAACTTGGAGCAATCGCCTCAACATTTGACATGGGGACAGCAAAGAGAGTGAAGAATGATCATGGCGTGTGCAAGACGCTGATTGCGACGCACAACAACAGGAAGAGCACCTGTGAGATCGCCAATGACACATCTGTACCGAAGTCAACGGTCCAGGATATAATTGCGCGCTAATTTTCAACTGTCTTGCAGCCAAAAAGCCCTATCTAAACCCAGAGCATCGACGTAAACGGCTTGAATTTGCTAAGGAGCATGTCAGGTGTGAAGAGTGGGAGAAGGTAATTTGGACTGATGAGGCCAGCTTTGAGACTGGAGCGCAGGGGCAGGTCCGTGTTTGGCGCTGTGCTGGTGAAAAGCTCAAACCAGAATGTCTTCAAGCAACAGTGAAGAGTGGCCGCCAGTCGTTCTCAATTTGGGCTTGTTTCCGCGGTTCGATTGCGGGAAGCTATGCATTGATTGACGGGCAACTGAACAGCTCGCAGTATATTGACATTTTGGATGGTCAACTTCAAGTCTTTATTGAATATTTGGATGAACAGAATGCTGACGAGGAGTTTCTTGAGAACAGCCTGATCTATCAGCATGACAATGCACCAGCTCACACAGCCCTGAAAGTTAAAGCTTGGTTCAAAGAAAAGGGCTTGCCTATCATGAACTGGCCCGCTCAAAGCCCGGATTTGAACCCCATAGAGAATCTCTGGGCTCGACTTAAAGATCAAGTATCAGAAGACTGACCGCTTGGCCTCGAGGTGTTGAAAAAGTCAGTTTGAAAAGCTTGGCAGGAAATTGAACCCCAGTTCCTCCAATCATTAGTGAAGAGTATGCCTGCAAGGATGCAAGCTACTATTGAGAGTGATGGAGGGCCAACAGACTATTGACCAGACTTTCGAACCATCACGTTCTTTTTGCTTGAAATACAATTAAGTTTTGTGGAATTGGATTGAGCGAAATTTTGGTGGCACAGCAAGTGCCCGGAAACTTTTGTCCCCCCCCTGTACATATCTGTCTGCTCTCCATCTCTTGTCCACAACGGCGACTTGCCCCGAAAAAAACACCACATTCGACTGGCAGCGGATACTCATTCACAGCTGTCGTGACTTCCGGCTTGTGCTCTGCGGCCAGCTTTTCGTCTGACCAACAAGCGCACATCACTCTGAATCGAGCCCGCAGTGCCTTGGCCTGCTGGTTTCTGATGCCTCACTGAGATCGGATACCTCACTAAGATGCTCAGTAAAGAATGTGGACCCGCCACTTTTTGGAGCTTGAGTGTGGTGTTGCAGCAATTTTACTTTCAAATAAACGTTTGCGGAGTAATGAATTGGGAACTAAGATCTAGGAGAGAGAAGTTTTTCGGCTCAAAAGGAAACTTTACTCCTCGGCTAGAATGGCTTTAAAGGAGAACGGTTCAAACTTCTTCCCGGCTCCCTCGTAGAATTTGTTCTGGAACTCAACCCTGCGACAATGTCAGCACGGAGAAAACTGCAATTTCCAAACAAAGCCTACCAATGCAAACGGAGGGCGTGCAAAAATGCCGAGAGTCCCTCCATAATAAGCAGCACAAAGATTGTGAGGCTGAACCAGAAACCAAATCCTACCACGATAACCAGCGGTCCAAAGACACCCATTCCCGGGGCCATCACGAGGCAGTTCTGCATCACCATGTCCCACAGCACTTCGGACAGCTCTTGTTAAATTAAAACTTGTCAGAAGATTCTCACGCAACAGCTGCCAAAACTTACGAGCGTGGGCAAGGGACAGGGCCCAAAGCCGCAAATATGAAGCAGTGTTTGATATGCCGTTGAGGCAAAATTCAATTGTGTGGATGACTTGGTGAATCATGATTTCGCTGAAGTCGAAGTGCTTCGTTTTACAGGAAGGTTCGACACGTCAGAGTCCGCGCTCTATCTTCAACTAAATCTACCTCCTGATCCCCTCCAGTTACCTCTTCGTGATTCATTTCTTCGTGCGCGGTGGTGGACGGTGATTGGCCAGCGCTTCGATCACCTTCGAAGCTTGGAGAAGGGTCGACCAGATTCTCGTGCGATAGATTCGTATACCCTTCGTCAATATGCTTGAAGTGCTCGTATCTCAGCATGTAGGGCTTGGCGAGCAGCATCCATGGAACGCAAACAAACGCCAATAATAACAAGAACACTTGAAGTGGTCCCTTCGATGTGCGTAAAGCAGTGAGAAATTACCACTGCCCACCATATCCATATACCTGGCCGGGGAACAAGGGAGTTGTTACAGTACCCGGACTCAAAAACATGTATATGAGTACGTTCAACAGGCCCGGTGGCTCGGCATTCTCCCATGTACTCGCCCACTTGAACAAAATCATGAACACTAAGTATCCGAAAATCGATACCAAGTATAGGATTTGTGGAACCGTCTCAGCGAGAATGTTCATTGGGCGTTGGAAGTGCAAATGATTGAAGATATTGAGGGAAGTTCCGAAAACCATGTGCGTGACACCGAAAACGATCGCCATTTTCATTTTGTACGAGTTTGAGAAGAGTAGAGCATTCTCAGCACCGTGCCATCCCTTGATTTGAATTTAGCGCATGCAGTCTCTGGCGCGCATACTCGAATAGAAATTGTCTTACCGGATCAACACCGAAAGCGTAGGCAAACTTGTGGACACCAACAGACTTCCCGGTGGAGTTGTCAGTATGAAACTCCCACCCGGAGCCAAACAGGTTCATTGATTTCGAAAAAATATCGTTGTAAATAAGACCCGTGTACATAGAGAATACACCCATCAGCAGGATGATGTAGCGGCCTCCAAAGAATGTTTCCGAAATCTGTAAATTCAAAAAATTACAAAACGTATATTTAGGCAACTCCTTACACACCTCGTCTAGCTTTGTGGATCCAATCCTCCGTTCGAAATACACCATCGCACCAGCCGCGAGGGTCATCAAAAATCCATGCCCAAGGTCGCCGAACATAACAGCAAAGAGGAATGGGAAAGTGATCACAGTGAAGAGGCCAGGATTGACCTCACGGTACGATGCGATACCGTACGCGTCCACAATTTCTTGGAATGCTTGGGTGAACTTATTTGTGCGATGAAACGTTGGCGGTGTTTTCGTAGTCCTCCACTCCGACATAATGGGAGGAATCGTGGATCCAGTTGCTTCCGTCACATTTCGGAGAGCATACCGAATCTGCGCCTGGGAGGCGGTCGGGCACCAACCTTCGGCGATCAGAGTTTTCCGGTTTTGATCATAATTAAACTGGTTCAGAGTGTAATAAACTGCCTTCTCTTTCTTGATCATCGTCGACCAGATTTCAATGGTCTCAGCAACCTTGATAAGTTCCGATCGCCTGGTGTATGTCGTATTGTCAAGAACGTGGCGCAGGTCCTCGATGCGCGCGTGCACCTCCTGGGCATCTTGGCGGCGCTTCTCCGAGTTGTCATCGACTGGATAAAGGGTCGCACCCAGACTCTCGCATATTTTCCGGATTTTGGCCAACAGCTCTTTGCCGTGAGCGAATATGATAAAGACATTCTTTTGAACGAGCTCATCCGTGATAGGATCGCGGATGGACTCGTCGATCTCAGCGTAGTTCATGTACAAATTTCCACGCAACGCTCTGAATAGAATTCTCTCGAAAGTGCCCATTCGAGCGCGGGGAACGACGCCTGCAACAAACCTACATTTTCGTGTCAAAATCCTGCTGAACATCTTCGAAGAAATGGAGTACCCAAGGTTTGCGCCGCGCGAAACTCCTCTCCCTTCCTCCGTCGCCTCTGACTCCAAAAGGTGAGCATCCTCCTGATACGGGGCGGAGGGAAGATCGGACCTCGCATCTGCCTTATACTCGGGGTCAGCACCAAACATTTTGGGTGCCTCCACTGACCTCTTCAAAAAAAATTGTGGTCTCTTTGAGGACATGGCGGAGCTCGGTGAGTTCCAAAAATCGCTTGTTGAGCGTTTCCTGGGAAGTAATCATCTGCTGAATCCGACTTTCGTGGTCCGTCAGTCGTTCCTCGAGGTCATCTATTTCCTGTTGCGTACGCGCGCGAGCTGACGAGGAGACGGCCGAAGTTTTAATCGGAATTTCTGCCTTTTGTATCTGTCCATGAAGAAATCCTGAGCGTTCGGACAGTGTTACTATTTCGAAGAAGTGGTCTCAAAAATCCTCACGAAGCTTTCGTTCCATGTCATCCAAACGACGGATTTCGTTCACAAAAGTCCGTTGAAAGGCATTGACATCAGGGTTGAGCTGTAGAGAGTGGTCAGAACGAGCGCGCGTCTGGTTGACCTTACATCGCGAAACTGAATGAGACCCAACTCTCCCAGCTCAGCCACGGTCTGTTGCGCGATCTCTCTGGGAATGTACAGCTAAAGAATTGTCAGAGGGAACGAGGCGTTTCAATTGACATATAGGGCCCTACTTGGACGTTCGTCATCTCCTCGGAGCGGAAAAGCGACCCCATCTTGTCGGGTACCTGGTGAGGTTCAAGCGTTATGAAAGTCGTCAGATCTCGAAAATGGAGGGCGTTTCCGCAAGATCGTCCCGCGATTTTCCCTCCCACCACCAGCCGCACAGTCCCCAAATATTAATTCGTTCAGCGGAGGCGACCGTTGCGATTAGCTGGTGCTGCTGGATCCCCGACATCGCCCACAAATGCGTGTCAGACGCTGACATCCCTCCCAAGTCCCCAACCTGACAGGCTCCGAGCGACCGCCTCGCGCACGAACCCAACTGTTTCAGCCAACAAGCAGTTTCCACAGAGAAATTTTCAAAAAGAAAAAACGGAAAAAAATTGTTCGTGTGCCAATCTCCAAACAATCAACTTTCTTGGAAGTTTCGAACCACCAACAACATCAAGAGGACAAGTCTTTTAAGGCTGAAGGGGGAGACCGGCAGACAGAGACCCGTTTTGGCTGGCTGGCTGTCTCTCTGTCTCTCTCTCGCGCTTTCTTGATTCCAACCTCTTATTCGTTTTCCTCTCCACCCAGTCCAAACACTTTCTTCCAAACAACAGCAACAGCAACAACACACACACATCCACCCACCCCACCTCCACCACACACCCACACACACAACATGGTTCGTCCACCCCTCCCCCCCCTCCACAGCGAGCGACGTAACGCGCAACATCCAATCCTACTTCTCCTGGGCGGCGATTGGGACTCCTTGTTGCATCCTTGCTCTGCGACCCCTCTGAATCTCGCGGAAGCTTTTCCAACCATCACCCCACAAGAGCCCTGCTGGGGCACCTCCAGTTGTATTCGAAAAGGGGTCGTGTCCAGCCTCTGCAATATTACTCGGAGGCTGACCTACGCGCGTGGTTGCCATGGTTACTCACTCACACATAACACTTCGTGGTTTTGCATCAACACAGGCCGACCAGCTTACCGAGGAGCAAATCGCCGAATTCAAGGAAGCCTTCTCATTGTTCGACAAGGACGGCGATGGCACCATCACCACCAAGGAGCTGGGCACTGTGATGCGTTCTCTGGGTCAGAACCCCACAGAGGCAGAGCTCCAGGATATGATCAACGAAGTTGATGCGGACGGCAACGGCACCATTGATTTCCCCGAGTTCCTCACCATGATGGCGCGGAAGATGAAGGACACTGACTCAGAAGAAGAGATCAAAGAAGCCTTCAAAGTGTTCGACAAGGACGGCAATGGCTTCATCTCAGCGGCCGAGCTCCGCCACGTTATGACCAACCTCGGCGAAAAGCTGACCGACGAAGAGGTTGACGAGATGATCAAAGAGGCTGATGTCGATGGTGATGGACAGATCAACTACGAGGAATTCGTCAAGATGATGGTTTGTACCACCTAACTTTGCACTTTTTTTATATGCTGTTCCAACCAAATTATTCTCCTTCAGATGTCGAAGTAGAGAATCCGCTTCAACGCATCCGAACAAAGCCAGTCGTTTCACATTTATTCCTTGCTGTGGCTCCTGCACTGTTTTTTTTTTTTTTGGCGGGACTGATTTGCCGCAGTTCGTTGGAGCGGTCTTCTCTTTGTTTACGTCCTATGCTTCCGAATAAAACGCGAATTTAAGACCGTATATTGAAGCGAAAGAACATAACTACACGTTATTAGTCGTCAAGCCCCTTCAGGCTCAGCGTGAGCACCTTGGAACTTTGAAGGTCTTGGTCCTTGTATATGCCCACAAGTGCCTCCGCCTTCTCGTAAAAAGTGCTTTTAAGAGAGATTACCACAAACTGAAAGTCCGCGCTGGCCCTTGCACGAACGTAATTGGCAACCCGCGCAACATTCGCGTTGTCGAGCGCAGCATCCACCTCATCCAGAACGAAGAAGGGAGCGGGCTTATAGCTGTGGATCGCAAATAACAGCGCAAGCGCAGCCACTGTCTTCTCCCCCCCAGACAGCTGTTCCATGTCGCGGAACCTTTTCATTGGGGGCATCGCGTGGAACTTGACGCCATCCAGGTACGGCTCCTTCAAGAAAGCAGTTCAGCGCTATTTTTTGTGCAATAAATCAACCCCACCTCACTGTCCTCCACTGCCAGGTAGGCCGTGCCACCGAGAGGGAACGTTCGCGATTTTGTCAAATCCTTATATATCTGGTCAATACACCCAGAGATGTGATTGAAAGCAGATATAAAACGATTATATCTGAGAACGGAGTTAGTTTGGGCTTTGGTTCGGACAAACCACACCTTTCTTGCTTCACAGCCATGAAAGCATCTTTGGCTGATTTCGCGTCTCTCCGCGCATTTTCAAACTCCTCTGCAGTGGCCCGAAGCTTCGCTTCCACATCACCAAATCTGGAGGAAGGTGAGTCTCGTGTTCTATTGCCACTATCTCTACCTTTCGCCGGCTTTCATGTTGGGAGCCATTCGCTCAATCTCCGATGTCAAATTTTTTAAAGTCTCCTGGAATTCAATATCTGCTTCGTCTGAAGAGTTCTTTGATCCGCGATTAGGGAAGGGACATTTGCATCATCAAAAAAAATATGACCAATCAAGATACCTGTTTCAAATCTCGCTTCAACCCAGAGTAGTCCACTTTAATTTGATTAATGTCCATCCGTGTTGGACTGTCGTCTGTGTCCATCGAGTCACCTCGCATTTGCGCGCGCTTCGAAAAAACGATGAGAACGTTTTTCCAAGGCAAGGGAGCATTACGTCTAGGGATTCCAAGGATATGTCGTCGATGCTTTCATCATTCAGCAATGGCAAATCGATCTCCTCCAGCTTGCATCTTCTGAATACCGCAATTCTTTCCGCAAACAACGCCTCCAGGTTTGATTCCAGCCCCAGTAATCTTTTTGACGTGGCCTCGCTGTCTTTCGCGCATTTCAAAGCGGTCTTCTTTGCGTCATCGACGACTGCAGCCTGATTTCGTAGTCGCTCTGCAAGTGCTCCCTGATCGGCCACGCACTCATTATACTCAGCAAGCAGTCGCTCAGTCTCCGCCATAAACACTCGAAACTCTTCGTTATTTGCTTCGAGAACCTGACTGTCATCTTCAATTGCTTGTTCTAGTCTGCTGATGCGCGATTCGATATCCCGAAGCACCTTAGTTTCAAATGTGATCCTACGAGAAGCGATAGTCAAAATTGGTAGGCTGGCGAATGCCATACTCATTCGTGCATTTGGCAATAGCAGTCTCAAACTCCAAGCGACGCTGCTCTTGAACTTGCTGCTCTGCGCCACGGCTCTCTTCAAACTCCCGAATACTTGCAACTCCAATTCGAGCACAAAACGAAGAGAATATTCTATCTTCCACCGCATTAATTTCATTTTGAACGTTCCCAACTTCGGTCTCCTTCGTCGTGGAGGAATCTGTGAGGGCCCTTGCCTCAGGCTCCATTCTGGCGATGTTTCCCTCAACTTCATCCAATTCTTGTTGTACCGACGCAACTTTCCTTCGGGTCGAATTCTAAAATTCTCAGTATTGTCAGAGGCAAACGAAAAGCGACGAATAATTCACATACCAGTGAGTCCGATGCAACATTCACTCTTGTCACAAGAGCTAAAATTTCCGACCGAAGTAGATCATCGCTTGCCAGTCTCCGGCGGGCCTTTGCTAGTTCCGAAATGTCCGATAGGAGTGTCTCTCGCGCTTTGCGTAGTGCTGAATGAACTATTAATTGTGATCAATGGATAAAAGTTATACCTTCAATGTCTCTTTCCTCCCACCTCTGGGCGTCTCTCCCGGAAGTGACGGAAGTTCCACCGGTCATTAAACCAGTCTTATGAAGAACAGTGCCATCGAGAGTGACGGCTAGGCGAAAGTGTCAGGCGGAGTTTCACTAATTTCGCCAACCTTTCACTTCCTGTCCCCGATTCCAACACACTTCTTTGGCGATGTCAAGCGTATCACAAACCAAAGAGTTCCCGCAAGCGTAATGAATAGCCTTCTCGAAACGGGGCTCAACTTGAATGACGTCCACGGCTAGTCTCGCTCCTCGAGCAAAGTTGCGATATTTTGCATCGATCGATTTCACCGTCAGTGTCTCCAACGGCAAGAACGTTGCCGTTCCTGCTCGTTGATCACGCAAATACTGGTGTCACACGTTAGCATTTCAAACCGACAGCCATCTTCGCATTGAACCTGGATGCAATCGATGCCAGTTCGCTCAGTGTCCACAACAATTGCATCCATGTTCCGTCCGAGAATAGTGGCGACAGCAAGATCGTATTTCCGCTGTGTCGGTTTGCACAGGTCTGTGAGGCGCCCATACACACCTTTAAACCAATTTAGATAAGAAGGGGGCTCCTGCAATCATACTTACCAGAGAACACTTTTTGGAGTGATTCCAAAGTCTCCCTTTTCTTTTGTCCGCGCTCAGTTTCGTATCGATCAGCTCTAGCGTCTTGAAGCTTCTGCATAACTTCAGTCAGCCTCTCATTTTTCTCGGTTTCTTCTTGGCTGAAGGAATAAGTCAGCAGATGATTCGCCAAAGTGAGGACAGACCGTAATCGTCGACGCTCAACATCAATTTCATCCAACCGTGCCCTCGCAGATGCCAACTCTTCGTTCATGCGGTTGACATCTTCTGCCATCTATAAAGAAGTTGAAGGCGAGAACGCCACATCATCAAGATTTGGTAAGACCTTTGAAGCCCTCTCATCAAGGGCAGTTTTGTCTTCCAGCAAGCGCTCTTTGCGGCGCTCAGCCGTTGAAAGATTCTCCTCCATTCTGAGTCTACTTTCCATTTCAGCTTTCAAATCTCTCTGCAGAGTCGCCAGCTGTTGTCTTAGTTGAGTAGTTTCAGCAGCAACATCCGCTTTTCTATTCTCAGTTAGCAAATCAACTGATCGAAATGCTGTCCTACTTCGTGTTATACTCCGCCAAAGATCCTTCGTCCAAAGCTCCACGAGACCGGCCAGCTCTTTGAAGAATGTCCGCTGAAAAAGTCGCGTCACGAAAGAAGTCTGCGATCAAGTGGCTAGCTCACCCTCAAATCTCTCGAATTGCCGGCGAACGTCACTTAGTGTTTCTTCGAGACGGGAAACCTTCTCGGTCTGAAAAAGACGATCAACTGTTTGACAAGCAAATTGGGTCATACTTGTCTTCGAAGCTCGCGGTCAGCTTTCGCAGAGTTTTCACGGGCTTTCTGAAGCTTTTTAGTTCCGTGCTTTATGCGCTCTTCCAACTTCAGTTGTGCAGGTTTCTTTGCTTGCTGTGAGACTTTGCCAGATTTTTTTAAAAAACACCAACCCTATCATCAACCTCGGCTTTTCGGTCTTTTGCTTTTTTTTCCAGCTTGACTGACTCTTTGGTGATTCGTGCCATAGTTCGTCTTGCATCCTTCAATGCCGCTTCGGCTCTTTGAAGCTCTTCGACCAGCTCAGCCGACGAATCCTTTTCCTCGGCAATGCTATTCTCCAGTGCCTTCGTCTTCTGCTCTTGATGATATAGCTTCCACAGCAGATAAGCCAATGTTTGCTTTGCCTGAACCTTTCGCGTGAGGGATTCCATATGGTAATGAAATTGTGACCTTTTGTTTCAATAGGTTTTCAAAACGTTCCGCTTCTTCCTTTTGCTCCTTGAATTGTTTCATCTCCGCATTAATCCCGCGTTTCTTGTTGAAATTCATTGCGGAATTTTCTGTCGCCTTGTCTTGCAAGTTTTTCAACCGATCATATTCCTGGCGAAGCTCTATTGAGCTTCAAAGGAGGTCAGTTGGATTATTCAAACAAAAGTGGGTCCATTAGTACCCGCTGATTTGCTCAATGAGTTTTGTCAGGTCTTTCGGTGACTGTGAGGCAATCGCTTCGACATCGCCCTTATTTGGTTCAGTTCAATTATTCATGTCCTCATTTTTGTACCTGAAAGACGAGGAAATTGCGCGCTTTGATCAAAATATTCTCTGCCTCGAGAGACTGCGAGTAACGCGCAGCAGTAACAACTTTGTCATTGATCCTGTACTCACTCGACCCACTCGAAGTTACTCTGAAAGTAGAGCTGTAAGGTCAAGGAACCATCAACAACCCTACGTACATTCGACTAAACCGGACTTCCTTGTTGGTAGAGTCGAGGTACACAGCTGTTACTCGTGCACGAGCAGGGTTTTCCGTGGAGCCTTCATCTTCCTCTTCCTCATATTCTTCGGTGGCTTTGCCCTTTCCCTTGGATCGGGAGCGCGAAGCAGCAGATTCAACAGGTCCGGAACCTTCACTTCGATAAATCAGATCTTTAAGCTTCGAGGACCGCAGTTGCGCAGATTGAATGCCAAGAACAAAACTTATAGCGTCCATGAGATTTGATTTTCCTTTTGTACGCTCGCCTTTAGATCAAACTCATTGCCAAAAGCAAGTACTTATCCTTACCAGAACCATTAGGGCCGATCACAGAGGTAAAGTTATGGAAAGGACCGATTAGCTGGAAGCCCTTATATGACTTGAAATCCTCGACTTCGAGCTGAACCAACTTTCCCTGTTGCACGATAGTTAGCCCCGTCCGCAGGTCCATTTTCGGACACACGATTGTCTGACAAGGTCAGCGAGCCGGTTGTTCACCACAACCCAAACAACACATCGGTCACGGGCACGGCGCAAGAGGCCCAAAGCTAGCATTTCTGGTTGAGCGATCAAGGCGACCTTTCCCATCTGCTGTGTGTAGCCTGGAGCCGTCTCATCGAGTGGCATTCCGTCCGGGCGCCTTTGCCTCTACTCACCATGATTCGTTCTGGTTCAGAAATTTCTGGTCTTGACTTGTCCCTTTCTTTCTTTTTTGGCAATGGACCCCAAGCTCAACATCGCCAGCAGTGGGACCTCCGTCGATGCATCAGATAGCGCTCCGGCAGCGTCCTCGATTGAAGCTGGTTCGGTCACAGCGAAACGGCCGGGCGTCGAGAATGATCCCTGCGCTCCCAAAAGTCGAGCGGTCGTTCCAGTTCGTGGTCTGCCAACATCTGGTAGGCTGTTCTATCGATGGGGCCGTCTCATCTTCATTCAAAACAGGACGACCATGGAAATCGGTCCAAACGAAACGCCACACTGCTATGAAGCCAAAGTCTTTAAAGAAAGGTATGTCGGAAGATTGCTGCAATTGCTTGATTAGACTCTGCAGGATGGAAAACCCACCAGGAAGAACGCCGGAAAGCGGAAATCGTGAAAAAGATGGAAAGAGAGATGAAAGACGAAGTGAACGCAGCCAAGGAGGTGGGCATGTCCAATGCTTTGGATCAAGGTTTGACTCTTTTCAAAGGAACGCCGAAAGAAAGCCGAAGAGAAGAAGAAGCGGAAAGAAGAGAATATGAGGAAGGCAGAAATCGTGCAGCACGTGAGTTGCGTGAAACCAGGCTGGACGAGGTCGTCTCAACGTCTCTCTGTAGGTCTCTGCTGCAAAGGTGAAACGGATGAGCAAGAAACAATTGAGGGGAATTCGTCTGGTTCCAGGGACACAGGCATCAAGCACCAATGCAAAATAGATTTCATCAAGTTTACAGTGAATGAATGTTCTTTTCAGAAAGCCATTTCACACTGCAATTGCAGAATCAAAGCCATAGCACTGGCTTTCGATACCCTCCATAACTCGGGAAATGGGAACAGTGAGAGAGCGGTTGTTCTGAGCAAGGTACTCCTGGGGGAATTGTTCAGCAAACGAAAGAATTATTCCGGAAATAAAAAGACTCACAATGGCACACTGCATGCTAGTTCGACGCTCGTCCTTATCTGCTTTTTTGCCAATCCAGACCCACACTGGTAACAATTCAGTCCACATGAAAGATTTGAACAGTACCAACCCTTGTCGCCAGTGTCGATAACGAAAACATCGTTGGAGTCCAGCTGCGACTTTTTAATGTCACCCTTCGCCTCTGGCTTGAAAGAGTACTTTCCAAACTGACGCGAGAGGCTGCTTAATCAAGCTTGGTGAGCAGTGCTAACATTCGCAGCAAGCGTAAGACCATAGACCATACCGCATGAGAGTATTTTCAAACGATCCTTGGGCGCGAAGCTTGTCTGCTTCGGCAGCAGACATGACGGGGCCCTTGCCCCCAATTGCGTTCCAAAAAGGGCCGCTGTCGCTGTCTCCCTCCTCTAGAAACAAAAGGAGGAGGAGAAAACGGCTCAGACAACAATCGAGAGGCCTGCTTTCGCACTCACCAAGGACTGAAATCTTCGCTTTCCCGTTCCTATCGTCAGCAATTTTGCGGCAGTACTCTGCCGCCTTCTGCCTTTCAAGTGGAGAAGATTTGGATCCGTTCCACTGAATGATCGCCAAACCAGCGTCCACAATGAAGACATCGCCAGAGTTCAGCGACTTGTAAGACAACGGCACCTCGCGGATCGTCAGACACTCGTTGAGGCGTCGGGGGCCGGACCCAACTGGGGCTTTGGCCATGCGCACTTGGAAGAGGCGTGTGGTGTACTTTGCCTCCTCCACATGCTTGAAACCTGACTCAATGCCACCTTCTTGGACGTGGAAGTGTTTGAAGTAGGACAGGAAGAGAGTCGATTCATCGCCTTGAATCTCGCGGTGCTGGATGGGAATAGTTCCAAGGTAGTCATCGAGCTCAACGGTCTTGTATGCCGCAGTGCCACTGGGCAAAAGTTATCACAGACTGGGAGAGACAAAAGGGACAGCAGAGCCTACGCTTCGTCCTGTGTAGTGCTCAACCCGAGCCAAAAGTGAATGTCATGGTAGAGCTGCGGTTCATCGGGCTTCTTCCAGGTCTACCAGACGAGGGCCGCATGGTCAGTTCGCAACGATTTACTGGTTTCGCCTTTCCTCACATTGATAACAATGTATGAGTCGCCAGTGTAGAACATGCCGTAGTCCTTTTCCGGCCAAGGAACGACTTTAAACTGCTCAATGCGGAATATCTTGAGCCCGCAGGTCGTTCCAACATTTTGCCATGCAGGCTCCTTTTGCGAGGCATCCAAGCGTACTTTCTTCTCGAGCTCTGTCCCAAGTCCGGCGATCTGTCGACTGGATAAGTATGCTAATAGTTGGATACAGCACCACGCCCGTGGGGACGACGCTATGGCTCTAGTAATCTCGCACACTCACATTCGAGTCCTTCAAGTCAATCGTTTTCGGTTTGATGAAGCCGAGGTGCGAAGTCACCTTCTCAAACATGGTCGTCATTGTTGGCAGTTTTTGGGTGTGGCGCGCGTTTCTCTTTGGTCCTTTTTTTTTCAAAATTTGATAATCGCTTCAATCGGCCTGTTGTCTTCGCCCACACTAACAACGTAAAAAACTCAACAGTTGTATTTGTTGTATTTTCGTGACCAAAACAAAAATTGCTGCGCACACACCGCAAAAATAACATGATCGAAAACAGGGAAGCTTTGATGTCAAACGAACTACAGAAAGAAGAGGGAGGAGACGTGTGGGAAAAGCGGTATCTGTTCATGGAAGTCCTTTCTCGTCGCGCACCCAAGCAAGGCCTCCAGCTTCCAGCTGCTCAATGGGACGCTTTTCGATTCCTCCCGTAACAGGAAGGCGTGTGTTGCCCATCAAAAATAGGTCAATGTCGCGTGCAGCTTGACGGCCCTCGTTAATGCCCCAGACGATAAGACTCTGCCCACGCCGGCAGTCGCCCGCTGCGAACACTCCCGGCACTGATGTCGAATACATTCCTTTAGGAGTTTCGATGTTCGACTGCGGAGTCTGTCGAACGCTCAACTGCTTGATGATGTCCGATTCAGGGCCGAGGAAGCCCATGGCCAATAGTACAAGGTCCGCTTCAAAGAAGCGTTCGCTGCCTGGGACTTCCTTCATGGACCAACCACCTTTCTCGTTCTTGGTCCACTCCACCTTCACTGTGTTGATTCCTTTAACGCGGCCGTTGCCGTCAGAAACGAACTCCTTTGAAAGAATTTGATACTCGCGGGGATCTTTGCCGTGGACAACTTCAACCTCCGCGTGGCCGTAGTCTACTTTGAACACGCGAGGGAACTGTGGCCACGGGTTGTCGGGTGCGCGGGTGCTTGGTGGTTGTGGTAGCAGTTCGAAGTTAACGATTGACGTGGCTCCGTGGCGCAACGATGTACCGATGCAATCCGTACCAGTGTCACCTCCGCCAATAACAATGACTTTCTTTCCCTTTGCGCTAAGATATGCGTTGTCAGCAAGCTCCGAGTCAAGAAGGCTTTTGGTATTCTTCTGCAAAAACTCCATAGCAAAGTGAATTCCATCGAGATTACGATTAGGGATGGGAAGGTCACGAGGCCAGGTAGCTCCCGTAGCTATAAGCAGCGCATCGTTGTGATCTTTCAGGACTTTTGCGTCGATAGTTTTGCCAACATGAGCGTTGGGAACGAAATTCACACCCTCCGCGGCCATAAGATTGATTCGCCTCTGGACAATGGACTTATCCAGCTTCATGTTAGGAATACCATACATGAGCAGCCCACCGAAGCGGTCATTCCGGTCGTATACAGTCACAAAGTGACCGGCTTTGTTCAACTGATCCGCCGCAGCCAAGCCGGCTGGGCCAGACCCGATGATGGCCACGCGCTTGCCGGTACGAATGCGGGGGGGGTTTGGAATCATCCAACCCTCTTCGAATCCCTTGTCAATGATCGCGCACTCAATGGACTTGATGGAGACCGGAAGTTCATTAATGCCCAAGACACATGCTCCCTCGCACGGGGCGGGGCACACACGACCAGTGAATTCTGGGAAGTTATTTGTCATAAGAAGCCGGTCCAACGCCTCCTTCCACTGCTCTTTAAACACCAGGTCGTTCCATTTGGGAATAATGTTTCCGATAGGACAGCCGGTGTCCGACTGGCAGAACGGAACACCACAATCCATGCAGCGAGCTGCTTGAACCTTCAGCTCTTCAGGGTTGAGCC
Organism: Zopfochytrium polystomum; assembly: GCA_025765615.1. NCBI lineage: Eukaryota > Fungi > Chytridiomycota > Chytridiomycetes > Chytridiales > Chytridiaceae > Zopfochytrium > Zopfochytrium polystomum. The sequence goes on from JAIVFJ010000068.1 coordinate 95,297, forward strand.
GCGCGTTGATCTCTTTATAATCCTTGATGCGGCGCGCCGGGTTTCGGTACTTGTCGGTCTGTCGCTTGTATTTGACAAATCCACGGACCTTGTCCACAACTTGGCTTCGCTTCTTCGCCATTGATTCATCAATGACGTTATCTTCGAGGTCCAGCACAACCGGCTCCTTAACCGGCTCCTTTCTCTCCACTGGAGGAGAAGGGGTTGGTGGAGCGGCTGCGGCCAAAGCGGCGGCTTTTTGCTTCTGGAGAACAGCTTTATAGTCCTGCGGCATGACCTTCACAAACTTTGGAAGGTAAGAGCCGAAGTCGGCTAGAATCTTTGCGGCAATTGGGGACTTCGTCGTACGGAAATGCTCTTCGATGGCACCTCGAAGGAATGCAATCTCCTCTCCATCATGGACAGTCTCCAAATCGACCATTTCCGAGTTCACTTTCGGCTTAAAGTCGGCCTTCTCATCCAGAACATAGGCGATGCCGCCTGACATACCAGCAGCGAAGTTACGACCCGTCGAACCCAAAATCACGGCACGACCACCAGTCATGTACTCGCATCCGTGGTCTCCGACGCCCTCTACCACGGCGAGTGCGCCCGAGTTCCTGACGCAAAATCGCTCGGCGGCAATTCCGGAAATGAATGCCTTGCCAGAAGTAGCGCCGTAAAGACAGACGTTTCCAACAATGACGTTCTCGTTCGGGAGGAACGACGAGCCTTTCGGAGGGTACACAACAATTACTCCGCCGGACAGCCCTTTGCCGACAAAGTCGTTCGCGTCGCCTTCAAGCTGGATGGTGATGCCGCTGGCAAGGAATGCACCCAGTGCCTGTCCAGCTGAGCCTCGTAGCTTGACAGAGATCGTCCCTTCCGGAAGACCCTTCTCCCCGAACGCTTTAGAAACTTGGTACGCCAGGGTGGCACCAATAGTACGGTCCGTGTTGACAACGTCCAAGTTCATCTCCGAACGAGCACCTTCTTTAAGAGAGGCCGCCGCCATTTCAATTATTTTGTTGTCGAGTCGCTTGTAAAGAAGGTGGTCTTGCTTCATAACATTGTGCGTAGCTGCACCAGGGCGGAGGGTAAACGCAGGTGTCAAGATGGGGCTGAGATCCAAAGAACGCGTTTTGGGGTTGCGAATGGACTGATTGACAGTAAGGAAGTCTGTGCGGCCAACCATCTCGTCAATTGTGCGGAAACCGAGTTGCGCCATGATCGCCCGACACTCCTCGGCAACGTAATAGAAGAAGTTGATGACATCTTCCGGCTTTCCAGCAAACTTGGCCCGAAGCTCTGGGTCTTGCGTCGCAATGCCAACGGGACACGTGTTCAAGTGGCATTTACGCATCATGGTACAACCCATAGCAATGAGTGGTGTAGTGGCAAAGCCCCACTCCTCCGCACCCAGCAAACAGGCTACCGCGACGTCTCGCCCTGTCTTGATCTGGCCGTCAGTTTGAACGACGACCCTGCCACGAAGATCGTTGAGGACCAGCGTTTGGTGAGTTTCCGCAAGACCCAGCTCCCACGGCAGGCCCGCATATTTGATTCCTGTCCATCGAGAAGCACCCGTTCCACCATCGTGGCCGGAAATGAGGATGTGATCCGCCTTTGCTTTCGCAACACCGGACGCGACAATTCCGACGCCAACCTCGGATACAAGCTTCACTGAGACACGGGCGTTCGGGTTCGAGCACTTCAAATCATATATCAGCTGTTTCAAGTCCTCGATTGAGTAGATGTCGTGATGGGGTGGCGGCGAGATGAGGCCGACACCAGGGGTAGATTTTCGCGTCTTCGCGATGCCTTCACTGACTTTATAGCCTGGCAACTCGCCACCTTCACCGGGTTTGGCTCCTTGTGCCATTTTGATTTGGAGTTCTTCGGCGTCTGAGAGATAGTAGCTAGTCACGCCGAACCGTCCGGATGCCACCTGCTTAATTGCAGACCGTTTCGAATCACCGTTTGGCAATGGCGCCGACCGCTCCGGGTCTTCACCACCTTCACCAGTATTGGACTTTCCTCCCAAACGGTTCATCGCCAGCGCGAGGGTGCTGTGCGCTTCAGCTGAAATTGAGCCGTACGACATGGCTCCAGTGCAAAATCGCTTCACAATGTTCGTCCACGGCTCAACTTCGTCGAGTGGAATAGACTTGGCGCTGTCGAACTTAAAGTCGAGCATGCCGCGAAGGGTGCAGTTCTTGATCTGTTCGTAAGCTTGACGAGAGTACGCCTCGTATGCACTGATGTTCTTGCGACGAACGGCGTCTTGTAAGTTTGCAATAGAAACAGGGTCGTTGATATGAGCCTCTCCTCCATCGCGCCAGTGGTAGTCCCCAGCTTCTGGCAAAGTATTTAAGGTGACTGTGTCTCTCGAAGGCCATGCGGCATCATGGAAAGTCAGCGTGTCCAAAGCGAGGACGTCAAAGCCCACGCCTTTGATGCGTGACGCCGTCCCGTTAAAGCACTTCGAAATGACCGAGGCATCTAATCCGAGCGCCTCGAATATTTGGGCCCCTTTGTAGGACTGCAAAGTGGAGATGCCCATCTTCGACATTACCTTCTTGATCCCATCATTGCTCGCTTTCACGAAGTTGTACACGATTTTCTCGTCAGTCAATTCGTGCTTGAGAACTCCATCGCGACGGAGCTTCATCATTGATTCAAAGGCAAGATACGGACAGACTGGGGAGATTTCACGACTGTTAGCATGAGAATTTCCGGGACCAGTCAAACTTCACTCACTCGCATCAGCGCCGTAGCCGAGAAGGACGCAGAAATGATGGACCTCACGAGCTTCGCCGGTTTCGACAACCAGCGCGATCTTCGACCTCTGCTTGTTTCGAACCAAGTAATGGTGCACGCCGCCGAGAGCAATGAGGGCGGAAAGCGGAACCCGATCCGGAGACACGTTGGCATCAGAGAGAATGGCAATCTTGTCCCCATTAGTGATTGCCTGGGAGACCTCCGAACAAATTCTATCCAGTGCTGCAAGGTAGCCAGCGACCCCCTCCGAGCGATGGAAGGTAATGTCAATTGTGACAATGGGCCAATTTGCTTTGTACTGAGGCAAAAGTCGAAGGCAGTTGAGGTCCTCAATAGAGAGGATCGGAGATGGAAGTCGAAGGCGGTTACACTGGTGCGGGTTGACTTCCAATATATTGCCCTCAGGGCCGATGTAGCACGTCAGCGACATGACGATGTCCTCGCGAATGGGGTCAATGGGTGGGTTTGTGACTTGCGCAAACAGCTGACGGAAATAATCGTAAACCATACGAGGTTGCTGTGAGAGGCACGCAAGCGGAGTGTCCGTTCCCATCGATCCGAGAGCCTCTTTTCCGTCGTTCACCTTCAATACGTAGGAAGTGAGTACGGTCACTTTAAAGGAATCAAATCAGTCCTTTACCATTGGTGCAACAATCATGTTCAATTGCTCAAAGGTGAAGCCAAACGCAAGCATCCGCTTATCCTCAGTGACTGGGGATGGATCCAGACTGTGGCGTCGCCATTTGCCCGATCGGATCACCCAGTCTCGAAGGGATGACATTGTGAGCATTTCATCGCGAATCCACTTTCCGAAAGGCTTCTTCGAGCAAACGCTCAATTTCAGCTCGCGGTCGTCCACTACCCGTCCCTCTACGGTGTCGACAAGGAGCATCTTCCCTGGCTGAAGGCGTCCCTTCGAGATGATCGAAATTGGGTCGACGTAGAGGGTGCCAACTTCCGACGCACAGATCATTGTATCGTCTTTAGTTATATAGAAGCGGCACGGACGAAGTCCATTTCGATCAAGAGAAGCTCCGACGTAGCGACCGTCCGAGAAAGTAAAAAGCGCAGGGCCGTCCCACGGCTCCATGAGGCAAGCCGCCCACTCGTAGAATGCACGCTTTTCGGGCTCCATGTTTGGCTGGTTCTGCCAAGCTTCGGGAACCATCATCATCACCGCCTCCGGAAGAGACAAGACCTCGTTCATGACTAGAAGTTCTAGTACATTGTCGAATGCCGCAGAGTCGGAACCACCGTCCTCGATCACGGGAAACAGGCTCTCGATATGGTCTGCGAAGCTGTCGCTTTTCATGACGCCTTCCCTGGCGCGCATCCAATTCTTGTTCCCTCGCAAGGTGTTGATTTCACCTGACGAAGGAAGTATGAACAACCCGCGCAAAGAATATCGCTTTCCTGAACTCACCATTGTGGGCACACCACCGCATCGGTTGTGCACGGTCCCAGCTGGGGAACGTATTGGTCGAAAAGCGTGAATGAACCAAAGCGAAGTGCGTCGTGAAAAGTGGGTTCGTCAAGTCGTCAAAATACTTGTAGACTTGAACAGGGGCCAAGAGGCCTTTGTACACGATGATTTTAGTGGAAAGAGAGCAAACGTAGAACCATTTCTTCAAAGTCAGCGCATGGGTGATGCGCTTCCTCAGCAGATACAGCTGCCGCTCGAACAGCTTCGGGTCGAAGGTGACAGGATCATTATCGACGGGAACAATGAACGGTTGCATGATGACGGGTTCTTTCGAGCGAGAGGCGGGACCAAGAATGGTGTTGTCGCGTGTGACACTGCGCCAGCAGAGAATTTCCAAGCCAAGTAGACCAGCAATCTCCTCAAACTTTGCTTGGGACTCTTGGAGCACATTCTCATCGGGCTTGAAAAACACATTACCGACGGCGTAGTGACCAGGAGAAGGAAGTGTAATTCCGAAGAGACGTTTAAGTTCTGAGTTGTACAGACCATGTGGAATGCCAGACATGACGCCTGCACCGTCTCCATCGCGGGCGTCGGCCCCAACTGCTCCTCTGTGCGTCATATTACAAAGAATGCCTCGGGCATCGGACAAGATCTTGTGAGAGGGCAGCCCTTTGATGTTACATATGAAGCCCACGCCACACGCATCTTTCTCGTATTCAGGATCATACAATCCTTGCTTCGCAGGAATTGCGTCAGCCCAGGAGCTTAGGAAATGCGTTAGCCGCCGATGGAACTGCGCTGAAGAACAGCTAACCTGAACTGTACTTCGTCGTTATTGCAAAGAGCTTTCTGCGAGTGCTCGGTCTGGTCGAGCGTTTCCATTCTGCTAAACAGGGAAAGATGCGAGAAGATTGTTAGTGCCGCTGTTAACGATGGAGGAGGGGGGGCGCCAAAGATTTGATTTTATCCGCGACCAATCATTTTCGAAATCGCTATCGGTTTGGCTCCCATCCCTCATTTTTCAGCCTTTGCCCAGCGCAGATCGCGCTTGCCAAGGACGTCAAAGACGGGAAAGCGAAATTGGATTTGTAGCTGGGTAAGGCGGCGAAAGGAATGATTGTGCGATGGGAAGGAGGTTGGAGAGGAGGTGGAGGGCTGTGGATGGGGAACGTCGAGGACGAAGTGGAGAAGCCGAACCCGTCGTACCTCCCGATCACAAAAGTTGGTTTCGTTTGCAACAACTCAAATCCCAAGAAGAATGCGCTTTCTTATTTATGAAGGAAACCAGATTTGATCTTTATTCTGTCTTTCTTTTGTGAAAACAAATACGCTGACTGCTCCATGTCAAGCAATCTTCTTTCTCCCATCGATGTGGTGACAGACAAAGATTTTCTTCTTGCTTCTTTGCCTCCTTGCCATTGATCTGATGGAAAAGAACAAGATTGATGATCCGCCTGCCCAATCATACGACGCGCTTCAATCTCCCCAATCAGATGAGCTCTCGAACCGAGGACCAACAAGATAACCTTCCTCAGATGAATACCTTCCTGAATGGGCTTTTCTGACAAAAGACAAGGCACTGCAAACAAACGGCAGCTCCGGGATGACCCGAGCAGGGGGATTTTCGATCTTGAAGGACGTGCGACCGATTTCTCCGCTCCTTGTCTCGACGCCCGCCAAAAAATGATTTGTTGGGCCTCAAGGAGATGGTGGCCGCTCGGCAATAGGGGGTAGTCATACCTCTCAAAAGCGAAATTTTAAAAATCAGTTTTCTCGTTGTTTTAACAACATCACTGCGAAGGCTGTCAGGCCAGAGTTGGCGGCTGAGCACACCTGCAGTCATTTTTGTTAAGCAAGCGAGGATTTTAGCTTTGGTCGCCGAAGAAGGAAACGACCACGCGTCGCAATCCCGCCGACGTTTTTCCGGCAACGCTATGCTGGAGGACAGCCAGCCGAAACCAGCTGGAACAGCCAGTCGTGCGGACTGTTTTCAATCATGTAAACGTTGTGGGTTCTGCCGATTCCGGTGCCAAAAGGCACCAAATTCAATCATGATGGATGTCCTGCAATTCAAGCAGGAACAAGACCCTTGACTGAAGCGTGGATTCTGTTTCTCTCAGATGGCCGTCAAATCGCCAATCAAATTGGCCGTGGACAACTGACAAGTGTTGTTGCTGTTTGCCAACTTGACTCGTGCTTTTGAAATCCCTTACATAAACAGCGCCCGGCAGGGGTCCGATTCACAGCTTAAAGCGTGCATTTGTTCTCTACGGACCTGTTTAAGCCGCAAGAAGATTAGTTACGGTTTGCAGCGGTTGCACTGCCGAAGTCTAACGGTTCACAGGCTTGTGAGTTGTTGATTTTCTTTTCTGTTTCTTTTTTTTCTTTTTTTTCTTCGGGTTTTTGCTTCGCTCGTTTCTTTGGTTTGCTGATGTATTTATTGTACCAGTCAAGAGGGAACTGCGCTCCGGCAAAAATGGCAGCAACCCTTTTGAAGATACTGATAATTCCACTCATCATCCAAAAAAAAGTTTTGACAGCCTCCGCAAAGAACAAGTGCGGTGTCGGGTTGAACCACTCGGTAATATTTTCTCGGTATGCACTTTTTGCTCCATTTCAAGGTGAAGACGTCGCCGGGTCGCATCCCCGCCAAATGATGTCTGCCAACTCGAAATGGGATTGTGTCGGAGAGGCCATGCCGTTGACGCTCGCTGTCCCGATCATTAGAGTTGCTGCTCCGTCGATGTTCTCGATTAACTTCCATATCTGCAATTTGCCTGTCCAGCTCAATTTCCGACCGACCTTTTCGACCACTGCGGCGACTGCTGTCTCGTCCTTTCATTCCAGATTCACTACTATCGCCATTGTCAGACGCACTAGCTCCAGGTGGGGGCTCTTTGGCGATGAGCGACGAAGCCTCAGAATCAGAAATGTCGTCTTCCAGAACGAATTCAATCAGCGGTAATGTCTCGAAAGAGTAGAAGGATCTGATAAATGGTTCCTGGCAATTCTGGCAAACATCTCCTTTCGCGTTCAGAAGTGGATTCGGCGAATTGCACAACGGACAAGTCGTTTCGAGGTCTTCTGGATCACGAGACGGTTTGCCACGCACGGTAAGAGCGCTGACTTCCACGATTTCTTCCCATTCTGGAGGTAGAATCATGCCTCTAAGTTGGTCGTAAGCATATCGAGCAAGTCTGAAAGCTCGCAAAGATCGTGCTAACTTCGATAGAGCGAACAAAACGGTAACCTTCGATACACCATCTGGGACGGGGTTAAGCATGATGAAGTGAACAACAAATCGAGCCATATTGAGAAGGCTCTCAGGGAGGTGGGACGTGAATGGATCCATGATATAACGCTTGATTGGGTGATAGGCGAAATAGACTTGAGACAGTTCCCGATAATAAAAAAAGGCTTGAACTATTGCGCGCTGAGTATCTGAAAGCTCGCCATACGCAAGGCTGTCGGGCAACATGGTCAAAGTTTCATTAGAAAGTAGCCAGTAGTAGTACGCCGCATCCTCGTATCTCCATTCGTAAACTGAGTTCTTGGCCAGCTGTTCAAGAACTCGAACTGCTTCATCGAATCGACCAGCCTTCCTGTAATTTGCTTGCGCTTCTAGATACCTATCATTCACGGCCAGCCAGTTCGCGTATGGCAGGTATATCTGACTCGCAAACTCTGGGTGGGTTTCTGCGATACGGAATGCTTCGTCCCATTGTTGCAACTCGATGTGCAAGTGGAGAAGATGGCTCAAATCTCCCATCTTTACAAGGCATTCAGCTGCGTAGATATGGTTATTATGTTTCCGGAAAAAAAACAAGCATCGACTGAGAGCCTTGGTGTCAGTTTTTTTCAAGCGTCTTGCGATCTCAAGCAGCTTATCGAGGTTGCCCGCAGGTCCGAGGATGTTTATAGCCTTAAGGAAATCACCCACTTCAATGTAGGTTGCAGCCGCCGCTCCAAGATCGTTCCTATCTTGTTGAGTTTGCGCCTTTCGCTTCAAAATCAAGGACATGTCTGCTTTCGTTTCTGATGCTAGTTGTGTGGCTTGTTCCCACATGTTTAGTTCCGTGAACATATCGATTGCTCGCTGAACATGACCTCCTTTTCTGTACGATCTTGACGCCTGAGGTGAAGAATTAACGGGCACTTTCAGATTCTGTTTCCCTGATCACTGCAAACACCGACCTCCTGAAATCTGCCCATGTATGCCAGGACGTCCCCAAGGAGCATGTCCGGGTCATCCTTACTCTCACTTTTAAGCTTCTCAAAAGACCGGAGAAGATCCAGATACCCAATCTCTTTTACCCTTGTGAATGCTTTTCTGGCAACATTCAAGTGCAGGTTCTCCAAAGCTTCCAATGCGAGGCGTTTCCAATCGCTCTCTGTAACTCCAAGGCTGCAAACTTCGTATGCCCGTTGAAACTCTTTTCGCTCAATGTATCTATCAATTGTTGTCGTGTGGGGAATATCAAGCGTCGTCATGGTGTAGATATGCAGGCAAAATACTTTTGACCCCTTGAAACCGACAACAAAACCCTGCATTTTCTGCTGGCAGGACTGGAAGTTTCCAGCCTTGATTGTAAGAATTCCATTACCAGAGAAGCATAAGAGATCCTCCATTTCAGAATTCCATGCGACACTGTTCGCATTGGGCTCTTGAAAAATGACCTCTTTCGTCGTGAGCGAGTATACAAAGCAAACATTGTGCTCGTCTACCACTGCAAGCTTGGTCCTGCTGAGACTCAAATCGAGGCATCGCACTGCCGATGGAAGTTTAATAAGTGGTATAGGAAATGGGTTGTCCAGGAATATTTGAAGGATATGGCCGTTTTTGAGCCCCACCAGTAGCCCTTCCCGCCCTCGTGGTCCTCCCGCAACCTTGATATAGCGGATCAATGCCTCCAAGTTCCATTCGCGCTCCTTCTCCCCGTTGAATTGGAACATCTGAAGCTTCTTCTCCAGGCATAAAATTATATGTTGAGAAGTCACCACCAGTAGGTTGCAGTCCAGCTTCTTTTGCAGTTTTTCCCGAATCCGATAGTGCATATCCGTGGCATCATCGTGGAATAGCTCGTAAATGATGACGCGATCGGGAAGTTGCACTGCAAGACGATCCTTATAGACTGCAATCTTCTTCACGTAGTCACGACATTTAATCCGCGCACGCTGATCCGTTGATAGGTGCTGGATCACAACGTCAGTCATATTCTCTCGGTACGCGTAGCGATCTTCGTATAGGCCATGAACGGTGTTGAATGCGATTTGGTATAGAGCAATGGTCCCATCGTGGCAGCCCACAGCTATATGATTTTGCCGAGGTTTCACTTTACATGTCCAGACCCAGCTTTCTCGCTCGCAGATTGCCCCAAGCTTTACACCCTCAGCTGTCCAGAGAGTCACTTTCTTGTCGCTTCCCCCTAACACCACGTAATCCCCAGTCGAGAAAAATGATACGCAATTGGGGTCGAATCCAAGATTCCGATCTTTGCCAACTTGCTGTCCGTTGAGATGAAAAAATGAAAGTCGCTGACTCCAATCCGTGACCGCAAGCAACTCGGGGTTTTTATCGGTTGCTGGACTCCACTGCAGCGACCAAACGGGTGAGGTACCGCGCTCGATTCGAATCTTCTCCTCTCCAAGCCGATTTCGAATAGAAATAATGCCGCTGAAGAGGCCCAGAGCGAAAAACTGCCCGTCACCTGTCCAGGAAACCGTGAGGATCCGCGAAGATACCTAAAAGACATCAGGGACTTGGCCTTAAGTGATGGCGAAGTATAACCTTATGCTTGGTAACTGTTTTTTGCTCAGATGACCAAAGTCCGAAATCCGCTGTAGTGCAGGATACAACCTGACCGGTGACTGGATTATGAGAAATGGCTTGGATGGAGTCTGAGTGGGAGTATTTAAGCACTCCCTCGAGTTTGGAGTTCCAAATTATGACTTGCTTGTCGGCTCCGCCTGTTGCAAATCTGGAGACATACGGCCACGAAATGAGCAAACATCAGCCTGCAAGAGGATTCCTGAGAGCCCCACCTTGTCCCGTCTGAGGAAAAATCAACGCAGTAGACGGAGTCCTTGTGGGCTTTGAGCGCTTGGATGAGCTCACCCTCAGCCACGTCGTAAACTAGCACCTCTGCTCCCGCAGCCGCAACAAGCTGGTGGCCATCCGGCTTCGCAACCGAAGGATTGGGTGTAATATAAGCCGCGGTTGACTTTTCAACACACACAAAACAAGAGGAGAACAAAAGCCTCACGCTGAATGCGAGATCATAAATTGGCTGTTTGACGCCATCGCGATCCTGCACCTTATCCGACCTAATTTGTTATGAGAGGGGTATTCTTTGCAATCAGCTAGTTCGTCCCGGCCAGCGTTTTCTTGTAATTGGGGCGATTTCAACGATCAGCAACCCACCATGTGAGAAATGTTCGCATGTCGCAAGAATTTTCTGGACAAATTTCTCTGGGATTTGGGCACGCGTTTCGAAAGCAAGCTTTTCAACCCACATTTCAATAAATCTTCTAAATGCATGGAAGAAGGGACGGCTGTAATGATCACCTGCTCAAGAGGCGAAGTCGAATCAGGCTTGGCTATCCCACTCGAGTTATTAGAAAATAACTTTAGATCAGGTAAATTGAGGGTCTTTGTTTGTGACAACAGTTTCATCTTTTCATTATCCTACTCCGAAGCTTGCCCGCTCGCAGTTCCATTTTCTGCACTAAGGGTATTTGGTGATTCTTGTGAAGCGGACGGAGCTTCGCTTCGCCGCCGTCCTGCACCGATCCGATTGCGCGGCGAAAGGGACCGCGAGAACCACCCAGGTCTGGACTCGGTGCTGGCAGGAACCGCCAGTGATCCTTCTATAGTTCCCGCAGCAACAGCAGCACCAACCTCTCCATCTCCTGCAGCTGGTGCCGCACCACGAGATCTTCCCCGCGTAAATATTCTTGTCCCAACGCTCCCCCCTCCGCTTCTCCGGTTCGCTGCAGCGCGGCGCGAACGTCTTCCCGCACGCCGTTCGGCCTCGATGCGGCTACGCTCCATCACGATGCGCAGTGCCTCCTCGTCAGCTCTTGCTGCTGCCATTGCCAGCTCAACCTCCGGGTCGCGGAATTCGGGAAGGATTGCTTCGCGCACACATAGTGGGCACGTGCGGTGAGCTGTGTAGTCGGACGAAGAAGACACTGCAACCGGTGTAGGATCTGATTGTGATGTCGGGGACTCACGAGGAGCTTGGTGGGTTTCGCTGACGCCCGTGGAGATCGGTGACGTGTTGGAATCCGCTGAAGAGGAGGAGGAGGAGGAGGAGGCGGCTGATGGAGAAAGTCCCATTGTGGTTTCGGCGACAATTTCAGGTGTCGCCAGCCACGGATCCACGCACGCTGCATGGAAAATGTGATGGCAGGCCAGTTCGCGAACGCGATCACCCTCCTCAAATTCGCAGAAACAAATGGCGCAAGTTGTGGAGGCCCCTTCGGGAAGAGGTTCTTCGGGCTCGGCTGTCGGTGGGGTTTTACTGGTCAATGGCGAATTCATATCGGTGGACTCTCCTGAGCCGTCGACAGTTGTCAATGGCTGCTTGTGTTTCTGGGTCGAGCTCGCGTTTTGGCCGTCGGTGGAACCTGATGCGGCGCTAGTATCTGTCTGGTCGCTGATGCCGAGAGGAGTATGTGGCGAAGAGCTATCGATCGTGACGTGGACATTGGGGACCACTGTTGTTCCGGCTGCATCGAGTTTGCTTTCAGGATCCGGATCGTCGGTGACTGGGGTAGATTGAGTGGTGGGGACGGACAGCTTTTGCTCCGAAGTTGGGAGGTCAGGATGAACGGACACAATTTCTCTAAGTCGGATCTCCTCCGGCACTTGTTCTGTTGAGTGAAGCTGGCCATCTTCCCCATCGGTGATAATTTCGTCTACTTCTTTCGGTGCTTCGGGTGAAACGGAGAGACTTGGTTTGAAGAGGAAAGTTCGCAATGAGGCCAATTCGGACTTCGAGAGCCCTCCTCTGAGATGAGCAGCAGGGCCATTTGCCATCGCGAGCTGAGCGCGCTGCTGGTAACGCCGGGCAATGAGTAAGGCGATTATGTAGAAGAAGATAGGGAGAATGATTGTGACGTAAAAGATAACTGTTGAGAAGAGTAAGGAAAGCAACATTTCATGCAAACGATTTAAGGTACGCACTGATCTCCGATACGGCAAGCCAGTACAAAGGTGGATCGTGAGCGCGGCAGTAGGTGCTTCTGAAAACTGACACTTGGCCTGCCACAAACCAGCATCTGTGGTGATTCACGAAACGTCTTCAAGACTGATGCAGCCAGCGTGACAACTTACAGATCGAATAAAGTGATGATGCTCCAGAAGTTCCATATCGTCACAACTGCTGGATGCCGTTTCAGATCCGGGCGCACATGTTCTACGTAAAACTGAAGCGGCTTTTGCGGGAGCGAATACAGCGCGTAGAGGCCCAGCTGGCCAACGAGGTACACCAAAACTCCGCTATCGCAAACTCTGACTTCGTCAAGAACGGCTCCATCGGTCGGAGGTAGCGGAGGGTAATAAGCTCCCAGGAAGCCTGCGTTCAATGCCACAAAAGCCGAGTTCCACAACCTAGAAGTGTGATCCAACATGTCAGAATAACCGCAAACTCCTTGTGCCAATGGCCTTCCCCTCCCCATGTCCGCATAGCAATTTGTAAGCTCCCACAAGGCAAACCGTTGAAAAGTCGACGAAGGAGAAACAATGTGATCACCGTCAGGTCGGAGGGGGGACCAAGTTTAACACCGAGATCCTGAGATCTGGCGCCTGAGATGAGGCCAGTACTGCACAAAGTCCATCTTTGAAAGGAGGATCTCTCGCATCGCTCCAACACTTACACGTCTAAGACCAATGTCGCAATCTGGGCCTTTGATGGGGCGGTTGGGGCGGCTGCTTCTCCGACAGCGGCCATGACTATTCATACTATGCAGTACTAGGAAAAAAGACAAAAAGTTTTTTTTTGATGCAAGGAAAGTCAAGGTTTGTTGGGCCACGCATGCGTATGTTGCATCAAGGAGGAGGAGCCGGCACAACACGATCGTTTGCGAGACGCGTTCAACGAGAAGGGGAGTGAGGCAACGCCAACAGAAATCGCGCTTCTTGTTCTCAATGGTGCCGACGATGGCTATCATCGACGGCGTAGTAGTTCGCGGGCAGGGCTGCGGGGAATTAAAATATTTGTGGGCGGTGATGATTGGCTGCTTTTATTTCTCAATTGTGACAAGTCACGTTTTTTCCTTCGAATCGATTCTTCTATTTTTCTCTTGCAAGGGCATATTCCAACACTCCCCCTTGCTTGCGTGAGCGCCTTTAAAAGCAAAACTACTTCAAAGAAAGAAACTGAGTGAGAGAATTTAAAATGCCACTGCCTGGGTGAAAAACCCAAACCAATTTACCGATCTGGGAAAACTGTAGCAGGGTAAGGAAAGGAAACATATCTGGGAAGGCACTGCTGAGGAGTGTACTGCAAAAGGTGTAAACAGTCTACTCTGAGTGAGTGAGTGGAAGGAGTGAATGAAGTGGAGATGTGTGTTTGTGGGTGGTCCTTCTCCCCAACTTGGAGAGAAAGAGAAAAAACTCTGTTATGAATTATTGATACATGATGATGATATACACGCTGTAATAGTTGCTAGGCAAGTGCGACTGGCACAGGGAGCGAACAGTGATCTCTCCAGTGGCTTCGCCTTGTCAGAGGAAATGAGCACGAATGTCAATTTGTTTTGTGCGAGCATGTGTGAGAGGGTTGAGCACTAGTGCGATTGCAGATTGATTGTCCTCGAGGATTGGTAGTGGCTGCTGTGTGGGGAGTTGCAACTCTGATAATACGGCTAAGAGCCATTGTGCTTCTTGGAAGGCTTCAGAAAGTGAGTAGTATTCTGCTTCCATGGAGGATAGTGATACTTGATGTTGTTTGCGTGAGACCCAAGAGACGGCAGTGCCCATGAGGAAGAAGACATATCTAGTGCGTGATGTGCAGTCTCCAGGTTCGCCCCCATAAGATGCATCAGCGTATGCAGCTGGTTCAAGGGTGTCATTTGTGATGAGCCGTAGTGGCTTGTGGCTTTGCCTGTAGAACAATCTGTAGTCCCAGGTGCCTTGGAGGTAACGAAGCAGGCGGCAGAGTGCATTGCAATGGCACTGGCGTGGCTTCAGTTGGAACTGGGAGAGTACATTTGTTGCAAATGCGATATCTGGTCAAGTTTGTGTTGCGAGGTATTGAATTTTCATGAGTGTGGATCGATACCAGCTTGAGTCGCTCTCGCTGAGTTCGATTGACATTTCGTCATGCATAAAGGTGATAGACATTGGAGTTGATGCAATGTCGAGGTCGTCCCACATTTTCTCTTCAGTGAGAATTGTCCTGGTGTATTCGTCTAGGCCCATCCAAATGTCTTCGGCGTTGCGCTTGAGGTGGATGCGAATCACTTGGCTGACAGTGGTTTCCTCAAGGGACATGCTGTACTCAGCACGAAAAGCATCCTCAATTTTGCGACAAGCTGGGGTGTTGGCCATGACATTGATGTCGTGGACAAAGACAAAGATGATTTCAAACATTTGTTGCTGCGAGTCTACTCGAAAAAAGAGGCAGGGCTCAGCAAGAGATTGATTGAAGCTGTGTTTCTTGACAATGAACTTGCAAAGGATCAGGAACCAGTTTCGTCCAGATTGGTGGAGACCATAGAGGCTCTTGAGGAGTTTGCAGAATAGTTTCTTTCCATCTGGAGTGAATCGCTCGTGGCCTTTTGGTTGGTGCATGTAGATGACTTCTTTGAGGAAAGCGTACAGGTAGGCTGTGTTGACATCCATGCTGTGGTACTCGAGGTCAAAAGCAAGGCTGGTTGCAATGAGCAGTCAGATGGCCTGGATCCAGACGACAGGAGAAAAGGTGTCTGTGTAGTCGATGCCTTTGCGTTGAGTGCCACATGTGACAAGACGAGCTTTCCATCGCTTCAGCCAGCCAAAGGGGTCGAGCTTGTAGGCATCAACCCATTTGCAGAACATTGCGCGTTTGCCAGGAGGAAGGACGGCCCATTCCCAGACCTTGTGCTCGTCCATGAGAGAGTGAAGCTCCTCAAGTTCAGATGCAGTCCGTTCTTCATTATAGTCTGATGCGTGGGCTTCCTTGTGGGAACGTGGCACTGGTGGGAGTTGTGATTGGTGGATTGGTTCTTTAGGGAAGCGCTTTGGGAAGCGTGGTTCTGGTTTAGCTGATGCAAGGAATAGTCGCAAGAGATGGCGAGTGACTGTTCGATTTGCAAGTAGCTTGCAAAGTCCACTTGGTGCATCTTTGATGTTGACAATGACAGATGGTGGAAGTGGTGATTCAATGACAGGTTCCAGTTCAGTGTTGATGGATGCTGCTATGCACTCTGCTGTTGGAGCTAGGCTCCCTTCAGGTTCGTCTTCATCTTTGCCCAGAACAACAGCGAATGTGTCATGGTGCCAACCATAGTCGTCATCGCATTATCGTCTTCCATATCTTGGGGAAGAGTTGGAGGTTGATCTGAGAAGTTTGTTGATGATGATGGCGGCTGTCCCCCCCTGGAAGCCGGGCGCAGTTGCTGGCGAGTACGAGTGGAGGGAGCACCGTCAGGGGGAGAGTTGGATAATCGACGGTAAGAGTCAAGTGGTGGCTCAACAGGCTCGAAAGAAGGAGAGTCGTCAGTTTCAGGAAAATCCGTAAAATCATCAGAGAGAGAAGTTAAGAAATCAGAATTAAGAGATTGAAGCTTAGCCTCACTGCAGACAAGGCCAGGAAAGACATGCTCATGCAAGTTATAGTGGCGCGTCCAAAGAATAGTCTGTGCAGTAAAGTCGTAGCTGAGTGCAATAGACTTGCTGTCTGTGATGAATTCCCACCCAGGACTGGAGGGACTTGGTGTGTGTGGAGAGGAAGAGAGAGAGAGAGAGCAGTGATAATGGAAAAGGGAGAGGAGTGAGAGGATGGAGAGAGGAGAGAGGAGTGAGTGGGCAGAGAGGGAAGAGAGAGCAAATGGAGGAAGAGAGATTGGCTTGTTTTGCACTGGATTCTGTCAAAGCAGCAAGGAGGGGTTTGGATTCCTTGTTTGATCTCTGTGAGAGGTTGCTGCTTTTATACTCCTGCAGGTTGGAGCCATCAGAAAACAGAGGGAGCAGTGGGCTGCACAGAGCAGGCCACAGAAATGAGATAAAGCAGGCTGAGCACCAATCCCCAGCCTGGGCTAAGTACCCACTCAGGGCTGAGTACCACCCAGTGCTGGGCATCACTCAGGGCTGAATACCAGCCAGGGCTGAGTACCAGCCTGGGCTGAGCACCACCCAGGGCTGAGTACCAGCCTGGGCTGTGCACCACCCTGGGCTAAGTACCAGCCAGGGCTGAGTACCACCTTGGGCTGAGCACTTTGTCTGGGCTGAGTACCACCAGGAACCAATTTACAGCTTGTTTGAGAAACAGTTGCTTGTAAATTGGTTTGGTTGTTTCCAAATCAGGAAGCTTGTTTGGGAAACAAGCCGCTTTTTTCCTTGTTTTTAGAAATCCAATGATTGGTGCAATCTCTGGTGAGCTCAGTTTTTATCTCACTTTTAGAAATGCAGTGATTGGTGCAATCCCTGATTCCTAAATGCCTGTTGCATTGCTCAGATTGCACAGCACAGCAGGAAAGCTGGAATTCCAGATCAGGAAGCGGAATTCCGGTGCAGAGAGAGGAATTCCAGATCAGGAAGCGGAATTCCGATGCAGAGAGCGGAATTCCGGAGCATGGGGCAGTGGTACACTGCTTCTGCATGCTTGCTGTGCTGTGTTACATGTGCAGAGTGCGTAGTTTGAGCGTTTTTGTGCATGTTCTAATTGCATTGTTCCTACCGGTAGGATGAACAAAGCTAGAACAACAGCCGCCTTTGCCTATCTCTTTTTATTGAGAACAGATTAGCCCTTCCGAGCGCCCCATTCAAGTATTGAATCTACTGAGCCCTTCAAACACCCCATCCAATGTGATTGGATGGAGTTCTCAAAGGGATCATCAGTAACGGGCGTAGTGTACCCCATGGGTCAAATCTCAACAGTCTGTGTCAAAGCCAAAGAAGAGTCCAAGTGAGGCCCGAGGAGAGAACTTGGTCTTGTGTGAGTTTGCAGGTTCTGTATACTCATTGTTGAGTGTGACAATGAGGCAGCCAAAAATTCCAAGGTGGCGTAGGTTGGGTTTTCGGCCTTGGTAATATTCAAATGGAATTTGACCAGTGCGAGTGTGTTGCACACGATTGCGCAGGAATGAAGCATGGCGTATTGCGTTGGACCAGAAGAACCATGGAAGCTGGGCTTCGATCAGGAGACAGAGAGCAATGTGGGTGATGACCTTGATGGCATTTTCTGCAACACCATCACCCTCCTTGACGTAAGGGACAGAAGGCTGAAAGACAATGGGAGGTTGGTGGTTGATACAGTAGACCTCAAATTGCTGAGTGTTAAGACAGAGGTTGTCTGCCTGTACAAATAGAGTTTGACAAGTGGGGAAGAGTTGCTCTTCAAAATCAATGTGATCAATTATCCTTTGAGTGACGCCTGTTGTGCAAGCGACAGTGTTGACCCAAGTATATCTGTGGCGTAGTTGACAATAACTTCAAAGTAGCTGGAACCGTCAAGAGAACGTGTACTGATCTTTCCAGTTTGGTTGGTACGCAACGTCTGCAGTGGGGCAAATTCAAAACAAGGTTTGGCCATGAGGTGTTGCCGGCGCATCTTTGCCATATCACAAATGAGGCAAGGCTCGCGTGTTGTTGGTGGCGGAGCAGGAGCACTGTTGCCATCGCCAGACTTGAGAGTGTCACGTACTTGCTCTCGGTGGATGTGGCCAAAACGTCGGTGCCATAGGTTGCGTGCAGTTGCTGGTGATGCGTAGGCAATGGGCTCAACTGAAATTTTCCTCTGTGCAGCTGGGTGCTGGACTGGAATGAGCTAGTAAAGGCCATCACGTCGTTCGCCAATCTTGAAGCCATGTTGTGATGCGAGTGTAGCAAGATCAAGAAGAAAGGCAGTATCTTGAGTGAATAGCATCCCAGCAGTTGGGTCTTGGAGGATATGAGACACAGAGAGGAGTGGTTCCTTGAGTGATGGGACATGAAGCACATTGCGGAGCACCACATCAAAACCAGGAAAAGTGAGAGTGACAGATCCAATTCCTTCGATGTGGCATTCATGGTCATCTGTTAGGTGGGCATGGTGTTTGGTTTCAAATCGTTGGTACTCAGTGAATTGCTCCCGTTGTGGGATCAGTGTGTGTACAGCTCCAAAATCAATCATGAACGGAAGAGAGGCTATCTATGCCTGTGTGTGACGCGCTCACTGTTGCAGTGTTCACAAAGAGGTAGAAGCAAGAGGGGCCGTTTATTTGAAGGACAAAATTGTGGTTGGAGGTAGTGGTAGTTCGACTTTTTGGATGTTGCGACAATGTCACTCAAAGTTGAGGAAGCGTTTTTGACTTCGGCGATTGATCAAATTCCGTAGAGACAACGTAGAGAGCTCCGTGATAGCTCGTTGGAAAGAGGAGATTCAGGGCTTTTTTTTTTTGAATGCACTATAGCAAGCCCAGATTAAATGACGGGGTTGGCCAGGAGAGGGCGTTGAAAATTTTGGGCCTCCCAAACGAAATGGTTTCTAAAGTTGAGATATGCTGATTCTGTTTGTTGGAGGTAGTAGAGAGTGTTTTTCCGGACTAGAATCTGTGGTTGATGCAGCCAGATAGCTGGCACACTGATGTGTAAACAGTCTACTCTGAGTGAGTGAGTGGAAGGAGTGAATGAAGTGGAGATGTGTGTTTGTGGGTGGTCCTTCTCCCCAACTTGGAGAGAAAGAGAAAAAACTCTGTTATGAATTATTGATACATGATGATGATATACACGCTGTAATAGTTGCTAGGCAAGCGTGACTGGCACAGGGTAAAAACCTCTCCTATATCATCTGCTTGAGCGCAGAGGAGGAGGAAAACTGTTGACACTGGGTTTCTGCTCCACTTAATACTTGGAGTATCTGTCAACAGCGCAAGCCAGTGCCCAGGTCTGCATTGGCAGTGTCTCACTCTCCCATGGGCACCGTGAGAACGATAACTGACAGCCACAGTAGGTTTGGGTCTGTCTTGTGCCTCTGCTAACCAGTCAGTTCCGCCTAACAACTCTCTTTGTCAGGGTCGATGGAGTCTGGCACACGAGGGGTGAGCTTGGGGGTGGTCTTGAGTGGTGCGCCACGAGGCCTCACAGCACCGTGTTCAGCCTCAAAGCGAGATAGGAAGTTTCAGATGAAGTTAGCTTGGTGAATGATTGTGAAGTTTGAATCATGGATAACCTCCATTGAGAGAATGTATGTGAGCTTCCCAAGCTCCTGAAGCTTGAACTCCCCCTTGAGGTCAGCAATCGCACCCTTGATAGCAGCAGTGTGACTGAACAAAAGGTCATCAACATTGGTGAGAATGAAGCAAAGTCCATGCTGGTTCTGCCGCCAGAACAAGCATGGGTCCGCCTGACTTTGCTGGAATCCCTTCGACTGTAGGTGTGCTGCAAGGTGCAGGTACCAAGTCCAACCTGATTGCTTTAGCCCATACAATCCCTTCTGGAGTGACCAAACCGTTCCAGGGGGGATTGGTACACCAGATGGTGGCGCCATGAAGATAGCGACATCGAGGATCCCATGCAGGTAGGCTGAGGAGATGTCGATCATCTCCATGTCCGAGCCATACAGGGTGCTGAGGGAATCATCCATCAGAGGGTGTTACCTTGAATTACTGGCAAGTATTTCAGAGTGAAGTCAATGCCAGGCTCCTGCTTGAAACCACAAGCAAAAAGTCTCGCGCGAAATCATTCGATGGTACTGTCGGGTTTGAACTTCAGCTTGTATAGCCACTTACAACTCACGATGTTTGTGTTGGGTGGAGCTGTGACTTCGATGAATACACCCATGCTGCGGAGCATGCTCAGTTCGTTCTCTTCATGTTTTTTCTTTTGTGGTGGTAGGTCTGGTGATACAGTATATGGTGGTGGTTCAGGCAGTGGCTCTGCAGGTGGTGGTTGTTGCGAAGCTAGTGACAACTTTGGTGGTCGCCCCTGCTTCTTTGATGTTGGCACTGTCTGTGCTTTCTCGTGCCCCCCCCCCCCCCCCCCCCCCCCCCTTCTGCTGCTGCTTCTGCACTTTTTGCTGCAGTGCCTGCTGGAGAATCTGCTCTGCGTGAATGACTGATTGGACTGCCTTTTCACATACTGGGTGACTGAGGTCTGAAAGTGGTGGGAGGTTGGAGGGAACTTGTCTTCAAAGAAGACAATGTCGCTGTAGCGCTGGTAGATGACGTGCTGCTCTTGGAGCTCCCACAACACTGAAACCGATTGTGAAACAGAGGTGAGGTAGACAGCTGGACGGCCCTTGGGGTCGAGTTTCTTGTGAAGAGTTGGGCTGACCTGGTAGAAACACTTGGAACCAAAAGTGCAAACGTGGAATGAAGCTTTGAATTCTTGGTGACGAGGAAGTGAAGTCCTGAGCGTTTGACACAGCAGCCAATGGAGGACTTGTCACTAGTTCTCAAGATGACACCAGGGCAGCCTTAAAACTTAGAAAAGAAAAACTTCCCATCTTCTTGAAGGTCATTGGTGGCAAGGAGACTGTAGAGTGTGCTTGGGGCGAAGCAGGCTTCCTTGATTACAATCTCCATGCCGTTTGGAAGAGGGATTCTTGCTGGTCTGACGCCTTTGACTTTGAGCGGGGTGGAGTCTTTGTCAATGGTTCCAACAGATGAGGTGAATTCGGTGTAGGATGTTTAAAAAGGTGAGCATCTTTGCGAATTGTCTTGACACAGCCAGAGTCAACAATGATGGGTGATTCCTTGAACATGGTGGATGACAGTGATGAGAGGGCAAGGTGCTTGGGAAATGAGGTGCTGGTTGGAAGTTAGAGGTCTGCTTTCGACGTGTCCAAGGTGGGTGCCTTGGGCCAACTAAAAATCCAACGAATACTCCCCAGGGTCGCTTTTGCCAGTCTCGCTATTGTCAACAGATGGCACATCGCTGGTGCCGCTGTTAGTTTTGGGTCCTTTGGTGTAAGAAAGCCTGCTTCTGGACTACATGATTGTCACTGGGGGCATCCCAAAATCATTCTCCTTTGTGATAAGCGACGCCTTTCTCCATTCAGGGTCACCAGATTACCTCCAACCCACACCATTAATTTTTTGATTTTTTGTCCTCAGTTGGAGACAACGACCACCCCCCTACCTGACACACACCAAGCTAACAATCCAACTTTTCATCTGCTGCAACACCACCTTCACAGCACACTCAAAACCCAACAAAATCCTTTCAAACTTGGCACACATAATCGCCCTGAGAAAACAACATGTCTACTGACTCAACCAATCACATCAACGCCGAGCAGAACGACGTGGTTGATCCACTAGACCTCAGCGACACTGCAACCTGTCTCATCAGAGATGGACCATTCCAAGGACAGAGATTCCAATTGGTGCCTCTGCCTCGTGGAGAAGAGAAACAGACCAGGGACTTGCAAAGGAGATCATTGACAACTTTGAACACATCAAAATGGAACCAACTGGAACCTCAGATGCCTTCATTACCCAATTCACCAAAGCGAACCATCAAGTTGACAGATTTGCAAAGTCAGCAGCCGGAGAACTCCTCCATCATATTTGACCTTTCCAAAAAGTTGTTCGAATCTTTGTTGGCTCACTGAACCAACGCCTGTTGGATATGGGGATAGGAAATGTTTTTCTTGTTGTCGGCAACCCAGCTCCTCAGATAAAAGTTTAGCCAAACTAATCTCACTCTTCAAAAACCTGTTTTACAAAACAACTATGATAAGCAACATATCGAGCTGGCCAATCAAAGTGACAAAGACTCAACTACTACTGCACCAAAAATTACCACACCAACTAGGCCCTCAAAAACCAACTAGCTCCATCAACTAATGATCAATCTGCTAAGTGTTTTGCTCTTCTCTTTTGATATTCATCAAAGTAACTGCCTTTATCCTCTCAACATTTTGCCAGTGCAACATCAAACATCATCTTCCACTTAGGGGGGAAGGTGCTAGGGATAAGTGAAAGATGATGATCAGCACTGTTGGAGGATGCTTGGAATAAGTGAAAGATGATCATCAGCACAGAGTTGCAAAGTGGTGTGTCAGCATGGACCAAGTTGGCATGGTCTTCTTGGTGCCAGACTGCTGGCTGGGAAAATGCTCTATCTATTCTAGCCAAAGGAATCTGGACTCAGGATTCTAACTATGGAATGCCCTATTATTGCTGGGCTTACTTGACCCTTCCTAGTGTTAGATTTTGGGTTTTTGCAGTAAGCAGTGTGCAGGAGCAACACCTCACACTGTAGTGCATGGGAGCACCAACTGTGAGGAGGATTTGGTGCATTTTTTGTCACCTGGTCTTTGTCACAATTTTGTATAAAGCCAAACAGCATACATTGTACAACAGTCTCCCATCTCAGCTTCACCATCACAAGAGAGTAGTCCACCAGAGTAGTTCACCACCATCCACAAACAGCAGCAGTCATTTCTTTCATACAAAATTGTGACCCATCTCAATCATCTGGAGTATAAACAACAAGCAGAATCGAGGAAGAACGTGCAGAACGCAGCAACACACTTGAAAAACGAGTAAACAAACAGTGCCACTCACCACCACACATCACCAGCATCACTACCTGCAGAACCAACACCTTCAGTTTTTGTACCCCCACCATTTCACCACGTCCACACCACTTTTAACACTGGGGAAGACGTTTTGACGATCGTTTTTCGCTGCAGCAGCGTTGCAGAGCGTGTAACAGCACTCATCCACAACATCAGCCACCTGATAACGCCGAATTTCGAGAGTTTACGTTTGCAACTTCTTTCAATTGCTTCAGGAATCGCTTACCACCACAGGAAAGAGCTACTTCCACTCTATCTATCCACCAAATATCGTGATCTTCGACTGGTTCCTTGCAGAATAACAGCTGTCCGCGTTTTTACTGTTCAATTAGCACTCAACTCGTCGAAATTGCTGTATTGGAGCTTCCCACCAACACAACTCAGCCAAAACCCGACCAAATCACTTAAAACCAATTTCTCTGCACTCAGCAACTACTGATCTACGTGGGGCAACTCAGTGATTCTCCAATTTCGTCGTTGGCCTCGTGGGTTATTGAGTTACAAGCTGCATCTGCAATTTTGGCCCATCTAGTCACTCAATTTCGCTCCACAAACGTGACAAGTCTGTTTTTCTCAACACCAACTCGTTACACACATCACCTATCCACCTATCCACACCCATACCTTGACCATCAAGTGTCGTGTCACGCTTGTTGAGTCTGCTACTATTCCCTACGAAGGGTTACCACTAAATCAGGGAAATCACTGCCTTTCAAATTTCTATTCTCCTGCAAAGCTCTCACACATTTTCCTCACAAGCATGAGCGAGCGTGATCAAATCAAGTATGCTTCCCGTGCATTCCCCATCCTCAAAGGCGCAGCAAATTTTGAAGATTGGCTGGACGACCTAATTTCAGAACTATCCAACAAAAGCAATGGTCTCTGCCACTGCGTTGACCCAGACCGAATTAACGTATTACGCAATGATCAAGTGGACCCCAATGATCCTAATGTCGGCCCAACATGCAGAGTACGCAGGGGGCCCAACCATGGCGAGCATTATGCATTTGCACGAGACGGGCGTGAGCCGGTCAAATGTTTCCCAGGGACAGAAGACCAGAACGCATACTGTATCCTTCTCATTCGACGACATGTTGAACCAGAGCTTCTACCACAGTTCCCCCGACGAGGGCAGATATTTGCCTACACACTGCTTGGAGAAATTGCGATTGCATGTCGAACAACAGATCAAGGATTAGCAAAGGAAATTATTGATGATTTCGAACGTATAAAAATGGAACCTGCAGAATCATCCGAGTCATTTGCAATGCGCTTCATTACAGCTTACCACAAAGTAGAAAGCTTTGCAGAAAGTTCATCAGTGGAAATCCGCAGTCGCATCACACCATTTTCCAAAGTTGTGCGAGTCTTCGTATCTGCCCTGAACAACACGCTAATCGATATGGGTGTTGCCAATACGTTCATGTTTGCAGGGAATCCTATCACTTCTGTTTCATCATTGACTAAACTAATCACCTTATTTAAATCTACCGCCCGCCAAAATACATATGATGAGAGGCGGGATCGACTTGCAGCACAACAGGAGCGGGACCTGACAACAGCCATTCCAGAAGTCACTACACCAACAGCAAATGTAATTATTCGGCCAAAAGTACACTATAGTCAACTCCGCGGTCGTAGCAGTTATCATAAACCTCAGCAGTACCAGCCGTATCCTAATATCCGCCCAACAACCTTGCAGTACCAAAACCCTCAGTCCCAACAGTACACACCGCGCCCATATGGTGGTTTTGGCCGAGGCCGAGGAACATGGCGAGGACTAAGTTCACGTGGAACAGCAACAGGTGGTACCGCAATAGGACGCGGCTCTGGGGGGAGTTGGTACCCTGCACAGTAACAGTCTTTTGGAGTCCAATGTCATGCATGTGGAGGCTATGGTCATGTTGCTCGACAGTGTGCCAACACATTTCTTCAGCAATTGCAGCAACAGCAACAGAATCGACCACCAGCAAACCCAAATGCGCTCTTACTCCAGCAACCAAACCCTCCACAACAGCAGATACCTGAAAATCAAGCACTTCTGCTACAGAACTGTGATTGGGATGACCAGCAAAGTGAGCAGTATGCTGCAGAACAGCAATTGTGGATGGAAACGCAACTCCAATCAGAGACCGAACTAGATGAAAGTCAACAGGATTTTTGGATGGCCCGGGAGTAATCCGGGCATTTGCAGTTAACGTCCCTTCCCTTCCAATTTCTTTTCCTGTACTCATCGACAACGGTTGCAATGTCACAACGCTTCGAGATTTCTCTCTCTTCATTCCCTATAGTTATACTCAGCAGAAATCTAGCATGCGTATCGCCAAAGAAGGACCTATTCTTACTTGTGAAGGATTCGGCACAGCTCTCATACCACTCGCCAACAACATCACACTTATAATTGAAGGTGCCCAATATGCTCCAGAATGTCCTGTCAACTTGGTCACTGATCGGGACCTACAACTATGTGGCTTCTTCCATCTTGCACGAGACCTTCAACCTGGTACTATTTATCGTAGCAGTCCTGAGGAAGGAGATCCAGCCGTCCTTCAAATGATTCTTAGACATGGTCTCCAATGGTTCCCAACAGCAGCAAACCCCAACTTCAACTACAGCAAACAATTTATTGCACACTGCGCCAGTAAATTTTACAACCTCTTCAGCTCTGCAGAACCAGTTGATACACTCAGTATACGCACAGCCTTTCTCAACAGCAAAGCTCCAAACACTCAGCGCATGCATGAACGCCTCGGCCATATCCCTTATGCAAGACTACGAGCAATGAAGGAGCGCTGTACATGTGTTGACTTTCCTGACATTAAGCTGGACTTACTTGAAGAACCGTGTAAGGCCTGCATTATTGCCAAACAGACTCGTGCTGCTATTCCACATACAGATCCTCCAGATAAACTACCAGGCAAACATTTAGCCTTTGATCTAGTGGAAGTCAAACCAAAGTTTCGAGGACAATATGGCTTTGCTCTCATTGCCATTGACTATGCAAGTAATTATCTCTGGTCGACAAACCTTCGGAGAAAGTCAGAAGCACTACCAGAGGCCATTAAGATCATCCAACAATTGGAGACAGTTAGGGATGTTTGTGTAAAGGGCGTCCGCTTTGATGGTGGGGAACTGAATTCACTCGCTTTTAACCGTTTCTGTGCATCATGTGGCATCCGCGTCGAAGTCAGTCCACCTCATACACCTGAGCTGAATGGGAAAGCAGAGCGAGCAGTTCGAACAGTCATGGATGTCACACGATCTCTTCTAAGACATGCTGGTTCACCATGGTCATGGTGGGGATACGCGATTCGACATGCAGTAGATATCATCAATACACTTCCTGTCCTCAGCTGTGGATTACTATCTCCAGTTGAAACGCTTCTTGGATTCCCTCCATGCATCAGTCAATTCAGAGTTTTTGGCTCAGGATGTTTGTATCATATCACAGCAAAGGAACGTGGACAAACACATCAGTTTAAAAAGCTTGCAGAACGCACCCGACCAGCAATTTACATTGGAAACATTGGTCGTTCCATTGCTCGCTTGATTGACATCAGCACGGGTAGAGTAATCACTCATCGATTGGATGACCTTGTGGTTGCAGAAGACAGTTTCCCTCGCCTCAGCACCTCAGCAGCAGAGGATATTGCTCAGAACCTCGTTCATCAGCTAACACCACTCCTCAGCAAAGATGAACTTACATCAACTGAACAAAACATCACCAACCTCCTTCGTGAAGCCAATGTTCGCGTGGATCAATTCCCAGAACCAAGACCAGCAGCGGTAGCTGAACGACAACCTTCCACAGAACTAGCACCAAACGAACATGAAGTGGTCCAGGTACGGCAGCGAAAGTGAATCGGATAACGATGTACAGCACGAAGTGTTGGAGGTGGCGGCACGACAGGATGGACTCCGTGTTACCGCAATTAACGCCACCTCCAGTGGGCCTTACCTACGAGCACTAAAGCCGGGGGACCAATCGGATGAGTGAGGGCGGCGACTGGCTCTGTGACTGCAGGTGCACTCTCGGCTGGGAGTGACGTGGGTGGCACAACCGAAGGCCCTGGGCCATACCGACCCTGCGGAGGCTAGTGTGGTGTGGACCCAAGTCAGAAGGGATGGATGCCTGTTTGGGGAGCCCATTCCGTAAGGAACACCACCAGGGGAGATAGGTCCCTTGGCGCCTGACGTTACGCATGGGGGAAAATGCGGAAGGCGGACTGTGGAGAGAGGAAGAGAAGGCTCTCTGGCACGGGGTGTCCCAAGCCGCATCGTGCAGAAGGCTCACCTGCCAATGATTTTTTTTTTTCTATTTCCCTTTTCTACATCCTAATACTCACAAACACCTCTGTCATTTTACTAACACCACCAAAGCATACCCCTGATGACAAAACAATTGCTGAAACACCAACTAGAGACCTACCACCTCAAGCGCCACCACCACCAGAGCCTCCACCTACATATGTGCGCAAATCACCATGCAGCCCTATGCGCAGCCCATCTCCAAAACATACTCGATCTGGACATCTATATTTAACCAGTGTCAAATGTCCAGACCTGGTAACACGCACTGAGGCCATGAGTGGAAAGTGGTCCAAAGAGTGGATAGCAGCAGAGCAGACAGAGATTGACGCTCTCAGAATGCTTGCAGCTTTCGAAGTCGTTGATCGACCCAAGAATGTCAATGTGGTGCAGAACAAATGGGTTTACAAGGTCAAGCTTCGACCAGACGGCAGCATTGAGCGCTTTCGCGCACGACTAGTGGCGAAGGGCTTTACACAGCGTCGTGGCTTTGATTTCTGGAACACTCACTCTCCTGTTGTTCGCATCAATAGTCTACGATGGCTCCTTGCTATGACAGCCTCAAACAGTTGGGACACAGCTATGGTCGATATTAGCAATGCCTACCTCAACAGCAAACTTGATGTCCCCATCTACATGGAGCAACCAGATGGCTACTGTTCGGATGGCAAGGTCTGGCTTTTGCACAAAGCTGTCAACGGTATCAAGCAAGCGGGGCGTTGTTGGTACCAGGAACTCATTGGTCGTCTCAAGTCTGCCGGCTACCAACAAAGCGCAGCAGATCTGTGCATCCTCTTCAAGCGCACAAAGGAACGTATTATTTTCATTGCTATCTATGTCGATGATATTTGTTTCTTTGGGCGCACAGAGGAAATCACCTCTGCCATCACTTTGCTAAAATCCTTCTACAAGCTCCGCGAACTAGGTCATATCAAGACCGTACTGAATATGGAAGTTCATCAAACACCAACTGGCATCTACTTACATCAACGAGCTTACACCAAAGAGTTACTCCAACGCCATGCAGACCTAGTCAATGGAAAGAAGGCAGCAGTAACTGCTCTCCCTAGTCCTCTCACTCTTCAACCTCGAGAAAATGATGAACCCACAGCAAATCAACAGCTCTACCAAGCAATCCTTGGTGGCATCAACTATTTAGCAACACACACACGACCAGACTTGGCACCAGCAGTCTCATATCTTGGCGCCTGCAGCAAGGACCCAAGCAAACACCACTTGCAGATCCTCATTCGAGTCCTTCAATATATCAATGGTACACGTGAGTATGGTTTGCTTTATTCCAACACAGGGTCTGGAATTTTCGGCTACTCGGATGCTGCTCATGGAGTTCATGCTGATGGGAAATCACAACTTGGCTACTTCGTTTTGTTTGGAAATACCGCCATCAGCTGGGCATCAACTCGCAGTCCTACAGTTATGCTGTCACCTCAGCAAGCAGAATACATTGCAGTCTCAGAACTAGGACGAGAACTGGAGGCCATCTCACAACAACACACAGCACTTATGCTCCCATCCCCGATTCCTATTCCAATCTATACTGACAACCAAGGCGTTATCAATTTGAGCTCAAACGATCTCTACACTAATAGGTCAAAACATATTCTGGTTAAGTATCACTATATCCGGGAACTGGTTAATCGACAAGTGATTCGACTGGAATGGATTCCTGGTGGCAAGCAACCAGCAGATTATCTTACAAAATCATTACCAGCTGCTTTGGGTACTTACCATCTTAGTCATATTGGTCTTTGTCATGTGCCTTAGTTTCTGTCCCCTTTCTTTATTTATATTGCATCCTGTTTCTCCTTCTCTTTCTTGCCCTTCTTCTTCTTCTGCATGCTTCTTATATTCCTGCATTCAAGCTTCTTTGCTCTCCATCTACAAATTTCATATGGGCATTCTTTTCTTATTGTTCTGCCACCTGGTGGCCAGTCATACCTGTTTATTGCTTTTCCTTAACCAGTGTACAGTTTCCTTACGTTGCCTATGGCGTAAGGTTTTCCTCCGTGCTGGCCCTTTTGCTCCTGCCCACAGCTTAGGGGGGAGTGTTAGATTTTGGGTTTTTGCAGTAAGCAGTGTGCAGGAGCAACACCTCACACTGTAGTGCATGGGAGCACCAACTGTGAGGAGGATTTGGTGCATTTTTTGTCACCTGGTCTTTGTCACAATTTTGTATAAAGCCAAACAGCATACATTGTACAACAGTCTCCCATCTCACCTTCACCATCATAAGAGAGTAGTCCACCAGAGTAGTTCACCACCATCCACAAACAGCAGCAGTCATTTCTTTCAGCTAGGGACCTCAACTCACACATATTGACTGCTTCAGCTTTTAAACACAGACATACTAACACACTACGCCAGGTCCCACATCGCAGGAAATTCCACAGCCATACCTGAGTCCTCACCTCAATTGCGTCACTCTGATGAATTATCCTAACCAACTTCTGTGACAAAACACAATGTTCCTCCAAATAACCTTAGCCGAGACGTGGGGCATAGCGTTGAGGGCAAGCTGTGTATGGGGGAGTGGTTGCCTCGCCTCATAGGGTGCTGAGGGGAGCGCAGACTAGAATCGTGCAGAAGGCTCACCTGTGCAGAGTTTTCTCTTGTGCTTTCTTTTGTGTGCAGGGTATCTTAGAAAATCTGAACTAATTTTCCCTAAAGTTTCTTAAAGTTAAAACCATCACAAGTAGAGTCTATTTCTCTACAACCACAGAACAAACATAACCATTTAAAATTTGGAATCCACCACAAAGTTCTTACCTTCAGGCGAAATTCCATCAGAACCAGGTCAGCTGTTGCCACCATCTGACAACTCTGCAAAGTGTACACATTCAGGCCAACTGTGTTTGACAAGCACACCCTGCCCAGACCCTTGTATATGTGCAGACAGCCTTTGAAGTTACTGAACAACCCACCAATGTCAACATAATCTGGAACAAATGGGTCTACAAGGTCAAACTTTGTGAAGACAGCAGCATTGAGTGTGGGGTCCTTGGAAATAGCATGGGCCCACACACTGTCAGGAAGCAATGAAAGGTGTGTCTTGGATGGTGGGGTGAAACCATCTCCCCCTTCAGGTGCAAGATCTGTTCTTCTTGACAGGGCATCAGCCACAGTGTTAAGGTGGCCAGGAGAATAGCACAGCTTAAAGTCATACTCAGAGAGCAGTTCAGCCCACCTGGCATGCCTCTGCTTGAGCAACCTCCTTGCCCTGAAGAAGGTGAGGTTCTTGTGATCAGAATAGACAGAGATGCCTTTAGAACCAGCCAAGTAGTGTCTCCAGAATTTGAATGCTTCCACAATTGCAAGCAACTCCTTGTCATGGACTGTGTAGTTACACTCAGCACTGTTCAGCTTCCTGGAGTAATATGCCACTGGATGCAGAGGAGCAGAGGGGTCTTGAGAGCTTGGCTGGGACAGAACAGCACCAAGGGCATAGTCTGAGGCATCAGTTTCCAAGGTGAAGGGAAGCAAGGGATCCACATGTTTAAGGAGTGGTGCACTTGTGGTTGCTGTCTTAAGAGCAAGCCAGGCTTGCTCTGCTGCTGGGGTCCATTCAAACTTGGTCTTCTTGGTGAGATCAGTGAGAGGCTTGGCTATGGCAGAATAGTTGGCAATGAAGGTTCTGTAGAAGTTGCAAAACCCAAGGAAGCTTTGAACATCCTTGATGGAATTTGGAGCCTTCCATTCAAGAATAGTTTGGATCTTGTCTGGTGCCATGGAGATCCCCTTGTCAGACACAATGAACCCCAAAAACTCAATGGAGGTCTTGTGGAATTCACACTTCTCTAGCTTTGCATAGAGGTGATGCTGTCTGAGTCTCTCCAAGACAGTCTTGACATGTCCCACATGGCTTGCAGTGTCAGACGAAAATACCAGGATATCATCCAGGTAGACAATGACAAAAAGGTCCAGAATATCCCTGAAGATGTCATTCATCATGCCTTGGAAAATAGCTGGAGCATTGGTAAGTCCAAAGGGCATGACCAAGTACTCAAAGTGACCGTATTTGCATCTGAAGGCAGTCTTCCATTGATCCTGGGGCTTAATTCTGACCAAATTGTAGGCACCTCTGAGGTCAATCTTGGAAAATATCCTTGCATGGCTCAGTTTGTCCAGTAATTCAGAGATGAGAGGCAGTGGATAGCGGTTCTTGACTGTCATCTCATTGAGATCTCCGTAGTCCACGCAGGGTCTCAGCCCCCCATCCTTCTTCTTGACAAAAAAGATGGGAGCTCCAGCTGGTGACTTGGAAGGTTGGATGAATCCCTTGTTCAGCATTTCTTCAATGTATTCTTGGAGGGCCTTGGCTTCTGGTGGAGAGAGGTGGTACAGTGGCTTGAAAGGTGGGCTGCAAGTTTCATCCTTGAGTGGGATTTCACAGTCATAAGGCCTCTGAGCTGGTAGCAGGTCTGCCTTGGTCTTGAAAAACACATCAGCATAAGGGAGATATTCTTTTGGTAGCTTGGATGCCAGCAAAAGGTCTGATGGGTCCAAGTTCCTGTGCTCTTCAGCAGTGGGGCATGAATTCTTGACTGGGAACTGTGATTCTTGAATCTTTGACTGAGAATTCTGTTCTTGGCAAAGACTGTGAGCTGTGGAACTTGAATCTTGAATGTGGGTTCTGTGAACTAGAGTCTTGGCCATGACTGTGAGCTCTATGAGCTCTACTTGAATCTTGACTGTGAACTGTGAACTGTGGAATTTGAGTCTTGGCTGGCTGTGAATCTTGAATCAAGGGCTTGAGAGCATGAGACTTGGGGGCTTGACTTGAGTTTTGGGTGACTGTTCCAATTGGTGGAGGTTGGACTTGACCAGTGACCCAATCAATGTCAGGGTTCTGGGCTTGCAGCCATGGTAATCCCAGGATGACAGAGAATGTGGGTGAGCCAAGATCCAATACTTCCAGGTTGACCATGGATGGTGGAAAGTCTTGGATGTGAATTATGATGTCAGGAACAGGGCAGGACAGGACAAGGCAGACAAGGAACTGAGAGGAGTGATGATTGTATTGGAAACAATAATTCACTTGAGGGATGGGACAGGTCCCCCATCCCCCTTTTATACCTTTTGAGAGTGTTCCTTGTCAAGACTCAAAGAAAGTTCCAGAAAGAGCAATTAGTAATACAATGATACCAATGATACCAATGACAACAAGACAAGTCAGGAAAGCAAAGAAGGTTCCAGAAGGTTCCACAAGGTTCCATGAAGGAATGTTCTAGAAGGTTCCAGAAGGTTCCAGAAGGTTCCATGAAGGAATGTTCTAGAAGGTTCCAGAGGTTTCCAGAGGGTGATTCATAACAGGTTCCCAGGTCTTGTCAGCATCTGAGTAACCTTTCCACTGACAAGGAACTTGAGTTCTTCCAAACCACTTGGCATCCAAGATTTGTTAAACCTCCAATTCCTCTTCACCTTCTATCTCAACTGGAGGAGGAGGAGGAACAATTCTGCCTGGAATGGAGTTGGCCACAAACTTCTCCAAAAGCCTGACATGGAAAACTGGGTGGATCTCCTTGGATGCAGGGAGATCCAGCGTGAAGGTGACTGGGTTGATTTGCTTCAAGATCTTGAAAGGCCCCAACTTAAGGTTGTCTAGCTTGGGACTTGGCCTTCTGGTCTGCAAGTTCTTCCTCAGAAGCCAAACTTGCTGACCCACAGCAAGTTCATGGTCCACTCTGGGAGTGTTGGCAAATCTTGAGGCATCTTCTTGGGCTCTCTTCAGGGTGGAGTCCAGGAAGGTGCTGATGATCTTGAGCTTATGCAAGTGTGAAGCCACAGCAGGGAAGGGACTCTGTATTGGTGCCAAAGGACAGAAATCAGATTGAAGAAAAAAAAGAAAAAGAGAAAATGACCCAAAAACAGAGAGAGAGAAAATTGACAAGTCAACCCCCCTGACTTGGAGCATCCACCACAAATGCTTTAAGCCTCCCCAACCCTATGCATGTATGTACAAGTGCCGAAAATAAATAATAAATTAAGTGGACGTGGGGTACAGCCTGTCAGGCGCCCCCATCCCTTGGCAGTCAGGCAGTCTCTGTTAGTCACCAAAAAGAAAATATGTTGAGAAAACCCTGGCGCAACAGAAACTGTTAAGAAGAAAGTAGTAAAAGCAGGCCCAATAATAAAGACAGGTTTGCTGCAAATACACTTTGATGACGCCTTGGAAACCAAAGAACTGGGAATAATAATACGAGTCCCGATCCTTGCGGTTTTATGACAGGTACGCTTTTTTTGTGTACAAAATCCGTAGACTTTATCACTGACACCTTAGTGAAGTCTCACAGCTTGCTACACTTGCTCCCTTGTACAAGTTCTCAATTCAAGCCTCCGTTCCTCAACCCTTCCACCTTCTTGCGACGACACCTCCACTCACAACGTCGCCTTATACACTGCAACTTCAACAAATACCCACTCCCACACACAAGAAAGACCCTAAAGACAACCACGGGTATTAGCATGAAAGGAATTGGGTCTGAACTCAGTGAACCAGGCCCACCAAAGGCCAAAGGAGCTGTCACCAGGCAGGCACAGGGAGGAATACCAGAAGGACCATACCACCACATAATACCTGACCAGTCGGAAGGTCGCCAGCAGGGAACTCACACGCGGAAACACCTGCAATTGTACACACACCCCACTGGGCTGCATCGGCACAATCACTCAAACAATGGGCTTTATAGCATCGCACTCGTACTCACACATCTCACCCTCACAGCAATAGGACCAAGGCAGGCGCTTGTAGATCAAACTCTCAGGTGTCAGGGGCTGCACCAGGCGCAGCCACCAACACCCTCGCGGGGACGTGAAGGTTGGGGACAACGACGCCGTCGTCGTCGCCACCACCACCACTGTTGTTGCAGCGGGCAAGCACCAGGGATCCTCACTCCAACACAGAGCCAGCAATGTCACACAGTCGCTGGTGGGGCCAGCTGCATTCCTCACCCACGGCCCCTTAAGAGGAGCCCCACAAAGGGACCATGTACACACCCGGGTGTGTACCATCTCTCACTACCCTCACCTTCGTGAGCCAGATGGATTTGAAGGAACTCTGAATTGGTGCCAAAGGACAGAAAACAGATTGAAGAAAAAAGGAAAACGCGAAATGGCCCAAAAACAGAGAGAGAGAAAATTGACAAGTCAACCCCCTGACTTGGAGCATCCACCACAAATGCTCTAAGGCCCCCCAACCCTATGTGTGTATGTTCAAGTGCCAAAAATAAATAATAAATTAGGCGGGCTTGGGGTACGGCCTGTCAGGCACCCCATCCCTAGGCAGTAGGGCAGTCTCCGTTAGTCACCGAAAAAGAAAATATGTTGAGAAAACCCTGGCGCAACAGAAACTGTTAAGAAGAAAGTAGTAAAAACAGGCCCAATAATAAAGACGGGTTAGCTGCAAATACACTTTGATAACGCCTTGGAAACTAAAGAACCGGGAGCAATAATAGGGGTCCCGATCCTTGTGGTTTTATGACAGGTACGCTTGTTTTTGCGAATAAAATCCCTAGACTTTATCACTGAGACCTCGGTGTAGTCTCACAGGAAACAGAAGTGCACTCCTGATGGTGCAACACAACCACAGAATAAAAGAGAAAAGAGGGCAAAAGGGGGTTTTATCTTGCAATGAACCTAATCTCAAACACAACAGGAGCAGTTAGTAGCCCAGTGGGAGGGACAGAGCATCAGAAATTTCAGGAGGGAACTAATTGGGAATAGCCGGCCTTTCTGGATGCGTTTGCACAAAGACACCAAAGCATATCTGCTTTCAGGAATATCCATTCGTTTTGCATCTTCATTCCAGAAACCTACAAAAATGCATTCTTAAAAAAAAGGACTAAAGATCACAGGGTGTTGTCAGCATGCTGCACTGATAACATCCTTATCTCCCTTCGAACCAAGTAAACGTGCAGGGTTGAACCAAAGACTTTTAATTGATCGTCAGATGCCTTAATCCACTGAGTTAAGGGTTATCTTTGATCAGATTGCAAGCTTATTATTCTTTTTTGATGTTATTCCGTTTCCCAGTTCCCTCAGCGTCTTTAAATGACAAAGATTCTTGGCCTTTGTGGATGTTTCATTCCAAAGTATCCACAATTAGTTCTCTGGGAAAATCCTGATGAGTACGACTAAGTACCCCTCACCACACAGCGCTGTGGGAGCCCTCGTCCTCGCCAGCAACAAGGATGGGAGAGAGGAGGGAGTCAACTATGTAGGGGTTGGAGCGCTGCTAGTCGGGAACTTGCATGCAGAAACACCAACAATTGTCCACGCACCCTGCTGGGCTGCATCAGCATGATGGGCTTTATTGCATCATACTCATACTCACACATCTCACTCTCACAACAATAGGATCGAGGCAAGTCGGGGACGAGAACCGGCCTCCCCAACACTATTCTGCAGGTGACAACAGCACTCCCACGTAAGGGACAACAGGACAGATCTGTGATAGCACAAACAATCCCGCTTCTCCACATCCCGTGCTCCTTGTGTTGTGGATGATGTGGCTGATGGGATATTAAGGACGATCGCGCCAATGGGATGATGATGCTGACAGGATCAATTGCGTCACTGCGGGCATGACGGGGAAAGTGGCCGTGAGAGCGCGCCTTGTCAAATTTCTTTTTTTCGTTTTTCTACATGTATGTTTTTTTTTTTTCTCCAACAAGCTCCCCACTACGCTTTTTAC
Organism: Zopfochytrium polystomum; assembly: GCA_025765615.1. NCBI lineage: Eukaryota > Fungi > Chytridiomycota > Chytridiomycetes > Chytridiales > Chytridiaceae > Zopfochytrium > Zopfochytrium polystomum. The sequence continues at coordinate 131,214 of JAIVFJ010000068.1, forward strand.
AATCCGTGGACCCAACGGGGGATGGTCGCTCTCACTGAAAATGCCAAACAAAAAGAATGCGCTGGCCGCACCAAAAACGCGAAGACCGCGGAAGACGACGAAAGCGCCCCTCCCATCCCCCGAGTGCCACAGGCCAGCGATTCCGTTGGCAGCCGCGGCAAAAAAAGGGCACTAAGAGCGAGCGAGAGGACGGAAGTGAGGAAGTCACCGGGAACAGGGGCAACCTGCTGTCTCGACCCTGCGAAACGGGGCTAAGCGAACCGCGGGCCGCCCATCATGGACACGAAGGACACCTGCAACTGAAACTCATTCTCAGCAAGTTCGGTCCCAAGTTGCCCTCAGGAAATGAGTCAGCAACTCCTATTTTCAAGCCAGCATCACCCTCGCAGATGAAGAATGGCAGAAAGAGAAAGGTCGTGGCTTGCTCCAAACATACGGTGATGGTGTCAGTTCTCGCGTCGTTGTTCATACTGCTTCCTATCTTGTCATCTGCTGCGCCAATTTCGCATCCAGGTAAGGCTTTAATTCGTACGTGTTATCGATGGATTGCTGACGCTTCATGTTTTTGGTTTTTCTCAACTCAACGATACAAAGCTGTCACAAACCAGTCCGGCCATCTCAATAAAGCTAGTGGGAGTGGCGCGCTTGGCGGAATTCTTGCTTCCGTTGGTGCTGTCCTCGCTCTGGCTGGGGCGGTAGTTTGGTGGCAAAATCGAAGTCGGTCCCCTGAGGGTCAGCAAAATTTCCCCACTGATGATGAAAGTGGAACAAAGCTTCAGTCCGGCGATGACATCGAAAATACGAGTTTGCGAAAGGATAGGTCAGCCAAAGTTGTTACAAACTTTCGCTCCTGTGAGAAAAGCGCGATCCACATCCCAGTCACCATCAAGGCGAACGTTCATTCTGCTATATCGTCTTTTGCTTCCTATCGGTGGCGAATTATCAGTGATATATACAGTACTTGTTCTGACAATCGTAAGCACCATCGGGTTTGGCAAGAACTGCAACCGAAGTCGGAAGAAAATGTGCAAGAAGGTGAAATGGGAGACCTCGACACAGGTGGGTTTCTGACTCGCCTGGTGTTCATTTTAGCCTTCTCGGTCTTATTTCCAAAGGAACAGACAAATGTGCGGATCAAAGAAAAATCTGTTCAAATCGCGCAGTATTTTCACCAAGCGCTATCCGCTCCATTTTACGTCCTCCTTCAGTAATATCAATCTCGCCATGCAATCCTGGCTCTGGGTCCACAATACGACACAGCCCAGCATCCTCGCTCCTTGTGTTAGATGCTACCAAAAGCAGCGAGCACGGTGATGGAGCCGAAGTTAATAGGACGAAACGTTTCGTCGATTTGAGTTACAGTCCAGCGGGAACCTCGCAGTCTTTGACAAAGTCTCTCTACTCTACGTCCTCCTCGGATGAAGCTTGTGAAAGTTCCCTCAAATACTCTGCTGAAATTGCCATATCCTCGCCTCATCACGAAGCCCTGTGCCCTTCGGAGAAGATGATGAGCACAGAACCAAAGCAGGGCACGATGAAAGGCAGTCTTAATTCAGAGCATTGCCACCATAGTGCGTCTCCTCCAAAAATCGAATCTCCTCCAAAAAATTCAACAAAGCCTCGTGCGAGTCTGCCAGAAAATACGCAGTATGGAGAAATAATGGAGAATAATCCAGATGCGAATTCACAAACTGCAAACGGATCAGACACCGCCGCCGCTCCCAGCATTCACTCTTACGCAGGACGCTTGCGTCTGCCGGCAAAGTCAGCTTTGCGGCAACCCAGCTCAGACGAAACCAGAACACTTTATCGAATCAAGCCACCTAGTTCATCAGTTTCGTCAAACTCTTCATCCGGTCGTGTGACTTGGAGTCCCGATGTTTTGGACACGGATAAGTCTGCCGCTCGAAAAACGAGACAGAAATCAATCCCCAAACGCCCCACACAAAAGCGTCGCTTGAAGAGGAACTTAGACCCAAGGCATAATGCGACTTTCCCAGGCAAGAGGGTTTTACTGGGCGATATTGGTGAGAAGGAATGCTCGGACGATGCGAGTGACGACGAGCTCCCACTTTTTTTCTTTAAACAACGGTTGCCCCAGTCGGCGCTGGACCAAGATGGCCTAGTCGAGTCAATTTCTTTGTATTTTCCGCCGTTTGTTTCAACCACCTCGAAACCAGGCGACCTTGCTTATGTCTTCGATGTCGGAGAATGCCGAACCGCTCAGCTTGACGATGCTACACAGGGTGTACACGGTCCCCACTCCGGGGCCGCTGGTTTCAGTCAGCAAGCCGCTTACGCCCACGGGGGTTATGCACTTGCTCCCCCTCCTCCGCCAGTGCAGTGGCAAAGGGACGAACTTCCTGGAACCTCTTCTAACATACAAAACCTCAGTACTCTGAAGCCTTCCTTTTCTCCAGTGCGGACGTTGAGCCCAGTTTCTGGCGTACCACCCTTATCTCCAAGGTTCCTTGGCTGGATTCCAAGCGAACCCGCATTCATTGTTACCCCAGCTTCGTCTGAAGCTTGCGTACGTTCGTAATAATTCCATCAATGTTGCTTCATTGTCAAAAATCTTAGCGGGTCACCAACGGCGCTACCCAATTTTTTATTGCGCAAACCTGCAGTTTCTCGCTCTTTCCCTTCGTGCGTAGCAGCGTATAGCAAAACACTTTCAATGTTCCGTTAGCTTTCTCGGTCGAATGAAATTCCTAATTGCCTTGGACTTGATTTGCTGAATCACTTTAAACCACGAACGGTGAACTTCTTAGAGACAACTGTGGCAGGTCCTATGTCGTCTGCGCACTGTGCCACGGAAAAACCAGCACAACAAACGACGGTGGAAAGGGGACAACGTCAAATGAAGCAATAATGGACAGGGACCTGCTCGACCGAAAAGGGACAGGGGAAGCAATAATGGACAGGGGACCAGCGTAAGGAACGATGACAGAAAGGGGCACTGTCGAACGTGTTAGGCTGAACTGACTGGTTAGCAGCAAGAGGCACAAGAGGGACCCAAACCTATTGTGACTGTCAGTTATTGTTCTCACAATGCCCATGGGAAAGCGAGCCACCGCCAATGCAGACCTGGGTGCTGGCTTGCGCTGTTGACAAATACTCCAAGTATTAGGGTGGAACGGAAACCTGGTTCTAACAGGTTTCCTCCTCCTCTGCTCAAGCAGATGATATAGGAGAGGTTTTTACCCTGTGCCAGTCCTGCTTGCCTTGCAACTATTACAGCATGCATATCATCATTATGAATCAATAATTCATAACAGAGTTTTTCTCTTTCTCTCAAGTTGGGGAGAAGGACCACCCACAAACGCACATCTCTACTTCTTTCACTCCTTCCACTCACTCACTCAGAGTAGACTGTTTACAGAAAGAAGCGAAAAAGGGACAGGGGGCCAGCACAACAAACAACAGCGGAAAGGGGCAACGTCAAACGAAGCGAAAACGGGAGACCATAGTTGACAGTGCAATGAAACCTCTCATGGTATAATAAAATCTCAAGTTGTTTCTGCATCATACTCTGTGCCTCATGCACTGGGTGTGAATGCGTTCATGGCAACCCTTCCTTCAAAAATTTGTGTAAATATGACGCCGAAGTCGACACCAGTAGCAACGATAGTGTAATGAACGGGAAGCCCCGTACCCGCACGATACAGGTGGATTCCATTGAAGATCTCGAACCGGCGATGTGTTCAACCCATAAGCACGGCTTCCGTTCGCCACGAACTCTCTTACTTCCTCTCAAGGTTGGCGCGCTGCGAGAAAGTCAACGAGATCGTCGCTCCCTCCCACAAACGAGAACGTGAAGTCGGCAGCAGCGTCGTCCGCGGCACTTACGTCCGTGCACCCTTGGTACACAAATGGACTGCTACTGTGTCCCGAGGCGCCTGGAATTCGCTGAGAGTGGTCATTAGGTTCAGCCCATCATTGAGTCCTAAACACTTTACCTGCGAAAGAAGTACTTTACGTTCGTCCCAGACTGTGCGCTCAACACCGACGACGATAGGATTTCGGAAACGCGTTGGATCGATCTCGTGCGCAATGGTTGCGGCTGCAGATGCTCGTTGGAAATAGGGACAAGACCGAAATCCTTCGACGTGAAGACAGATTTGGGTTGCCTCCACTTTGGCTGTGGGGTCAGGCCCGATCTCGGGGCCACCGTGCCGTCTCAGTAACTGCAAAGCCATCAGGCCCGCGGCGGCAAGCGTCAGCGCGGCCACAACTCGCCGTCGTGTGGTCATCCCCGTTGGGCTGTGTGTCTCAGTCTCTCTCTCTGCTCCAACACTCAGCCGCTCACACACACACTCTCTCTCGCCCTCTTCTCATGTTTTTTGGCCGCTTTGTCTGACCTGCGAAAGAGCCGCCACACCAATAATCACAGTAGCGTTTCCCTGCCACCATGGTGAATAGACCGCCTCTCGAGGCTCCTCATCTTGCCTTCTTCCATAAGCCATTGGATCTAACAGCCATGAAACACAGTATAATAATCCCGAAACCACCAGCGGAGCCGAGACTGTAAACTCATTCTCATCGAACGTCCCCAGCTTGCATCCGCCAACCGCATCGGCGTCAGTCTCTGTGTCCCCATCATCATCGAGCCCCTCTGACCCCTCCAGTGGCTCCGCCTCTCTTATGAACGATTCGTCAAACGGTCATATTGGGTTGGCACAAAACAACTCTTCCCTTAGTACGTGCATCTAGCCCATCCGCCAAGGCTTGCTTAACCATTCTTTAGCATACAACCCCTCTTTGCTGGACCTGTACAATTTTCATCTTCCTGCCGGAAAGCCAAGGCGCCCGTCATTCTCAGGGACTCTCTCTTTGGGTGGCATGGACATCATCGCCTCTGATTCTCAAAGTCAGCAGTTTTTCGGCCCCTTCGCAAACTTTGGCTTTCTAGGTGGCATCGATGAACTTATGGCGCTTCCCAGTGCACTTCCGGATCCTTCGAATTTGTTTATCGGGGATCTAGCGGGTCCAATGGCATTTTCTGACTATAAGTCTGGGCTGGAATGCTGCGGCTTAGACTTTCAGTCACTTCACGAATGTAAGGCAAACCTGCGAACAACATCCGTCTCAAAGTTCTAATCCTCTCAGTGGCCACACATTACGAGACCGTTCACGTAACTATCCGGCCTCCTCTCGCAAGAATGGCCGCTATTCCAGAAGAGTCTGTCGATTCCGCAAGATCTACGTCCTTATCTGCTGTTACACTAAGCGGTTCGGTCTCACCAGACTTGGAAGGGCTCATCCGCTCTGCCAGCGAATTCGATCACGATGGTGGCGATTCTTCCAGCACAAATCGATCGCTCTATCCGACCGTGGTTGGAAACCTTTTGAACCGCAAACCGAGCATCAGCAGCACGTCAAACCAAAATGATCCAATGAGTATCACGAAGAACTCAGGAGATGCGGCTGCGGATTACCGCTGCAGTTCCGGCACACCGGCTGACTCCCCTCTCATTTCCCACACCAGCTCTGTGAAAGCCGAATCGGAGGAGCCAGAGGATGTTATTCCTGCAAGTGGAGTCGGAGTCCTCCAACGAAGGCTCAGCGAATTGTCATTACGACCTCCCGTTTTCACATTGCCCAGCACCATGAGCGGATCGACTATGTTCTCCAATGATATTGAGAGTAGCATGATGTCTCTTATATCGGAAGAGCAGCAACTAGGAGTTGTGGACCCAATCGGTGACAGCGAGTTCTCTCTTGTGCACAAACTTGAAGCGATGGTCGGTAATCCCGAAGGAGTGAATAGCGGTGCTGAAGTGGATGATATACTTAGCGATATGGTCAGCATGTCTCGCCAAGGGAAGAGAACACGAGTACCCTCAGTGACAACGACGGCATCAGTGAAAATGTTTCGATCGTCTGAAGACCGTTCGAATGACATGGCGCAAAGCGATTTCTCCCAAGCCCTTTTCGAATTCGCAGCCCTCACAAAACGAATGGGCGGAAGCGAGGTTATGTTTGACCTCTCAAAGCCGGAAGATGATGCGGAACAGCCTCCAAACCCAGCCAGCTGGACGTCTGATTCATCGGGGCTCAACTTCCCTTTTGTCGCCAATAGCCATTCGCTACCATTCCACGAGAACATTGGTGGAATCTCCTCGTTTGCCGATAATCAGTTGGACCTACCAGGGACATTTCCCTCCGTACTGGCACCAGCTCCAGCGAAGTTTCTCCCAGCTTTCCCCTCGGTCTCCCAAGTTAGCGTACGACCAGACTCAACTGTTTATTCTTCCATCACGCCTGCGGCCTTATCTTCTCCTTTCGCAAAATCGAGTGCTACGCCTCCGGCAAGCGAAAATCCTCCTCTCGTCTTTCATGTTTACCGGCAACAGACGCAAGTTTCCGGGAAGACATTGAAATCGTCTTTGGTCGAGCCAATGAGTGGCGCCTTAGACAGAAACAAAGCCCCGGAGCCACCATTTAGATCACTTACTCCACAGCCACACGAGGTTATCTTGCAACCAAGTCCTGTGAGGCTGAGCGACCAAAATTCATCCCGACAGAAGCGCCAAAACTTGCGACGACATATTGCAACGCCCAATCGCCCTTCCAGCACACCAGTGTTCGGAACCGAGAGCACAAGACCCGGAAGTCCACTCACTCGTCCATCGAGTCCTGTTACCAATGGTAGCCTTGGCACGGCGAGTGCAATGGCAATGCCTGCGGCTGTGCTTCCAGGGATGCCAACAATCCCGACGGGCGTTGTGGAGAAGAAACCTTATTTCAAATGCCCCAAGCCATACTGCTCAAAGGTTTGTCGCAATCTGCGTTTACTTTATCACAACTCTCATTCCTTCGTTTCCTTCCCACCAGATTTACAAAAATGCTAATGGCCTTCGTTACCACCTTGAACGTGGCAATTGCGAAATCGAATCCGACGCGGATGGGGACATCATAGCAGTAGTGAAGGCTGCCGCAGCTGTTCGCATGTCTTCGCTGTCAGCGTCGACTTCGTCGTCCCTGGATCCAAAACAGGAGTCAAAAGTCGATGACGATGATGTGGTCGGCGATGGCAGTTCCCCGATGCTCTTTTCGCAGCCGGGTGATGCCGAGGTTCCTTCCGTCCCCCACGACCTGAAAATCGCCCATCGTCCTTACTGGTGCCGCGTGAGCGGATGCGGCCGGAAGTACAAGAATTTGAACGGATTAAAATATCACGGGCGGGTCGCTCATCCCGAAATGTCCTTCAGAGAGGAGGTCAAGGGCCATGCCAGTGTCCGATTGTGAAAGTTCTTCTGCTGGTTTTCTTGGGCGGCTGAAAATTATTCCCTGTTTGCTTGTTTGGTTAAAATCCTCTCCAGCCCGTGTAACCGATTTCCGCATGTCGCATGTTTTCTGTCCGTTTGTTCACCCTTTGTACGATGTGGTAGCTGGCAACTCAATGAGTACTTGTTCTTTTCGTTTTTTGGTATTTTTCCGTCCTTTTGAATACTTCCTTCACCCACCTTTCAGTATTCGGTTAACCCTTTTGCCCGCGCGAAGCCAGGACGGCGATCCATTGTAATTTTTACTCACACTAACAATCATCCCTTTCGTTGGCTTGCTCTGGGCATCAGGGAGCTTCTGTGGCGGAAGGATGGGTTCGAGGACCTTTCAGTGATTAAAAAAAAAAAAGAAAGAAACGCACACACATTCACAAACGGCGTACCAGCTTTCGCTGCGCAGCGCTATTGCGTAGGCGCTACAAGCTGTGGTGAAGAGTTCGCCAATGATTGATAAGCACTTCGGCATCTTTGTCAAATTCCAATGGGTGGCTCCCAAAACTGGAGAATTTGACATGGTGGAAAACTTTAAGATATCTTAAGGCAGAGCCAACAATAATCCAGCATAAAATGCTGCATTAAGCAAAATATGTTGCTTGCCAAAATGCAACAAATGGCATTATTCCTGCCAAAAACTGCGAGCTGTTTTCCCAGGAAATTGAGCTTGGCTACAACCCAACAATTTTTATTCCTTGCTCTTTCCATAGCTTCCGAGTGATACAGTGGCGGCTTTGCCACTACTGGATTCACAGCCTTTGGCTGCGATCTACTTTAAACTCTTCTTCTTACAAATTTAACTCTTTCAAGCCCAGCATCCTAAATAAAGGATTTTGGCTCCTTTTTTTGAGTGTAGGGCTATGTTTTCGTGCAGTTGTCATTTAAACTGTTTGCAATTAGTATCATCTGAAAGCATATTTTTCATGGCATCGATGACTACGAGACTGTTAGTTTTGGGTCTTTTGGGGGAAGCAGTGTGCAGGAGCTTTGGCCTGATACTGCTCTGCAAGGATGACTTTCAGCATTTTGCAAGTGATGGTCCTTGTAACGGTTTTGTATAAAGGCAAACACAAAGCCAAAATCAACCTCCCACCACCACCACCTTCAGTAGTGTACTCCACCCAGCACTACAGCAGCCCAATCCATCAATCAGCCAACGTAACGAATTCTTTCATACAAAACTGTTACCCATCCCAATCACAACACTCTTGGTTCCAGTCAGATCCAATCAGTGAATCATGGGCGCTACAGACATCGAGCTCAATCCGACACCTCTACACCGTATCCACATGGTCACCAGATTACCTCCAACCCACACACCATTAATTTTTGATTTTTTGTCCTCAGTTGGAGACAACAACCACCCCCCTACCCGACACACACCAAGCTAACAATCCAACTTTTCATCTGCAAAACCATCTTCACAACACATTCAAATCCCAACAAAATCCACTCAAACTTGGCACACACAATCGATCTTCGAAAACAACGTGACTACTGAGACAACAAAGTACATTGCCAAGTCCTTCAGAGTTCTTGAAGACGAACTGGGAATTGTTTGCTGCACAGCAGACCAGGGACTTGCAACAGTGATCATTGATGATGAAATCCCACCCAGGACTGGAGGGACTTGGTGTGTGTGGAGATGAGGAGAGAGAGCAGTGATGATGGAAAAGGGAGAGAAGTGAGAGGTTGGAGAGAGGAGAAAGGAGTGAGTGGGCAGAGCTGGAAGAGAGAGCAAATGGAGGAAGAGAGATTGGCTTGTTTTGCACTGAATTCTGTCAAAGCAGCAAGGAGGGGGTTGGATTTCTTTTTTTTGATCTCTGTGAGAGGTTGCTGCTTTTATACTCCTGCAGGTTGGAGCCATCAGAAAACAGAGGGAGCAGTGGGCTGCACAGAGCAGGCCACAGAAATGAGATAAAGCAGGCTGAGCACCAATCCCCAGCCTGGGCTAAGTACCCACTCAGGGCTGAGTACCACCCAGTGCTGGGCATCACTCAGGGCTGAATACCAGCCAGGGCTGAGTACCAGCCTGGGCTGAGCACCACCCAGGGCTGAGTACCAGCCTGGGCTGTGCACCACCCTGGGCTAAGTACCAGCCAGGGCTGAGTACCACCTTGGGCTGAGCACTTTGTCTGGGCTGAGTACCACCAGGAACCAATTTACAGCTTGTTTGAGAAACAGTTGCTTGTAAATTGGTTTGGTTGTTTCCAAATCAGGAAGCTTGTTTGGGAAACAAGCCGCTTTTTTCCTTGTTTTTAGAAATCCAATGATTGGTGCAATCTCTGGTGAGCTCAGTTTTTATCTCACTTTTAGAAATGCAGTGATTGGTGCAATCCCTGATTCCTAAATGCCTGTTGCATTGCTCAGATTGCACAGCACAGCAGGAAAGCTGGAATTCCAGATCAGGAAGCGGAATTCCGGTGCAGAGAGAGGAATTCCAGATCAGGAAGCGGAATTCCGATGCAGAGAGCGGAATTCCGGAGCATGGGGCAGTGGTACACTGCTTCTGCATGCTTGCTGTGCTGTGTTACATGTGCAGAGTGCGTAGTTTGAGCGTTTTTGTGCATGTTCTAATTGCATCGTTCCTACCGGTAGGATGAACAAAGCTAGAACAACAGCCGCCTTTGCCTATCTCTTTTTATTGAGAACAGATTAGCCCTTCTGAGCGCCCCATTCAAGTATTGAATCTACTGAGCCCTTCAAACACCCCATCCAATGTGATTGGATGGAGTTCTCAAAGGGATCATCAGTAACGGGCGTAGTGTACCCCGTGGGTCGAATCTCAACACACCCCCGCAATAGAAAGAGAGGGGGCAACTGTTTCTCCTGGAGTACATGGCTGTCCAACAATGCCAGCCAAGCAGTGGGACTCAAACCCACCCATGTACCCCCCTACACTTGTGAATGTTAGTTTTGGGTCTTTTGGTGTAAGCAGTGTGCAGGAGCTTTGACCAGTTTCTGCTCTGCAAGGATGACTTGCAGCATTTTGCAAGTGATGGTCCTTGTAACAGTTTTGTATAAAGACAAACACAAGACTGACAGAAGCCAAGATCAACCTCCCACCACCACCACCTTCAGTAGTGTACTCCATCCATCCCCACAGCAGCACAACCCATAGACAATCCAGCCCAACGAAATCTTTCATACAAAACTGTTACCCATCCCAATCACTTCCCCCTTGATTTCAACAAGATCCAATCAGTAGAAGAGCCTGTACGCTTTTCAGATCTGCCAACTTTGGGGATCAATCACGGACGCTACAGACATCGTACAGCAATTCTGTTACTACCATTGGAAAGCTCTCGATCTCCTCTTTCCAACGAACCCACCTCATCTCGGATCCGACGCTCCTACGTTGCGTACACCACCTCTGAAGTTGGCAACCACTTTTCCAACTTCAACCTCAATTTGCTGGCCTTCCAGACCTCCCCCAGCCAATCCCAAGCTATCATTCGAAAGGCCTGCTTCCGGACTACACAACTGTCACCAACGGGATCCCAAAATCACTCTCCTTTGCGATAAGCGCCCACTTTTTCCATTCAGGGTCACCAGATTACCTCCAACCCTCACCATTAATTTTTGATTTTTTGTCCCCAATTGGAGACAACGACCACCCCCCTACCTGACACACACCAAGCTAACAAACCAACTTTTCATCTGCTGCAACACCACCTTCACAACACACCCAAAATCCAACGAAATCCTTTCAAACTTGGCACACATAATCGTCCTGAGAAAACAGCATGACTACTGACTCAACCAAGTATGTTGCCAAGTCCTTCAGCGTCTTGGAGGGACCAGAGAATTTCGGTGACTGGTTGGAGGATCTTACAGCAGAACTCTCCAACAAAAATGTCGACTTACGCCACTGCATTGACACAAGTCACATCAACGCAGAGCAGAATGATGCAATTGATCCACTAGACCTCCGCGACACTGGAACCTGTCTCATCAGAGATGGACCATTCCAAGGACAGAGATTCCAATTGGTGCCTCCGCCTCGTGGACAAGAGAAAGTAACTTGGTTTCCTGGTACACAGAACCAGAATGCACATTGCTGTCTAATTATTCGCCGCCACATCTCTCGAGCCCTTCTCACCCAAATCACACCTGGTCGAAACTTTGCTTATGAGTTGGTTGGTGAATTGGGAATAATTTGCCGCACAGCAGACCAGGGACTCGCAAAGGAGATCATTGACGACTTTGAACGCATCAAAATGGAACCAACTGAAGCCTCAGATGCCTTCATTACCCGATTCACTGAAGCATACCATCGAGTTGACAGCTTTGCAAAATCAGCAGCGGGAGAACTTCTCCATCGTATCCGCCCTTTCCAAAAAGTTGTTCGAATCTTTGTTGGTTCACTGAACCAAAGCCTATTGGACATGGGGATAGGAAACGTTTTTCTTGTTGTCGGCAACCCAGCTCCTGAGATAACAAGTTTAGCCAAACTAATCTCACTCTTCAAACAAACTGTTCGTCAAAACAACTATGATAAGCGACGCATCGAGCTGGCAAATCAAAGAGAAGGGGACACCTCCACTGCAGCCCCAGAGGTCAACACACCAACTGCAAATGTTGCCCAAGTTCACTACACCCACCCCCGAGGCCGTGGTGGCTATCGACCGCTCCAACCAAGGCCACAGCCATACACCCCACGACCCTATGGTGGCTTTGGCAGAGGGTCCACTCCACTCTCTCAAGGAAGTTGGCGACCCCAGCAGATGGGATGGCGACTCCAGCAAAGTGGATGGCGACCACAGCAACCATTCCGTCCACACCAGAGCCGGGCATCCGCAAATGTCACCTGCAACAATTGCAGTGGTCGTGGACATTATGCAAGGGAATGTCCTTCAGCTGCAAACGTGCAGGAGCAGATGCCTCAGCAATCCCAGCAGGCACTCCTAACATACAGTGCACCAGCAGACAGTGATTGGGATGAACAACAGAGTCAGCAGTTTGCAAACGAACAGCAGTTATGGGAAGAGACTTACAACTCACAGCTTGGCGGCCAAAGTGACGACAACCACCAACAGGATTTTTGGATGGCCCGGGAGTGATCCGGGCATTTGCAGTCAACATTCCACCTCCTGTTACTTCCTTTCCTCTCCTTATTGATAACGGTTGCAATGTTACTACTCTTCGTGATTTCTCCTTCTTTATCCCATCAACCTTCAACAACCAAAAATCCAGCATGCACATCGCAAAGGAAGGCCCAGTTCTCAACTGCGAGGGCTCAGGCGTTGCACGAATTCCTCTTGCAAACAACATCACTCTCATTATTGAAGGCGCGCAGTTTGCTCCAGAATGCCCAGTCAACCTTATTGCCGACAGGGACCTCCAGCTATGCGGTTACTATCACTTGGCACGAGACCTCCAACCAGGTGTTATTCACCGCAGCAGTCATGAAGAAGGTGACCCAGCAGTTCTTCAAATGATCCTTCGGCACGGTCTCCAGTGGTTCCCAACTGCAGCAAACCCAACCTTCAATTACAGCACTCAATTTCTCGCCCATTGCGCCAGCAGATATTACAACTTTTTCACGTCAGCAGAACCTGCAGACACACACAGCATTCGTGCAGCATTTCTCAACAGCAAAAAACCAGACACTCGCCGACTGCACCAACGTCTAGGACACATTCCCTATGCTCGACTTCGCTCCATGAAGGAACGACGAACCTGTGCTGACTTTCCAGACATAGACTTAGAACTGCTTGAGGACGAGTGTAAGGCCTGTATTATTGCAAAGCAGACACGTGCCTCTATTCCCCACACAGATCCTCCGGACAAGCTACCTGGGGAACACTTGGCGTTTGACCTTGTGGAGGTCAAACCCAAGTTCAGGGGGCAGTACGGCTTTGCCCTCATTGCCATTGACTATGTCAGCAATTATATCTGGTCAACCAACCTACGACGGAAGTCTGATGCTTTACCAGAAGCCATCAAAATCATTCAGCAACTCCAGACTGTGCGAGACGTTCAGGTTAAGTCAGTTAGGTTTGATGGGGGTGAACTTAAGTCAACTGCCTTTGAACGCTTCTGTGCCTCTCGTGGGATACGGGTTGAAGTCAGTCCACCACACACACCAGAGCTCAACGGCAAAGCAGAACGTGCAGTTAGGACAGTCATGGATGTAACTCGTTCACTCCTTCAGCATGCTGGCTCACCTTGGTCTTGGTGGGGTTATGCTATTCGACATGCCATGGACATCATCAACACACTGCCAGTTCTCAGTCGTGGTTTGCTTTCACCGGTTGAAATGCTACTTGGCTTCCCTCCCTGCATCAGCCACTTTAGGGTTTTTGGCGCTGGTTGCCTCTACCATGTGACAGCCAAGGAACGCGGCAGCACACACCAGTACAAGAAACTGGCAGAACGAGCACGACCAGCAATATACATTGGCAATATAGGCCGATCCATTGCCCGGCTCATCGACATCAACACTGGTCGCGTTATCACACATCGCCTCAACGACCTCACTATCGCCGAAGACAGCTTTCCCAAACTCAACAAATCAGATGCTGATGATGACAGTTCAGAACTACAGCATCACCACACGCCCTTACTCTCAGCTGACGAACTTCAGGAAACCAACAGCAACATCAAGGCCCTCCTTCGCGAAGCAAACGTACACATTGAACAGCTCCCTGAGCCAGAACCAACACCAGTGGCCCCGGTGGAATTGGTAAAAAGTGTCACCCCTCAGGTAAGCACAGTGAAAGTGAATCAGATAACGATGTACAGCTCTGGTGTTGGAGGTGACGGCATGATGGGTTGGATTCCGTGCTACTGCAATTAACGTCATCTCCAGTGGGCCTTATTGGGAGCACTATAGGCGTGACTGAGGGAGACCGGATCGGGGGGTAGACCGGCAATGTGAAGCAACTGAAGGCCCACGACAACCGAAGCCCCAGCTCGTAGGCTAGTGTGGCCCAGACCTGTGTCAGAGGAGGTGGAGTCCTGAGCAGGGAGCCCATTCCGTGAGGAGCACCAACCAGGAGACAGTTATTCTCCTGATGTGCCCAGGCGAGACGCGGGGGGTAGCGTTGAGGGCAAGCTGTGTATGGGGGAGTGGTTGCCTCACCTCATAGGGTACTGGGGGGAGCCCAGACCAGCATCGTGCGGAAGGCTCACCTGTGCATTTCATCCTTGCTTACTTTTGTGCGTTGGATATCTGAGACTGTTATAATTAATTCCTCCAAAGTCCCTACAAGATAAAACAATGGCAGACACACCCACTAGGGATGCCTCACAGGCTTCTCCACCTCCAGAACCACCTCCACCAGAACCACCTCCTCATCACCAACATTCACGTTCACCATCACCTGACAACTCAGCCAAGCGTACGCGTTCTGGGCAAACCTACCTCACAAGCACAACATGTCCCGACCCCCAAACTCGTGCAGAAGCCATGTCGGGTAAATGGTCCAAGGAGTGGATTGCAGCAGAGCAGACTGAGATCGATGCCCTTCGCACTTTAGCAGCCTTTGAAGTTGTGGAGCGGCCCACCAACATCAACGTCGTGCAGAACAAATGGGTCTATAAGGTCAAACTTAAACCAGACGGCAGCATTGAGCGCTTCCGTGCACGGCTTGTGGCTAAGGGCTTCACTCAACGTCATGGCATTGATTTTTGGAATACTCACTCTCCTGTTGTCCGAATCAACAGTCTTCGTTGGCTCATTGCCATGGCGGCTGCAAACAACTGGCACACTGCTATTGTCGACATCAGCAACGCGTACCTGAACAGCATGCTTGATGTGCCCATTTACATGGAGCAGCCAGATGGCTACCGCAGTGATGGCAAAGTATGGCTACTGAAGAGAGCTGTTAATGGTATCAAGCAAGCTGGCCGGTGTTGGTACCAAGAACTGATTAGCCACCTGAAGTCGAATGGATATCAGCAAAGCACAGCAGACCCCTGTATCCTCTTCCGTCAAGTGGATGGAAAAGTCATTTTCATTGCCATCTATGTTGATGATATTTGTTTCTTTGGGGATTCTGGGGAGATCACCTTTGCCATCACACTGCTAAAATCTCGTTACAAGCTCCGCGAAATAGGAACAATCAAAACCATCCTCAATATGCAACTGGAACACCGCCACAACGGAATCTTCTTGCACCAGAAAGCCTATATCAAGGAATTACTTCAACGCCATGCCAACACTATCAACAATCGCACTGCAGTAACTGCCCTTCCCAGTAGTCTCAATCTTCACCCACATGGGATCGACGAAGCAGCTGCAGACCAGAGACTGTACCAGGCAATCCTTGGCGGCATCAACTACCTTGCAACACACACGCGGCCAGACCTTGCCCCAGCAGTTTCCTACCTTGGTGCCTTCAGCAAGGACCCTAGCAAGCAACACATGAAGATCCTTATTCGGGTTCTCGAATATCTCAACAGTACTTGTGAGTATGGTTTATTCTATTCTTGCAACTGCACAGATATAGCCAGTTACTCCGATGCTGCCCATGGTGTCCACTCAGATGGGAAATCACAGCTTGGCTACTATGTTCTATTTGGAGGAACAGCTATTAGTTGGACATCTGTTCGAAGCAGCACTGTCATGCTGTCACCGCAGGAAGCTGAATATGTAGCGGTGTCTGAACTGGGACGAGAACTTAAGGCACTGTCCCAACTCTATTCAGCACTTCAACTTCCGTCTCCCACCCCTCTTGTCATCTACACTGACAACAGCGGTGTGATCAACCTCAGTTCAAATGATCTTTACACCAATCGGTCAAAGCATATCATGGTAAAGTATCATTATATTCGAGAACTCGTGGAACAAAAAGTAGTACGGCTTGAGTGGATTGCTGGAGGAGAACAGCCTGCAGACTATATGACGAAATCTCTCTCAGCTGCTCTCAGTGAATACCATTTGAGTCGTATTGGCCTTTGTTTCTTCTCTTTCCTCTGATTCATTTTTTTCTATCTGTGAAGTTGTTTTCTTCTTTGTTCTTTTTCATTACTTTGACTCATTTTCTTTTACCTCTGAAGTTCAATATGTGCCCCCATCCATTTTTGCTAGTGTGGTCTGTCCTTTCTGTTCTGCCATCCGATGGCCAGTCATGCCTGTTTGTGATTCTTCTTTTTCCGGTGTACGGTTTCCTTAAGTTGACTATGGCTTAAGGTTTTCCTCCGTGCCGGCCTTTGCTCCTGCCCACAGCTTAGGGGGGAGTGTTAGTTTTGGGTCTTTTGGTGTAAGCAGTGTGCAGGAGCTTTGACCAGTTTCTGCTCTGCAAGGATGACTTGCAGCATTTTGCAAGTGATGGTCCTTGTAACAGTTTTGTATAAAGACAAACACAAGACTGACAGAAGCCAAGATCAACCTCCCACCACCACCACCTTCAGTAGTGTACTCCATCCATCCCCACAGCAGCACAACCCATAGACAATCCAGCCCAACGAAATCTTTCAGTGAAAACCTGCATGAACCCACAAGTGTAGCTGGAGAAGCCAGAGAAAGCCTTTAGACTAAGCGTTGTGCTGATTTGAGCGTGGGCACCACGCTTACACCTTGGAGGTCGGCGAGACTGCAAATTCCCATCAGTGATGCAAGCTTTGCATGTTGAGCTGCGGGAAGAGCTTTGGTGAGAAGGTCGGCAATCATCATGTCCGTTGGGCAATGAATGAGTTGAACCTCCTTTTTCTCCAAGTGGTCCCGTATGAAATGCAACCTCACGTCAAAGTGTTTGACCCGGCCATGGTGTATTGGATTCATAGCAATAGCTATGGTTGAACGATTGTCTTCATAAACAGTAGTGGGCTTATTTAAATCCATACCCAGCTCCTGGAAGAGCATTCGTAGCCAGATTGCCTCTTTGATGGCCTCAGTAAGGGAGAAGTATTCCGCCTCAGTTGAGGACAAAGCGACAACTGATTGTTTCTTGCTGTACCATGTAATAGCACCCCCGCAAAGCATGAACACATGTCCTGACCTCGACTTGCGTCCATCCTCTTCAGCATAGCTGGCATCAGCGTAGCCATGTGGTTCATCCCACTCTGGGTAAGAAATACCCGCAGCTTTCTCAACCTCTGGGAGCGTTGCATTGGTGATGCATGTCATCTGGGAGTCTCCCTTCTGGTAGAAAAGTCCATGATCCCAGGTAGCGCGGACATATCGCAGCAATCTGTCAAGCGCAAGGGAATCTGAATGGGTTGGAGCGGACTGGTATTGCGCAAGTGTATTCACAGCATAGGCAATGTCAGGGTGCGTCAAGTTTGCAAGGTAAGCAAGTTGCATGAGTGTGCTTCGGAAGTATTCCGACTCTTTTTGTGGAAGTTTTCCAGAGTCCACATCGTGTATCCATGTCGTGGACATGGGAGTTGCTTTGATTTTGACAGGTAAGCCTTCATCGTCACACCAGTAGTTTGCTTCCTCCAAGACATGCTGTGTGTAGTTTTTCTGTCCAATAAAGATTCCATCTTTGATTTTCTCAACTTGGATGCCAACAGCAACTTTTGGGTTGAGGTCCTCGCGGATTTTGAACTTTGATTTGATCAGAGAAAGAATTTTGGCAATTTCTTCTTCAGTGTGACTGAAGATGAGGATGTCATCTACATATAGAGTGATGATGGTCTTGACCTTTCCATCAGGGTGCCTTTGCACAAAGACACAGTGGTCAGTCTTCAATTGCGTAAATCCAATTTCTACTAGGAAGTCGCAGATTGTTTTGTACCACTGTCGACCAGACTGGTGCAGTCCGTACAGACTCTTCCTGAGTAAACAGACAAGAAGTATCCCGTCTGCACCACGTATCTCAAAGCCTTCTGGTTGTTCCATGAAGTTTTCAATGTCCAGTTTGGTGTTCAAGTATGCGGTTTCGACATCAAGGCCTGCAAGTATGAGGTCAAACAGCAACGAGATAGCAAGGATTGCCCTTATGGAGGAGCTGCGGACGACAGGGGAGAAGGTCTCATTGTAGTCCTGACCAAAGATCTGAGTGTAACCCCGACCAACAAGGCGAGCCTTGAAGCGTTCAAGGTACCTTTCACTGTCAAACTTGTAGGCAAAAACCCATTTGGGCTTGAGTATCTTACGCCCTTTAGGTCGAGCCACTAAGTCCCAGACATGCTTTGACGTGATCGAATTGATCTCTGAGAGTTGAGCTGCCTTCCAATACTTTGCAAAAGGAGAACGCATGGCCTCTTTATGCGAAGCAGGGAGTGGCGGTAAGTCCCGCTGGTGGATCGTTTCTGTTGGATATGCTGTGACTTCCTCCGGCTCAAGCACAGTGTATGCTTTGAGCGTTTGGTAGAGTTCACGAAATTGTCCCCGTGCTATTCGTAGTTTACGAATTCTTGCAGTTAAAGCGTGGAGTGTTTTCCGACTCTAAGTGGAGGGACTTGTGGCAATTGATGGTTTTGTTCGTAGTTTACAAAGGTTTGCCTTCAATGCCAGGTAGTCACATAAACCTGATGGCTCTCGTGGTATGATTGGGGGATTTGTTGCCTCCCCTGTTGACTCTGGCAAAGCTGGAATGTCAGGGGAAGTTGAGCGCTCCCTTGGAGGGATTTCCTGTTCATCAGGTATTGACTCTGGTTCAGAATCAGAAGCGTCGTATTGCATAATTCCGCTCTCTGATCCAGAATTCCAGCTTTCCTGCTGTGCTGTGCAATCTGAGCAATGCAACAGGCATTTAGGAATCAGGGATTGCACCAATCACTGCATTTCTAAAAGTGAGATAAAAACTGAGCTCACCAGAGATTGCACCAATCATTGGATTTCTAAAAACAAGGAAAAAAGCGGCTTGTTTCCCAAACAAGCTTCCTGATTTGGAAACAACCAAACCAATTTACAAGCAACTGTTTCTCAAACAAGCTGTAAATTGGTTCCTGGTGGTACTCAGCCCAGACAAAGTGCTCAGCCCAAGGTGGTACTCAGCCCTGGCTGGTACTTAGCCCAGGGTGGTGCACAGCCCAGGCTGGTACTCAGCCCTGGGTGGTGCTCAGCCCAGGCTGGTACTCAGCCCTGGCTGGTATTCAGCCCTGAGTGATGCCCAGCACTGGGTGGTACTCAGCCCTGAGTGGGTACTTAGCCCAGGCTGGGGATTGGTGCTCAGCCTGCTTTATCTCATTTCTGTGGCCTGCTCTGTGCAGCCCACTGCTCCCTCTGTTTTCTGATGGCTCCAACCTGCAGGAGTATAAAAGCAGCAACCTCTCACAGAGATCAAACAAGGAATCCAACCCCCTCCTTGCTGCTTTGACAGAATCCAGTGCAAAACAAGCCAATCTCTCTTCCTCCATTTGCTCTCTCTTCCCTCTCTGCCCACTCACTCCTCTCTCCTCTCTCCATCCTCTCACTCCTCTTCCTGTTCCATCATCACTGCTCTCTCTCTCTCTCTTCCTCTCCACACACACCAAGTCCCTCCAGTCCTGGGTGGGGTTTCATCACAGTCACCTTTCAACTTCAGCAATCAGAATTGGAAGAAGTTAAACTGGAATTGGTAAAAGTATCAACCACATGGTAATCCACAGCGAAAGTGAATCCGATAACGGTGTACAGCTCTGGTGTTGGAGGTGACAGCACAACGGATTGGATTCCGTGCTACTGCAATTAACATCACCTCCAGTGGGGCTTACTGGGAGCACTATAGGCATGACTGAGGAAGGCCAGACCGATGTGGCAGAACAGCAATGTAAATCAACCGAAGGACCACGAACACTGAAGTCCCAGCTTGTAGGCTAGTGTGGCCTGGACCTGTGTCAGAGGAGGTGGAGTCCTGAGCAGGGAGCCCATTCTGTGAGGAGCACCTACCAGGAGACACTTATTCTCCTGATGTGCCCAGGCAAGATGCAGGGGATAGAGTTGAGGGCAAGCTGTGTGGGGGAGTGGTTGCCTCGCCTCATAGGGTGCTGGGAGGAGCCCAGACCAGCATCGTGCAGAAGGCTCACCTGTGCAGAAATTTTTTATCCTTGCTTTCTTTTGTGTGTTGAATATCTGAGAGTGTTGGTATAAACTAATTCCTTCAAAGTCCCCACAAGACAAAACAATGGCAGACATACCCACCACTAGGTTTAATCCTTCTCACAAAACAAACATGACCTCCTAAATTAGGGATGCGCCACAAGCTTCACAACCTCGAGAACCACTTTCACCAGAACCACCTCCACCAGCAATCAAAAACCATCCTTGATATGCAGCATGAACATCACCATAACAGAATCTTCTTACACTATATCAAGGAGTTACTTCAGTGCCACACCAACATTATCAACAACTGCACTGCGGTAACTGCCCTTCCCAGAGTCTCAATCTTCAACCATGTAGGATTGATGAAGCAACTGCAGATCAGAGACTGCACCAGGCAATCCTTGGCAGCATCAACAACCTTGCAACACACAAGCAACCAGACCTTGCCCCAGCAGCCTCATATCTTGGTGCCTTCAGCAAGGATCCCAGCAAGCAACACATGAAGATCCTTATTTGGGTTCTCAAATATCTCAACAGTAATGGTGAGTATGGTTTATTCTATTCTCGAAACTGCACAGATATAGCCGGCTACTCCAACGCTGCCCATGGTGTCCACTCAGATGGGAAATCACAGCTTACTATGTTCTGTTTGGACGAACGGCTATTAGTCAGACAACTGTTTGGAGCAGCACTGTCATGCTGCACTGCAGGAAGCTGAATATGTCACTGTGCCTGAACCAGGACGTGAACTTAAGGCACTATCCTAACTTTACTCAGCACTTCAACTTCTGCCTCCAACTCCACTTGTCATCTACACTGACAACAGCAGTGTGATCAACCTCAGTTCAAATGATCTTTACACCAATCCGTCAAAGCATTTCATGGTAAAGTACCATTATATTCAAAAACTCGTGGAACAAAACAAAAAGTAGTACAGCTTGAACGGATTGCTGGAGGAGAATAGCCTGTGGACTCTATGACGAAATCTCTCTCAGCTGCTCCCAGTGCAGTGAATACCATTTGAGTCGCATTGGCCTTTGTTTCTTTTCTTACCTCTGATTTGTTTTTCTTACCTGTGAAATTGTTTTCTTCTTGTTCCTTTTCTTTACTTTGACTGATTTTCTTTTACCTCTGAAGTTCAATATGTGCCCCCATCCATTTTTTGTTGGTGTGGTCTGTCCTTTCTGTTCTGCCATCTGATAGGCAGTCACACGGGTTTGTTATTCTTCTTTCTCTGGTGTCCAGTTTCCTTAAGTTGGCTATGACTTAAGGTTTTCCTCTGTGCTGGCCTTTGCTCCTGCCTGTTAGGCGGAACTGACTGGTTAGCAGCAAGAGGCACAAGACGGACCCAAACCTATTGTGACTGTCAGTTATCGTTCTCACAATGCCCATGGGAGAGCAAGCAACTGCCAATGCAGACCTGGGTGCTGGCTTGCGCTGATGACAAATACTTCGAGTATTAAGTGGAACAGAAACCTGGTTCTAACAGGTTTCCTCCTCCTCTGCTCAAGCTGATAATATACGAGAGGTTTTTACCCTGTGCCAGTCACGCTTGTGAGGACGACAGGCTGTTGAGCCTGCGACCCAAATAAAAAGAGTATACCCCGCTTTTTTAACTGATAACTTGTGAGGATTATCAATTTGACTCGACCAAACAACGTTTCACAAAAGTGACGTAACACGGCTGGACCCCATTTCTTATTATTTTCATGGGTTATTATTGTCCCTGCAAGCTGAACCACTGAGATTTGGACTGTCTCTTAGCCACAGCCATTTATATTATTCATGTTATTATTACTCACTAAGTTGCAGGCCGAATGGGTCAGGCCGCTCTGCACTACTGGCCAGAGGCCCTCTAGCTCAGTGGTGTAGAGCGCTCCCTTCAATAGGAAAGGTGCTAAGTTCAAGACATGATGGCAGTCACTGACTGAATGATGCAGAAATGCTAAGTTCTGCACAATGACTAAGCCTTTCCCTCCTCACTTTTGGAAATGGATTAGGATGATGTGCTTCAGTGGGTAGAAGTACAGAGTCCAGGTGTACACAGAGCTAACACAGAGCTGCTGCATAAGTTACCATGATGAAAGGCCTCATGAAAGGGTATGAGATCATAGGGTTTTTTCTCCTTTCTTTATTGATGATTTTTACTTATTTTTTCAATTAGTAGTTTATCCTGTTTTTCCTGTTTTTACTGTTTTATCTTTTATTTATTTGTTTGTTTGTTGTTTCTGTGTGTGTCTCTCTTTTCTTTTGTGGCTGTGAGTGACTGTCTTCCTCTTTGCACCAATCAGCTCTCCCCATCTCCTCCATCTTTCTTGGCAGCTGATGCCAAGAAATGCTCCATGATTTTCTGAGCTGTCTTCCTTGTTTGATGGCTCAGCCCCATTGTTTGGTGACTCACTCGCTTCTTTGTTGTTTTATTTATTGTTTTGTTCTTTTGTTTATGTTTTCCCTCTTTTCCCTTCCTTCTTCCTTCACAACCCTGTCCTATTTAAGCAGCCCACCCCCATTCTTGTTGCCCCTTAGAACCTGTACCTGAAGTCTTCTTGGCTGCCCTTATTCCTTCTCTGACTGTGTGTATGAGCAGGGGGTGGCAGTCCCCTGGTGTGTGACAGGAGAATTGGTTCTCTTGGCCATTTATGGCAGTGTGTTGGGTTCAAGTCCCAGTGCACCTCACCATTCTGCATACTGTTTAGGCTGGTCTGGGGTGGGAGCTACTTGATGATGGAAGGTGGGAGGGTAAAACTGTGGTAGTGCCTCGCCGGTTCCTGTCAATACATCACTTCAAATCCAGGTCTCTCAAGGTGATATGAATGAGTTGGCTGGTCAGGTATTATGTGGTGGTATGGTCTCTCTGGTATTCCTCCCTATCCCTGGTGATGGTTCCTTTGGCCTTTGGTGGGCCTGGTTCGCTGGGTTCAGACCCTCTTCCTTTCATGCTAATACCTGTGGTTGTCTTTGGTGTCTTCCTTGTGTGTGGAAGTGGGTATTGACCTTCCTTGCTTCTAAGACAGGTTATTCTCTCTGGCCTGGTGAGTCAGAGGTCTGTCTCCTGGTAGGATGGAGCAAGAAGAGTCCCACTGTCTCCCACCCTGGTTGCACCCTCTTCCTTGGATTGAGTAGGAACACTCTCCTTGGAGTGAGACAAGTTGTGTCTGGTTCTGTTAAGTGGAAAACAGTTCTGATTTGGTTCAACAGGCATCTCTGCACACTAACTGTTCCTTGTGTCTGCCCTTTGTCTCTCCAACCCCCTCCAAATCAGGGTTTGACTTGTTGTTTATTTCTTTTGTTGTTTCTTTTGATGGGTTGTAGTGGCTTGTCACTCCCCTTACTGATTCAGTCGGTCTTACTGATCCAGTCGGTTCCGTCTCTGGTCTAACTTGGCTTTTTGGCCTTGTGCCCCAGATGAAACCCTTCTGTGTCTTGCACCAGAGGATTATGCTTTCTTTTGTGATTGTGTCTGTTTCATGCTTTGGTGTGAGAAATCCCTCTTTTGTGTTAGAGATTTATTTGTGTTTTTCTTGGGCTTTTTAAGACTCCAAATACACTTTCCTG
Organism: Zopfochytrium polystomum; assembly: GCA_025765615.1. NCBI lineage: Eukaryota > Fungi > Chytridiomycota > Chytridiomycetes > Chytridiales > Chytridiaceae > Zopfochytrium > Zopfochytrium polystomum. The sequence goes on from JAIVFJ010000068.1 coordinate 154,974, forward strand.
TCTAGTGCCCCTACACACCCTCCTTTTGCCCATTTTCATTAGCAGGATTGGTATTTAGGTCCATGCTCTAGTTTCTACCTGTAGCCCAAGGTGAGGAGTTAGAGAGCACAGTCTCACACGCTTGCCTAGCAACTATTACAGCGTGCATATGATCATTATGTATCAATAATTCATAACAGAGTTTTTTTCTCTTTCTCTCCAAGTTGGAGAGAAGACCACCCACAAACACACATCTCCACTTCATTCACTCCTTCCACTCACTCACTCAGAGTAGACTGTTTACACATCAGCATGCCAGCTATTTGGCTGCATCAACCACAGACTCCAGCTTGGAAAAACACTCTCTACCACCTCCAACAAACAGAATCAGCATTGCTCAACTTCAGAAACCATTTTGTTTGGGAGGCCCAAAATTTTTGACACCCTCTCCTAGCTGACCCTGTCATCCATTCCATAGTGAAGTACAGCGCAATTAGGGCAGGGAACTTGAAAATTAGTCCAAATAATTGTCGAAAACTGTTCAGATCAGACGGATCTCAGCCAAACAAGCAGCGCAGTTCACTCCAAAGGATGCATTTGATGCCTTTTGGAATGAAGAAGTGCAGAATTTGATTGTGTTTATACAAAGATGAACTATATACCCAAAGAATGGAAAGGCTGAAGAGAAAGGACCTGGAGCTGGCTCAGTTGGATTTGCGCTCAGCCATCCGGAGTAAGGATCCAAATTGATAGAATGTCGCGAAATTTGACCTTGCATCGGTATCGTATCATGCGAGAAAGGAACAACGAAGGGCTATCGTTGTCGAAAACATATAATAATGTCGTCAATTATGTCGCAAAAACTGCGATATATCGCAATGGTTGTATCGCGAAATTTAATTGCCCGAAACAAAAGATGGCACGCCGGTATCATATCTTGCAATATCGCAATAGGATATGTCTGCTAAAATCGGATGCGCTTTAAATGTCTTGGCGCAATGCTGCATTGGATTTTGTGCGGGAAACTGTTTCTCTGATCATATGCTTTGCAGCAGAACTTTTGATATGATCAAAGAATGCCTTTTCACAGTACAGTGCTGAGGGGCAACCTGTCAAAAAGGGGAAGCACAAGGCGCCGCTATAGTGAATTTTGCATCCATCACAGATACTGTCTATGACCCCCAAAAAACAATTAATTCTTTCAAAATTGTAGAGGCCAGATTTATCAATAGAAAATTCAAACCAAAAGCAGAATTTCGAAGCTGGGTCATTTCGCTATGCGATGCCTAAATTTGGTCTCCTTTGGAGAATGCTGTGATTGCTAAAACAACAATGAGTGGCTCCGTGACCGTTCAAAAATGCCCCCCAAATAATTGAGCAAATCTGAGTCAAAATGTGTGGTGCAAATTGCAAGTCAGCAAAATGAGGCACAGTTTGAAACTCAGTTTTCACAGGCCTTTTTGTTTGCTTTCCAACTTTTGCTCAACAGAATCATCACAAGAAAAAAATTATGGAGCCACAGTCGCTTAAATCGTTTTATTTGCGTCCATTTAAGGACAAGGAAGTAAATTTCGAAAGACTTTAGTGCAGTTTTTACATCTGTCTACTAATAGGAGAAAAGGGTTCACATTGTTGCAATAATATTTCACAGATTGGGTACAACAAAATGAAAGGTACCAAAAGAAAGCCTTTTCAATTCTGAACAGGCAGAAGTCCTCGTCGGCTGGAACTGTTTCAGCACCAAGCTGCTGGTGTAATCGGGAAGGAACTTCCCGTGTGGCTCTTATTCGTATTTTTTATTCTTTATTTTATTTTTTTTTATTTTTGCTTGTTTCTTGTTGTTGGGTGTTTTCACACCGAAACCCGCCAATTTTTTGCTGTAATAATGCAATGGCACCGAACACCGCCCTGTCCTTCCTTGTTCCACGCACGCACGCACGCACGGGGCACCCACTCTCTCCCCTCTTCGGTGTTCGGTGGTGGGAACGAAGACAGATCATGTGAGACAAGGAGCGCTGCGCGACATCTGTCTTGCCATTGAAACAATACTCGGCATTGCAGAATGGAAACAAAAAAAAAAAAAATCATAAGAAACGAAAACAAAACAAAAACAGCTGAAAAAACACCCCAAATCAGGAAACGCGGGAGCAAAAATAACAAGAAAAAAAATTAATAGAAAAAGAGAATGGGGCAGCACAAAGAATTCAGTACTAAAACGAGAAAACTTGGAGACAAACAAGAAATAATAAATCCACAATATTTATTTCAAAGAGGGAAAATTCTCTTGGTGGATTGGCAGCCAAAAAAAAAAAAAAAAAAAAAAAAAATTAATAATCTTCGAGAAAAACTTCAACAGGCACAACAGCCCGTTGTCGAGCACAAACAAGATGCCCTCAATAGACGCACTCCCGCCGTCACTGCCGTCGCTGCCGTTGGCGTGGGAGCACCCCGACGCCTCAACGCCGTTGTACCTCGACTCTGCTGGCGCAGCTCTTCCCATTCCAGTTCAGCTCGCCATGAAGAACGCCATCACCACTCTCATCCCCTCAGGGCAAACCTGCCCGTCACCACCACAGCCGACCCACCGCATTCAGGTTGGCATCCCCTGCATATCCAACCCGCTGTGTCTCATAATCACGTGCTAATCATTTTGAACGCCTTTCAAAGAATGCACACGAAGCATCCCCAGCTAACATGCGGATCCCCTCAATGGGCTTACTCCACCCTCGTTCACGGAAATTGGATGCGGTTTCTGTTGTCGGTCCCAGCCACCTATCTTCGGCTAGGTCTTTGGATGCCGATATCCGCCGCCGCATTCTTTCTTTTCTGAATGTAACGCCAGAGTCACACTCGGTTATCTTCACGTCCAACGCCACCGGGTGCTTCAAGCTTGTCGGAGAAGCTGGTTATTGGTCCCACTCTCGATTATGGAGATTTTCCGACAGTCATACCTCCATAGTAGGTATGCGTGAATATGTCTATCGCGACATCGAACTCGCGAAGGGCTCAGTTCCGACAGGATCCGAAGTCAATGTGGAGGAAAGTTTCGATGCTGATCATGATCGTATGGTTACAGCAGCTGAAGTGGAGGCGTACCTAGCGGAGTCAATAAATAGCGAGGCGACTCAGGAAGCTATCCCAGACGTTCAATTTCCTGACCTGTTCGTATTTCCGGCAGCTTCCAATTTTAACGGACTCAAGAACCCATTGCGGTGGGTGAGCGAATTTCAGAAAAAGCGAGATATCCTTGGAAATGGTGACAGTGCAAGGCGCCGGCGGAAGTGGCTCGTAATGGTTGATGCTGCCTCGCATGGGTTCATTGACATGAATGAGGTGCCTGCAGATTTGGTGGCGCTCTCATTGTACAAGATGTTTGGCTACCCAACTGGAGTCGGCTGCCTGATCGTGCGAAACTCCACTGCGGCGCCATTCCTTCTGAAAAGTCGTCGCATAGCACACACTGTTGGCGTAGACTTTCACCAACCGGGAGAGCCTATACAAGCTGCCCTTTGCCGCCTTTTCGAGCCTGAAGCACTTTCACCGTTAACGATTTTTCAAGTTAATCGCGGGTTGGACTGGATAGAGTGCTCTGGTGGTTGGGACTATGTCAAGTCAAATGCATCGAGGTTAGCCGACGAGGCTCGATCGAGAATGGGAAAACTAGTTCACCAGGCTCCCGGCTCTCCTCCTGTCTGTGCTGTGTTTGACAACCACGATAGTGACGATTCCCCGCAGTTTGGGCCAGTCGTTGCTTTCATGATTATTGATCACGATGGTGCTCTCGTTCCTGTTTCGAAAGTTGCGCGACTTGCCATGGAAAACGGCATAAGCCTTCGACACGGATGCTTTTGCAATCCCGGAGGGTGCGAGCGGTATCTCCGAGGGTTTGTTCAATCAGATCTGTTCAATCTTCCGAACAAACACCAGGTACCCCATTTAACTGGAAAATGGGAACGAAAGCACGCATGCGGCGACGACACGGACGAAGTTGGTCGCCCAGTTTCGGCGATTAGAATTTCGTTTGGCCCATGGAATTCTCTCAGCGATGTGGACCGATGGATATCCTTCTTATGCGAAAACTTTGTGAAACCCCTCACCTTGGCGAACTACCGCGTACCTCTGCGTGGAGAAACTGTCCATGACGCTGAGTCTGACGCCGAATCGGGCAAGACCGCTGCTGTGGATTCGGTCGACCACTCTCTATCACTAACACTCCCCGCCAGCACAACTCCCAAAGCCGCATCCGTGCACGCTGCGCCCAAAGGCGCAAGTCTTGTGAGAAGTGGCTCCATCCGAATGCCAACTCTGAAGAGATCTGCATCAATGTCTAAGCACATGACGGCACTTGCTCAGCCACCCATAACGAAGGCCGACCTTCTCGTTACTACGCCACCTCCACACATCCCATGGAGAGAGCGGGTTGTCTTCCATTTTCGGAAAATCTTTGGGAGGTCGCCTTCGTAGATTTGTTCTCATTGCACACACTACCACTTTCAAGCGTAATTACCTATTACATTAGAGCATTTTTCCTCTTTCACCTCCATTGTCCTTCTTTCGTTTTGCGGTTTTGCAGAAACCTTTTTGGCCCACTCTATATCGCCTCATCCAGACTGAGTAATGATTGTGTTACTTCGCTTTGCTTGCTTCTGCCCTTTGTGGGATGAATTTCTCCTTTCTGTTTTCTTTTCCTTTTTTTTTTTTTTAGGGCTGCTCGTTGCTTGACTTTCCAGGTTTATTCCCCTTTTTTCTCGGTCCTCCTTTCGTGTTTCTACTGGCAAAAGAGATCTCATCTCTGGAAATCCAAAACAGTTTGCACTATCTCACTTCTCTCCGAGGGAATGGCCACCCGCAAAGTCGAAAGATCTTTGCACCACGGTGCGGCGGAATGTTTTGTTGGGCAAATGCGCCGCTGATGACGACGATTTGAACAGCAAACGGCTTCAAAAGCCAACCAACCGGTGGTCGCTGTGGGCCCTCACACTTTTTTGTCTTTCCTTGCCCTGTGTGTCCGTTGACCGCCGCCACACTTGCTTTCTCGCCCTCCTCAGCAGCTCCGCCTTGCACCTTCCGCAGAAAAGAAACCAATCGAAATGGCGTCCAGCAGTGGATCGAACAAGGTCGCCCAGGTCCAGGCCCAGGTCGATGAGGTATTAAGAGAGTTCTTCATTTGTAGCTGGCACGATCGTTGTTTTGTTGGCCTCTTCAACTGCCACCTCGCCCCACTAAACAATCCCACAATGATCGCTCCGTTGCTGTATTTGTCCTCACGGACCATGACTTGCTTTGGGATTTCTATCTCCAGGTCGTCACTATCATGCAAAGTAAGCCTCACACTGCCAAGGTTCCTCCGTTCTGACGCTTGGTCGATGTTTGAAGACAACATCAATAAGGCGATGCAGCGTGGTGAGGAGCTTGAGTCGCTAAACACCAAAACGGAGGATCTTCAGAATTCTTCGCTTCAATTCAAGAAGGGCGCCAACGAAGTGCGAAAGCAGATGTGGTGGAAGGACTTCAAAATGAAAATGATTCTCGGTGGGGTTGTGCTGGCCATCATCATCATCATCATCAGTTGAGTTACCACTCGCCTTCGTCCCAACGAGTTCATATTTTTAATCACTAACCGACACATCAGTTTCCATTGTTGCCACCCAGAAGAAGTAGGCCACATGCCGTGTATGGGTTTTGACCTTTCATGGACTTCATGGGAGTTTCCTTATGCTGCTGTACTCTTGTCGTATCCTGTCTTGTTTCTATTCCTTCAAAACAGTGCTGTATTTGCGTGGTGTCAGCTGCTTGTTTCTGTGGCCGACTTTCCTTGCCGGATCGAACGCAATCCCATACATTATCAGAACACGGATGTCGTTACTACTACACACTTAGTCTATTATTAATTAATGTACTACAGCACTTTAACTTCTTCCACTTCTTAAAATAGTACCGTACTCTCACGGAAGCGCGTACCACCCTTGACTGTCGGTTCCGTCGCAGGTCCTGCGCAAACCCCCGGTTATATACTTTCTTGACTTGCAGGATTGTTGCATACCTCTGGACGACCGCATATGCCGTTCCCTGCGATATTGACTGCCGCGTATCCACTTGAAGGCACTTTCCACTATTCAAATTAACCAAGCCTTTCGATTCCGAGAACGTCCACGCCTGATTGATGCCATATCCACATGCGTACAGCTTTTAAGGAGGAATAAATTCACTTTCGCACGCTATATAAAATGGCAGGCTTTGATTACCCCAACAGTGGCGTTCTCGTTTAAGCTCTGTCGAAAGACATCGACACATAGCCGATCAATCCCTGTTGTCTGAATCCAGAAATATGACCCCCGCTGGGTGAGGGACCATGTCTGGCTCGCTGACATCGTGCACGAGGTAACTTGAAGGGCACCGCCAGAGCCAAGACGGCTGTCGAGACAAAGCCCATCGCCAAGCCCCCGAGGATGCAAGTTGGAATAAGAGAAAGTACGGTCGGTAGGATTTCTTTCTGCAGACTCAGCGACAGCCTCAGCACGGTGGAAGAGGTTTCCGGACGCGGAATACTGAAGAGTGAGGCCGATGTAAGAAGTTTGAGTCTTCAAGATGCCAACGTAATTGAAGGGTTGAGAAAGGACATTGGGACTTGGCAGCGTCGCATTGAGAAGCTGATTCGAGCGACCAGTGCACTGCCTGCAAAATTTTGATGTAATAGAGTGAGAATCACACTTCAGCGACGGTGAACCCCGCACCATTGTTGTACGGCAGTCCCCGGTTTATGCTTGCCACCACCGGGCAGGTCCAGGCATTGGCCGCTGTGGAAAGCAATCCAAGACGAGTTGGCAGTTTGCATGAACTGTTGATTCAGGTTTCCGTTACAATTCCAGAGCTGTGGGTATTGGGTTAAACAGCGCGCCAGTTATACCGCGGTGTGTGACTCTTACCCCGACTGGTGCACCAGCGTCAGTCGACTCGTTCAAAACATCGATGCACAGTTTCGTTCCCGTGGCTTGAGCGAAGAACCCGGCACCTTCCGCAGTCAGTGTCCATGACTGCGTCAGCTGGCCCTTCACGCAAATCGTCGCTCGTAAATTTCCACCAAGTCCTTCGGAAGAGTCGAGGCACAGGCCTTCAAAGGTCTTTATGGAGCCAATCACCGCTGGCAGGTATGTTGAAGTCGGTTGCGGTAGCGGCAGCCCATTGTCGACGCTGCAATCGACTGGAAATGGAACGTCCCCGTCGAACGAGGCACCAAAGTCCTGAGTCCAATATCCGGGTGGAAGGTAAGCGGACCCAAAGTAGACCGCCCGTTCATCTCGGAGATTGCGATCATGCTCGTATGATGCAATCCAAGCCTGAAGAAAATTCCGCCGTCGAAAAGTGACAGTCAGTTGCTTCGTTTTTCGTTTTGTAAAGCTATACCTGCATGATTTCCGTCTCATTGTTTGAATAACAACCCACGTCTGTCCGGCGCACCCTGTGTTACTCATTGTAGTGCTAGTCGTTAGAACTCACTCTCAGCTAGGTATGTCCACGTTGGGAGGTAGGAGCCAACACGGTCCCCCCAGAATGTCCCGTCAGTGGAGTTATGTACCATGACACTGTGGGAAACCATATCGAAAGTGTGGTCGTATGCTGAAGCAATTAAGCGGCGGTCGAGCTGGATTTCATTATTAGCTTTTGACCAGGGAGGTCACATTTACACTTGTCGAGTAATTACAGCCGTACCACAAGTGGAGGGGAGCCCACAGAGCTGCGGTAATCGTTCACCTTGTTGGAAGCGTTACCTTACTCCAAAAAGGCAAGTAGCTTAATACCTGCTTCAGCATGGAGCAAGGCGTCGATATTGAAGCTGCCGCCGCGGCGGCCGCTCCGAAAGGGCTGAGGGGCATTAAATTGTCACGGAGAAAGGAGTCCAGTTGTATGAAACAAAAAGTATGTTAAACAAGAAACAGCGTTGAGGCGTACACTTAGATAAGAGTAATGTTTGTAGTTGGCCAATCAACGCAGAAGAACGAGCGAAAGGTTGGAGGTTTCGCCTTCGTATTTAGCAAAGCGAATTCGTCCTGAAAACACTAAACAGCTCTGCATCCGTACTTTATTTAATGATCGTTTAGGTGTGTTGTTGATGAAGATATGGGGTTTCAATGGTAGAAACTTTCTCGGTCCAATAACTGTTTACAGAAAATTCCCAGTACGAAAGTACCGGGGCACATGGTCTCTCATCGAATGTGGCCTCCTGACCGCGACTGGCTTGTGGTGTGGTGAAGCCATGGGACCGGAACGCACTAAATGCTCGGCGACAATTGTACAATCCGAGTTTCAATACCGCTTCTACTCTGTTGTCCACGTTCGTTTGCTGCACAACAGGTGAATGCAAAGTTACTTTTGCAAAAACGTCTTGCAAAATGAGTGGTTGCATTCAAGAGTGTCGATGTTTTCTATAAAATATGTCATTACAGAGTTAGTCGGACTTCATCAGATGCGTTACGAATAAAAAAGAAATAGTATCAGCTGCGCCATGAGTTACCAATATGACACAACCACTCTTTTGCAGCTTGCATATTGGTCTGTCACGCACAGCCCAATTATTCAATACTTTGTTTTTTTGACAACCCATTGATTCTCTTCCCTTTTAGCATCTTGCTTTCTGTTCAGAGGTCACTCAAGAGGATCAGTCTGATATTTTCACATTTGGCTGCCATCGTCGTGGGACCTAGTCGCTGCAACTGCATAAACTTCTAGCAGCATACAATTCTATCAATGTCCTAATGTTCAATGGTTTGCAACAAAATACTGATAATTGAGTTTTGCGCTTCTGTGAGGGAGGTTGATTTTTAGGATTCCGGAAATTTTTGTTACCCCTGTACAATCCATGAGAATCGGCTCCTGGAAGAACTGAGGGAGGTGGGAGATGCTCGGCATCAGATGTGTCGACTCAGTTGCATCTTGATTGAACTTATCACAGGATGGGCAGAAATGCAAGTACTAGTGTGCCTAAGGACGGGTTGTGGTCTACAGAACTTCGCGAATTATAATGCAGCTCTGCTCGCACAGCTTCGGAGCGCGTCGTAGCAGGTCTTTTGGGAGTGTATCAACGGTGGTAGGACATGGATTCAAGCTTGAAAGACTTACACCCATCGTGTAGTTGGGTTCCTAGGATCCTTCTAATTATTACTTCATATTGGTGGGATTCGATTGGTGTTGTACCGCTTATTGTTTAATAAGTACCAGCAACCAATCTGCCTTGGCAATTGTGTGGCAAAACATTAGCAGGAAAACATAACCGCGTTGGCTGCGAGGCTTTCCATTTGCAGTTTGCGGAGACATCACCCACTCAGCCAGCCGCGCGTCCCACCTGGGAGGGCGACCACTCACATTTTTCCATTGTAAACTACAGTTCACGCGTCAACGCAGGCGAAGATGTCAATACAAACTCATTTATTGCAATTTACTGCGCAAGTTTTTCCAAGCGAAACTTCAACTTCTCATTCTCTTTCTCCGATCTATTGGAGGGAATTACGAGGTGCGATCCAAACAAAATGGTCTTGGTCTCACCTCAGTATCCGTTCCTTCAAATCATCGCATTCGCGCTCAACCCTTCGTTTCGCGAGCTGGCAATTACTTTCGGATGATTCCAACTCCTCAATGAGGAGCCGCAATTGTTTGGTTTTCTGTTCCAACTTTTCAATGTCATCATCGTAGCGTGCTTTCTGCTTATCACGCTCTTGAAGCTGGAATTGAAGTTCGCGGACGACTCTGTCTAGCCTCCTGGCGTTCTTCAAGGATTCGTTCTTTTCATGCATTTCAGACTCCAGTTTGGACGACAATTCTTCGAACCGTATCTCCATTCTTCTAATAGAACTGTTGGTGGTCTGAATCGATGCTGCCTCATAGTCGACGATGCGCGCGTTTAGCTCTTTGACTTGCTTTTGCAAAGAAATTTTACTTCGCTCCATTTCCGCCAATCGCTCCTTTTCTTGCGATAGCTCGGCTTGAAGGTCCGTTTGAATTTGTTCCGCTCTCCTCGCTCTGTCAGTGGCCACTTTCACTTGGTCTTGGTATTCCTCGACAGTGTCGTGAAGCTCTAATGCTTTTTGATCTAAAGCGAACATGGATTTGGACAGATCAGTCTTGGCCGACTCCGCTCGGCTGAACTGTTCCGCCAAATCTTCAAGCCGCGCCTCCAACAATTTTTTGGCCTTCTCCAGAACAATTTTTTGACTTTCCGCGTCCTCCAAGCTGAGGCGGAGGTCAGAGATTCTGTTTTGCATGCTGTTAATCTGAATCGTCGCGTCGTCCTGGGCAGCCTGAAGCTCGGAGTAAGATTTGGATAGTTCCTCAAACTTCAACTCGAATCGCTCTTTTTCCTTCTTCCACTGTATGCTCTGCCGCTGTTCGGCTTCCAGCTTGACAGCTAGTGACTCCACATCGCCGCTGACTTCATTCACTATCTCCTTGTATTTGAATGTGTTCGCCCTTTCTAGGTCAAGCTCTTTTCCAAGGTCTTTCAGTTCCTTATGATAACGTTTCCGCAGCTGCTCGACTTGAGCCTCCTGTTCTTCAGCTTCTCTTCGATGTCTCTCTGAGACAGCTGCCAAATCTTCTTGTGCCCTTCGCTTCCAGGTGTGCAAGTCGGATATCTCAGCTGCGTCATCATCGTGTTGTTCTTGCATTTCGCTCAATTTCTCCTCCAAAGCTCGGATTTCCGCCTCTGCCATCTTTCCTTCCTTGGTCAGTTCTTCCACACTCTTTTCCAAGTCTTTGATTCGAGTTCTCATGCTTGCTTCGTTTTTTTTCCGCCTTCATCATTATTATCTCTGCTGCCTCTACTTTTGACAGGGCTGCGTCCGTCTTGGTCTTGTATAAATTGATCATATCCGTCAGTTCACTGGTTTTGGCTACTTCAGAGTCGTACTTCAATTGTGTTTCTTTAAGTTCATTAGCGAGTCGTCGCCTCGCAGCGACTTCATCCGTCTTCGCCATCATCTCAGATTCGAGCCGCGCTTTGAGATCACTAATTTCGCATTGAAGAAGCCGGCGTTGCTTATCCATGTTCGCCACATCATTCGCCTTGTCTTCGAGCTCCTGTTGAGCGATCCTCTGCGAAGCAAGAAGTGCCCTCCGCGACTCCTCCAGTTTTTCAATCTTCCCTTCAAGCTCTTCTTTCGTCTTGCTACAAGCTTGTTCAATGTCGCTCGCGTTATAAAGCTTCACTGATTCCAGCTGCAAGCGAGATAGCCTTTCTTCCTCAAGTTGATTCTCGAGCTCCTTCACTTGAATCTCTAATGCGCGAATTTCTTCAACACTCGTCGCTTTTCCCTCTTCGAAAGACTTAATGCTTTGAAGCAAGTCCTCCACCCTCATTTCGAGTGCCCTCTTGCTTCTTTCCAAGCCTTCAATTTGGCCTTCTTGCAGCTCGGCAGAGGCTTGCAGTTGGTTCGCTCGCTGTTCATGTCTCAGGGCCAACTCTTCCATATTTTTTCGCAATCTCTCCGAATCTTCCAACTGATTTTGTAGTTCTCGCAGAGCTTGGTCTGCTTTTCTCTTCGCCTTTTCCAGCTCAGATTGACCTTTAGCGTTGGATTCTGCTCTTGAGCTGTATAGTTCGAGACTTTCCTCCATCTTCTTTTTTTGGCGGAAAAGATCGTTTTTCTGCTGCGTTACCTCCTCCAGTTGTTCTCCAAGTGAGTTAACTTCCTTCATGAGCATTCGTCTGGTATCTTCCAACGCAGTATTCTTGAGAGCCAAATCTGCATCGTACTTGCGTCTCAAATCAGCCATTTGAGCCTCCAACGAATGGCGCTGTTCATCTGCATTGGCACGTAGTTGCCGTTCCTGCGCCAAGCTGTCCTCCAATTCAAGTACGTGGACCTCGAGCTTTCTCTTGACCTTTTCCAGCTCGTGAAGATTCTTCCCGTGATCTCCAAACTCTCCAATAAGTGCCTTCAATTCAAGCTCCAAATCTGTCTTCAACTTTGTAACCACCGCTGCTTCCTTTTGTTTTTCTTCAAATTCGACTGAAATCGAATCAAGAGCGGTTTGGAGCTTTCGAACGGAGGATTCAGCTGTCTCTTTCTGCCGCCGTTCCGTCTCTAATTGCACGTTGGTTGAGGTTAATTGGCTCTCGAGTTGTTTCGAAATTCTTTCGAAATTGCGAGCGGAGGAGTAGGCTTTGTCCAGCTCAAGGTGAAGGTCTTCAACCTCTGTAGACAAACGACTTTTGCTCTTTTCAAGGTTGGTTGCGTTTCTCTCGATATCCAAAAGCTTTTGACCAGCCTCTTGCAGCTCCTTCTCCAAGCGTCGTTTCATCTCGTCGTGCTCGGCAACTTTGGACGCCATCTCCTTGCTGAGCCTCTCCTTTGTCGTAGCGAGCTCCTGCGCCTGGGTGGCGAGTTTTCGGCCAAGTTCCGATCTTGCCAGCTCGTCCTCCTCCAATCTTGCTTTCAGGTCCGAAATTTCCGTTTGGTCCCTCTTCCGAAGGGACTCTTGGTGGACAATTTTCTGAGTCGCACTCTCGAGCTCTTCTTTCAACGAGTCGATTTGTCTTAGAGCCGACATCTTTTCGCGCTCAAACCTAGCTGCCAGGGATTCGCTAGTGTCAAGCCTGGCAACCAGCGATGCGACTTTGGCCTCGGCATTCTCCTTGCCGACTTTGAGATCTTCAACTTGAAGATCCAAATCGGCAATAGCTGATCGAGCACCGGATAGCTCCTGCTCCAGATGCCTCTTAGCCTTTTCAAGACGATTGTTCTGGTCCTCCAATCGCTCAATTTCCGCCCGAGCTTCGCTCTTTTGTGTCTCCAATGCGCCTTTAGCTTTGGATGACAGAGATAATTCCCCTTTTGCTGCTTCAAGTTCCATGTTTAGCTTATCTATGGACAGCGAGGCGTGCTTTCGGCTGTTTTCGAGTTCTTGTAGAGTGCTTCCGAGCTGCCCCTTCAAATCGCTCAGTTCTACCTCGCGAAGCCGGCGGAGCTCACTTTGCTTCGTTTCTTCAGAGCCTCTCTCCTCGATCAGGAGAGCCATGTGTTGAAGCTCCTCCTCCAATTTCTTTCTCACTCGGATCGACTTTTCTCTTTCGAGACTTTCTGCTTCATAATCGGCTTTTAGGGCGTTGAAACTCACTTGAAGCTCTCGCCGGGACTTCTCCGCATTTTCTCTTACTCGCTTTTCTTCGTTCAACCGTTCCAAGCAATCTCTCAGTTCTGCCTCTTTTCGCTTGAGCAGGGATTCCACATCAGCTTTGCTGCGAGTCAAATCTGCGACAGAATCTCTGAGGCGAGCGATGTCAACTTCCAGCGCCAGCTTTTTTTCCTCCATAGCCTTGCTGTGCTGCAAAGCCTGTTCAAGTTTCGATTCTGTGTCCGCCAAAGATGCCTTAGCTCGTGCCTGGGTGCGGCTCATGTCGTTGCATTGGTCGGAGAGGGAGTCTAGAACAGCTTGCGCATCGTGCAGCTGCTTTTCCAGGTTTCGCCTCTCCGATTCAAGCCTAGAGGCGGTTTCTGCCGCCTGCTTCAGCTCTTGCTCTACGCCGTTCAACATTTCCGTCCGTTGATTCTTGTCTCGTTCCGCCTTTTCCACTAGAAGTTGGCTCTCCGCCAGGCGCTCGGCGACACATTCATAATCAGATTGCAGTTTCGATTTCATTGCAAGAAGCTTTTCGACATATTGCTCTTTTTCTTCGAGCAGTAACGTTGTTTGCTGCAACCGCTCATTCAAGTCCGACTCTCTCTTCTGCGTTCGTGCTAGTATCTCAGCTTGGTCGGCCGCCGCATTTTTCTCCTGAAAGAGAAGCTCTTCCATCATTTTCTTCTCTGATTCGAGAGCATGCTGCAAGTTCTCCAATCGGGCACGATCGTCCCTCTCCCGCTTCGCCAGCTCTTCCCATTCCTTCAATTGCTCGTCCTTTCGGCGAAGTTCTTCATCGACACGAGTGGCATTCAGCAGAGGCTTGACCTTGGTGTACAGTTTCCACCAGCTCCATTCGCGGAGAGTGACATATATCCGAGCATTCTTTTGGATAATCTTTATGGCGCGACACTGATCAATCCTCTTTTTGTACAGTTTTCTCGCTATTCGCCCTCGTGCCATCGCCTGAATTCTGATAACCAACGCCGTGAGCTTATTGTCTCGTCGCTCCTCAAGATCTGCCAACTGCAAACAATTAAGAAAGCTTCGAGGTCGAAGAATGCTCGCAACTCACAACGCCGGTTTTGAAAAAGACTTTACTTGTGCCCAGGCGGTACTGATTCGTCTCCAAATTCAGAGCGTCAATTAACAGTAGAGCTCCACGTTGGCCATCCATAAAGCCCTTTGGAATAACTTTTGGCGCTAGAAGTTCGTACCTTTGGCGGAAGTCGCTGAAGGAGAGCCTATTCGGGAATCCGGCTCGGCAGATACGGATTCCCTCCAGAACACCATTGCACCGCAGCTGGTCCAAAATCATATTAACGTCGAGTTTCGATGGCCGCTTTTCCCCATTTGGAATGATGCATCGGACAAAGTGAGGGTCAGTTGAGTACAGCTGAGACATTAAGAGTCCAAGTTGCTCCTTGTGTCGCTGAGCAACAGTTCTAAATGCACCTCTCTTAGTGATCCCGCGATTTTTGGCGGGAGAGTCTTCGTATTCGGCACAATCTGAAAACAACGACGCGACGAACTTATCCGACGAGGATGCTAAAAGTCTCGTGATATTCTCATTAAGTGGATCCTTGTTTTTATCCAGCCAACCATCTAAGTCGTATTCGACGACTCCGGCGTAGTGCTGAATAATAAAACCAGAGTTGAATCTCGGAACATCGAACTTCGAGGATTTTCCTTTCCAAAGCGCGGAGAGCTTTTCCATAAGAGTTTTGTCGGTAGCCTTCGGCATTACACACTCTTCGTCTAAGCAAGATAGAATCCCAACTGGCTGAAGAAAGATGAGAAGGAAGACGGCGTTTTCTGAGTGACCTACCGTCGTCTTTTCGATCAGATCGATGGTTGGCTGCAGGTCAAGGCCAAAGTCTATGAACTTCCACTCGATTCCCTCCTTCTTATATTCCTCTTGCTCGATAACAAACATATGGTGATTGAAAAATTGTTGCAGTTTTTCGTTCGTATAATTTATGCACAGTTGCTCAAAGCTGTTGCGCTGGTTTGTGCATCAGTCAATACCAACTAAATAGTGAGCGGGTACCTCGAAAATTTCGAAGCCAGCGATATCCAAAACACCTATATAAGTAGACTTTGGCCCAGAGGACCCCATCGCCTCATTTATTCTTTCAACTAAGCTCCCAAACATTCGCTCATACATAGCACGGGAGAGCGCTTCAATAGAGTACTCCACCTGACTGACATCTCGAGACTGGACAACCCAGTCCCGTCCGGCCTTTATTCTTGGCCTCAAGAGACTTTTGGAAAAATCATCGACCGATATTCCAAGGAGGTGGCAGACTTTCTCGGCTTCACGCTGGCCGTTTTCCGTAAGGATGGCTTGATCGTCTCGATCGGGTATCACGCCAACGTTACCCAGATGAAGAATTGCAGCTACCACGCGAAAGAAGTCAATCTGATCATTGTTATTGAATTGCATGACAGTCATCGAGTCCTAAGCGAAGGTTACTGACTAGAATCAAGCGCAAGAGAGCCCTACGACAAGGTTTTTAAACTCAAGAGTGTCGTCCACCGAGTCGATATCCTTGTTGGACAATTTCGTGAATCTGTAATCGATGAGGCTTCCATCGAGAAGGAGTTGCTCTACGAATTTGTTGGTGAAATTCGATTTTCAAACTTCTTACTTTTCATTTCGTTCGGTGCTCCTTTTAAGAGTTGGTAAAACACGTGGTAGCTCCTCTCTTTGGTGCTTTGGTGGGTGACACGAGATTTCTCCAGCAAGTACCTCTCAATATTGGCACCGACGATCCGTCCCATCGGATTGAACTCAAGTTTTATGAATTTACCCTGTTCGAGCTCAGACCCATGCACGAAAA
The DNA here is from genome assembly GCA_025765615.1 of Zopfochytrium polystomum. NCBI lineage: Eukaryota > Fungi > Chytridiomycota > Chytridiomycetes > Chytridiales > Chytridiaceae > Zopfochytrium > Zopfochytrium polystomum. Next base: position 170,909 of record JAIVFJ010000068.1, read on the forward strand.
GGTGAAATTATGCTTACAAATCTCGACGAGTTGTTGTTACGTATGGTTTGCGCGTTGCCAAATGATTCAAGGATGGGATTGGCTTGCAGTATTTGCTGCTCCAAGGTTCCTAACCTCCCGCGGCTAGCGCTGGCGCTGAATGTGAGATATTGAATGACTTTCTTTGTATTCTCAGTCTTTCCGGCCCCGGATTCACCGCTAACGAGAAATTTTCGTTAGACGCTCGCTTAACACCTCGATCAAGCTAACGTTATCAAAATCGATTGATTCTCACGATTCTGAAGCATATCAGAGTAGGCGTTATCTGCCACAGCATATATGTGCTGAACCGTTGTCAGAAATCTTTTCACTTCATAATTTCTTACCGGTGGCATTTCACATCTCTTCCTGCCCTTGTATGTTTTCAGCATTTCCTCCCCATAGAGCGGAAGCTTTTTGTACGGGTTGATTGCGACCAAAAAGAGTCCTGAATAAGTCTATTGTGGAGAGAAACAAGTTAGAAGCTGTCGATCGATTTATGGAACCCTGCAGCTCACATAGATCAAGTTGGAAGCGTAGCGCCTCCCAAGATTGTGGACGACCGATGCCTCGTTCAGATACGTAAGATCTGCCATGTCCTCCGCCTTATCGAACTTCGGCGGGTTCATTTTCTCTGTGTCATCGATGCTCAATGTTCTCTTCTATTTTGTTGATGTTAGCGGACGATCAGGGGTGCAACACGGTTGCTACCTTCCCATCGGCGAACTCCACTTCCACATCGTTTCCGTTATCGCGAGCAATCCATCCGGCGATGTAACCTTCCTCCTTATCTGCTACCCACACCCACTTCTTCTCAGAGAACTGAGCTTGTAGTAGTGTATCGGCTGGTCCCACTGACGACAGCCTTCGCGGAGCCATCACAAAGCTCAAACCAAATTTGTTCTCCGCTTTTTGTCGGAGTTCGGAGTTCAATTTTTCTTCAATGTTTTCTTTCCTTTCCCCGCTTTTCTGTTGATCATGGATGCTTTCGAACTGCGCGCACCCTCCGCAACCACAGATGACCCTTTTCTGGAGCATCTGCTCACACGAATATTTCGACCTGCAACCTCCTTTCCGTCCAGATTAAGGGCGAGGTCGACGCTGAATGCATCTCGAAACAGGATGTACCCGAATCCCTTCCCGACGTTTGTTAACCTGTGCACTGTCAAAAAAGATCGAGCGATTTGGAAGCGGCCGCACCTATCACGAACTACGCGAACGTTTTCTATTGAGAAGAATGCCGTGAGTTTTCGACTTCGAATTTCTTTCCGCGCGACAAATACCAATTTGACCACAGTCGTTGAATGCCTCCCAGAGGGTCTCGTTTTCCACATCAAAAGGCAAGTTCCCTAAGAAGACGCTCCGCTTGGAATCGTTGGTTTTCCCATCCTAAGCGTCCAATTAAGCAGAGAAATCCCACTCTTTCAGGTACCTTTTCTGTAGAATCCCGATCCACACGAAGGTGTTTTCCTTCAAACACTGTTCCATTCAACGAAAGTGCCTTTTCCACGGATTCCTACGTCATGGTCAGGATAAAACGCCCAAAAAACACTACTTTCCTTCTCTTTAAACACGACGTAAGCATTAACTGTATCTCGTCCTTCATGGAAGTCTTTTGTCGCAAACGACGTCCGTTTGCTGTTCGGCCGATTGAAAGCCTACATTGATGGTATGTGTGACCAACAAATAATTTCCTCAGGACTTAAAACTTACGATTGATCGGAAGCGAATACTTTCAACGGAACCAAACTGAACAAACAGCTTTTTGAACCCTTTTAGGACGGACTGAGCCGTCCCAGTAAACTGTCATTCCGAGGTCATTGAATCAATCTTCTAGAGCATACCTTTTCTGTCACCTTCACAACAACGTTTCCAACGAATGCTGTACGTTCGCTCTTCTCTTTGACAACTGACAGTGGGGTGCCCACTGGAATGAAGTTCACCTTGGTAGGTGCGCGCTCCGTCGATCCAATACTTCTCCGCTTCTTCCGAGCTCGCTCCTCACTTTCATTGTGACCGCTTCCACGACTTTCCTCGGTGATCGCCCCTCTCTTCTTTGGGATGGACGGGAACGGTTCCTCTCGAGCTTTTGGCCTTCCACTTTCATTCTTCTTTGCTTGGGCGCGGTTGCTTTCATCCACTCCAGCCAGTGCAGGCACATCTGCTCCGATTTGCGGGTGCGACGATCTTGCATGGACGATTGGAGAAGCTGGCCGGGCCGACGATAGCACTCGTGCAGCTGACGCCTTGAACAGGCCGGCCAGTGCGGTGTCGGGCTTTGCTGCTTCTTGGAAAAAGGAAAACATGGTGGTGCCGAGCCAAAAAAAGAAAGAAAAAAAAAAAAAAAAAAAAAAAAAGAAAGAAAAAGAAGAAAGAAAGAAAGACTATGTATTCAAATGGGCAAAGAGCGCAGGTCCCTTTCTGCCACAAGCACCTTGGTCTTCGGAAGTTTCGGGTTACGGATGTTGGCGAAACCTGTGAACGCCCCAAACCTTCAATCCCTGCAGCTCTGTCGAAATTTGCGTGGCTTTGGCGCTTGTCTCGCGCGCCAAACTTAGTAGAATCAACTCCTTATCTTCCAGAGGACCGTATTTAAGAATGCTCTTCTCTAATGACCTCAACTGCTTCCGCAGCAAAAGAATATCGTTCGTGAAGCCCTCGATTTCGTATTCCCTTCGTCTTTTCAGCGAGTTATAGCTGTGTTCTATGGCTAAGATGTCATAGCGACTGGGCTGGGAGCAAAAGCTTACCTCGTGGTGAGTGCCTGTATTTTAGTGGAAAGGTAGTTCGTTTTCTTCGCTGAAACCTTGTCTGCTTCCTCCACCTGAGTCTAATACAGCGGGGACGGCTATTGATAAGAGGGCTCACCAGAGCTAATACAAGAAAGCACCTTATACGTCCGAAGCTCTTCATCCGCTTTGTGGAGCTGAAATTTTAGATCAGATATTGCTGCTTCATTCCTCTTTGTAAGTGACACTTCGACAGCCTCTCAAAATTGGTGTTTAAGTCTTCCACGTTGATTCTCGAGTGCAGTTGTACCTTCACTGCCGAGTTTACTTGGGCGTCATGGTCCGCAGCCTTCTCCCGTAGCTTGAGCAACTCCTGTGTCATGGCGGCTTTTTCCTCGGCAATTTTGCGCTCTTTCCGATGAATGGATTTCTTAAGCTGTAGCAGTTCTGCACAGATGACCTTTGTCAAAATCGATCGAGCCTCCTTAACATGCCAAAAAGCCTGGCTGCAGATTTGACAATGCCTTACCTCTAATGTTCTCTCGATTTAGAAGCCTCAGACTGTGGACTTTCTCGGTTAACTCGGAGATCTTTTTCGCGTCGTGTTCCCGTCTGACTCGCTGCTCCTCAATGACAGTTTTCCTGTCCCTTTGGTACCCAGCAATCGTCTCTTCGTAATGCCTTTGCTTGAAGATTTCAACTCTGGTGAACATCTTAGGAGATCCGGTACCATTTCGTCCATTTGTGTGTGCAGTGAGGAAACGGTTAAGCGCAAGGCCTCAATTTCATCCTCAAGTATGACAATATCATGGCCCTCTCCACGAGAATGCGAGGCTTCCTAATGAAATGGTAAGGCCAATACACCATTGGAAGAAATACCTCGCTCGAAGTCACTTTCACGAAACGTTTGTCAATAGAGTCCCGAAAGTACGTGACTTCCTCCTCTGGTGTGCCGCTAACCGACAACAAGTATCTTACTTTTTTCCTATCCTTCAACTCCTGAACTGGCGAAGGTGCGTCATACCGCAAGACTTAATGAATGATAGAGAGGGTCGCGTCTCCTTACTCTTTAGTTCGTCATTATCTGCGATCGCCTTCAGGAGTAGTTTGCGCTCATCAAAGAGCTGCGTTTGAGTTTCGCTAAGGGCTTGTTGCAGTTCGGCAACTTCAGTTTCCCTACGGTGTAGTGTCCACTGCAGTTTGTGAACTTCATCGTATGGGATTTTGAGCGCGTCAATCTTCGCCAGGACCTCATTGTACTCTTGATCTGACAGATCTGTGCGCAAAGGCGAAATGGTTACACCAATTGTGGTATGCTTTTATAAATGAAATGGGAAGCGTTCGCATCGATACGGAACCCAGTCTGTGCTTGTAGTAATCAACCAGGTCAGCAGATGAAGTGTAGTCGGGTGGGGGCGCAGCCATTTTTCACTTTTTTAATAAAAACGGTGACAAGGAAGAAAAAGTCCTCTGGGAAGAAATTCGAGAATCAGAAAAGGGAGAATATGTTTCCTTGGCGGTAATTGTTGTCGACAACTGGAATAGAATATGTTTAGTGATGAGGAGCCGCAGCAGTATTCTCCAGTTACTCACTGTTCACGAGGAACCAAGTATCAGTGATTTCCCTGATGAGCTTTGCAGTCGGAGAGTCATCCTTATAGATTGAAGCCCACTTGTTCCAAAGATCGAATGCCTCGTCCTAGCATAATAATAAGGAAAAAGGTTTCACCTCCGAAATGGACAAAGCACCGGGCGCACCTTCCACGCCATGAAGCTAACAGGGTCCACTACGGTTGGCTGAACGATTTCCTGTCCAGGGAACACACCCCACGTTACGGCGTTCGGCCCGTCGCTCTGTGTGTTCGTCTTCAAATCACCCTGAGAACGCGGCGCATTCAGTCATTTGAGAGGTACGACACATCGTTGCACAGCTACTCACGTCTTTATTTACGGCGTGGAAAGTAACAGTTGGCACGGCAGAGATCTTGCGGATGAGAGTGTCCAACTCCGCTGGTGACACGAAAAACTCCAGGTACGCCTTTACCACAAATCAGTAAAGCCTCGAGCAATTTGATAACTGAACACTAACCTTCTGGTAAACAAAACCATTCTTGGGGCCCCAGCCGTAAACTGGGTCAGACGAGAGGGCACCGTCTATGGCTGGCTGACTGTTGATCGTCAGGAATCCTCGGGCGTTTATACTGGTAAGTTTGTCGCGAATGTTGGCAGATTCCGATGTCATGGGCTGGTCACACCACGGCAGGGCAGACAGCTCGTTTTTACAGAAAGACACGAAGACGTTGCAAATATCGGCCACCGTTTTGGGATTTCCCCACATCGCTAGCGCTTCCTCTTCCTGCAATACCATCAAATTTGTGCATTTTGATTTGAAGTGCTTACTGTATATTTCAGCGAAACTCCGTAGCCATCTATGTCACCGTATGCTGCGAAACATTGAGCGTCACGATAGTAGTGTGGCATCGGCGGACGAACCTGGGGAGCGCGAGTCGCCCCACCGGCCATTCGGGAAATCATCCCAGCTCTCCGTCCGGAGAATGTAGCTCCGCGTCCGATTCTTCCAGAAAATTGGACGAACAGTCTCTTTCTCACGATTGCGGGCAAGGGACTGTAACGATCAATTGACTTGCGAATTCTTCGACTACTTACAGGACTCCACGGAAGTGGCTTCGCAACCTCGATGGGCGCAACGAATTCCAGGCCTTCGAGAATAAGACGGACAGATTTCTCCAAATTGAGGCACTGCAAGGCCATTCGATCAATGAGTTCTTCGCATAGAAAGGCTGTACACTCACGTAGAAGTGGAAGCCACGGCCGCCGGCAGCCTTGATTTTGTTGCACATCGACACGGCAAGAGAGACGCCATACTCTTTGACGGCTTTATCGTCATCCTGATTAATTAGGTTAGAAAGACTTTCGAACTAAATGCAGTGCGAACCTTAATCGGTTCCAGCTCTTCGAGAATAAACGCTGGAACTTTAGTTTTGCAGAGGGAGGTCATTCTCTTGAACCCTCCGTAGCTTTGAATGGGCATGATGCCCGGCAAAATCGGGCAGGTCACACCTGCAGGTGACGAATTAAGGCAAGCGCGAAGAATTGTCGGCGACGTACCCGCCTCGCGGACCTGCTCCACCCACTTCAGATATAGCTCAACATCATAGAACAGTTGGGTGACCACATAATCGGCGATTTTGGCCTTTTCCACAAAGTACTTGAAGTCCTGACCAAAGTCATGATTTTCAATGTGACCCTCGGGGTATCCTGAAGATTGGTGTTATACGCACGAAATGCCATAACATAAACTGACCGGCCACCCCAATGCAGAAGTAGTCGCCGTACTGTTCTTTTATGTACTTAACCAAATCGATTGCATTCGAAAACCCAGAGTCCACTTTCGTCCAATTGATCTGTCCACGAGGTGGATCTCCCCGCAGTGCGAGAATGTTCTGAATGCCAGCAGCTTTCGCCTCCTGTTTCATTGCATTGAGAATGGAGCGTCTTTTGGGCGGATCCCACCTTCAACGCTTCGTCTATTTTCGCTCGCGGCATGTTTGTGCAAGTTCTGAAACAGCAGTGGTCCGTTAGAAATGGCGGAGTAGGGAAAGCAGACGTCACTGACAAGTGCATGCAAGTTTCGAGTCCGTAAACGGCTTGAGCGGTTGTGCAGATCTGTTGACAAGCACTTCCTTCAGTGACAAACTCGAAGGTTCGCATTTCACAACACCTGCAGCGTCAGCTCGGAACTGCTTCCTCCCGCGGCCCAGGTCACGTCGATGAACTCGGGGCCGAGCGTATACATACGCTCCATGCGATCATATAAGTTCGAAACGCCGATGTCCGTCTTCGGCGGGAAATACTCGAAAGACTACCGTCCTTGCAATCAGGGGGTGGCTATTCTGACCCAAAAAGACGTACCCAAAAGCACCGGCCTTCATCTGCGAGGTCAGAAAATAAACATTGTTAGAACGATCGGCGAAATTGAAGGCAGAAGTTTTCAGAGTCCGTTCAAGCGCAGCTAGCCACAAACCACCGAAGATGCGAATCGGAGTGGGAAGAAGGGATGGCTTTTGCATTTGAGGTAACTGCGCTTGGGGAGTTGCGGGGAGGGGCCGAATCTGAACAACCGAAAACACAGCATAGTCGTACCGAGAGCTCGCTGTATCTTCTTCGTGATCTTCATTCTTGCTGCGATTTGGGGATCTTTTTTTTTCTTCCTCTGATTTTGTTCTTTTTTATTTGATTGGACACTTGGGGCGCACTGGTCTTTTCTCAAATTAATTATTATTGGGGTTCCCCAAAACATGGCGTTTCGCCACAAATCACCCCATACGACTACATCTACTACTCAAGTGAGGAAAAACTTGAAGTTGCTGTAGAACCCCAGCATTGGTATCTCTCCAGAGCGAGTACGGGTCGCGTCTAGGTTCGCGTACTGTTCCAAAAAAGCACGCTGCGAAACAACCCGGCCAAGGCTGCTCTTCTGCAATACGTTTTGCCTGTGCTGGGAGACGATGTGGGCGTGTAGCTTCTGCAATATTTCGAAGTTCGTTGGGAAAAATATATCAAACCAGCCAGGCTGGACAAGGTAAGTTGAGCAAGCAACCATGTCGCCTTTGTAACGGGTCTGTACAACCGGCCCAAGCTCGCCCTCGACTGCGTCGGGCAGCTTATCGAAGTCGGAGAGGACGAGGCGGTGACGGGGAAAATACAAGCTCAGCAAATCTAGCATTTCCACTAATCGAGTTGGCAAAAAGTCTCGTTTGGTCATGTTTGGATAGAAAGGAATCGTTCGTCGGAGAGACCGGATGGATGCTGGTTGCAGGACGCGATTGGGAACGTTAAGCTCACGTCTTAGTTGCAAGTATCTTTCGATTTTGGGCTCGGTCACGGGCTCGTAGGCCTCTTGATAGTCTCCGTCCTCGTCAACGAGAACAATGGCCTGTCGCGGAACCCCAGTTGTATAGTCATAGCGAACCACATCATGGGCAAAATTGTCCTGGCACGAGAAGAAGGAAAGTCGTAAATGATAAGCTCCTTTATGCCAAGCAAACCACCAAACTGTTCTTACCACCACCTCCATTGCGATAATGAAGCAGGAATCCGCCACTTCAGAGCTCCAATCAAAAAAAGATTTGTTGATGAATGTGACATTTTTATGCCCATGGATTCTTTTCGCCCTTTGGAGAGCAGACAACGACGCACTGATCTCGATGATTGTGTAACGCGTAATCGCGTAAATATCAGGGTGCTCCTTTCTGATGAAGTCGAGGATGTTCAACATAAGGGTTCCATTACCGCCCCCAATTTCAAAAATGTCGAGGTGAGCGGCGTCTCGTGGGTCTTTCTTGAATTCTCGTACAAGGTAGTTTGCGACCGCATAGCCGTACCAAGGCTTTATGGTGAAGGAATTTTTAGGAAGAACTTACAACCGTCATTGGGTATTACCCTGAAAAGTTCGGTGGGGGTGTGCCAGACTTGTCGAATTGTGTCGTCAACAGCAGATCCATTGTCTACGTCCTTGTAGAGTCCTGCGAGGTAATTCAAGAAGGCGTATCCGTCTCGAAGATTGTTGAAATTGATTGGTTCCGGAGGGCTGAAGATTACCCTGTGACAGAGGTTGAGCAAACGGCTCGGAAGGCGGAAAACTTACGCATTTTGGAGAAATAACCATAGTGTGGGTTGTAGAGGGAATCGTGAATGAAGTCCGAAGCCAGAATTCTAACATTTGTGGGTGGTACTTTGAGGGAAGCCAGTTGGGAAGAGGTTATCCGATCAGTGGGGGGTGCTCTCTCTGGTTTTGATTCCCGGAGGTGGAAAGTGTCCCTTTGGGTTGGACAAAGTCAGTCAAGCCACAGCACCAACGCGATTCACGAACCAGTAATTGGCCCGGATTCGCGCTGATGTTGAAAGTCGAGGCCGTTGATCGCGTCGCAAGGAAGTAGGCCAAACCGATCGTTGTTTCGGTGAAAGCCTCACTGGGACCGAAAGTGGCCGCCAAAGGGCCATCTGCTCCCTCTGACAAGGAGAAATTTGGATGCCGCCACTGACCCTGCGCATTCGGTTCAACGAGGCCGAAGCAGACGCGATCTTTGTAGTTCAAGATGCTGAAGCAACAACGATCGCCGATCTGAAGAAAATGGTGAGATCGTCGTCTGGGTGCGTGCGCCTGGAGCTGAAAAAGCAAGTTTGCTTTGGGATTTGCGTGGCGCTGAGTCCCTGATCGCAGTCTCCTAGATCCGAGACTCCAACGCGAGCCTTGGAGGAAAGCATCTTCGACTTCTCTTCCGCGGTCGAATTTTGAAAGATGCAAGCACTCTATCCGATCAGCCAGGGCTTATCCACGGCGTGGCCGATGTCGGGGAGCTGGAGACGGCTGATGAGACTGCTGCTGCTCAGATTGTCATGCATTGTGCAGTCTCGGACCTGGTCGCGTCCGACAACCAGGTATATCATTGCACTTCTCGAAGACCGTTTTTGAGCAATTGAATGCAGATCCCGCAATTGAGAGGACCTTCTATAGGATTTGATCGCCTCCTCGAAATCGGTCCGTCGCCTGTGTTGTCCAGTTGTAGAATTGGCTCTGAGTACTTCTGCTTCAGGCTTTTCCCAGGAGGAAGTTGATAATATTCGTACGCAATTCCATGCGATGAGGGGGTCCAGTTTCAACGGTTTGTAGTTTTTTGGAGAAGGACTTCCTTGAAACATCTACTTCAGAACAAAGCGAAGCGGCAAGAGGCGCCGAGGAGGACTGGATCGATAATCGCCACAATAATGACCGCGACGCCCCAAGTATTTCTGCTCCCATCACACCAGGCGCAAAACTAACCAAGAACAATTCCAGCGGACGTCTCGTTGGAGGGAACGCACTTGGACATGCTGTGGGGCCTTGCCGTCGGTTTTTTTACGGGAGTATTGATCTTGTTTTGGATCAAGGAGCAAGGCCTTTTCACGCGCCGCCAGCAAATGGGTATCATAGTCGGTCTACTTGTAAACATTAGCTTCGGGATTTTGGTTAGTGAAGCGCTGGTTGTATTGAAGTTGACTAGTGCCTCAGCGAGTCCGATAAAATGGAGGGATGACGATTTGGGTGCTTCTCGATCAATAAATTTCTTTGCATCTTTTCTCGTATTCAAGCTGGAATTTCATTCAATTTCACAACTGAGACAGAATGGTGAGATCAGGCGGCTTCCCATCCATCCCATTCCTCTCCACAGGACATCCCATCCCATCCCGTCCCGTCCCATCGCATCCCACCCTCCCTCCGTCCCCAACCCTCTTCTTTTACAGCGTTACGAATGATCGATCGCGAGCAGAAGCTTAGTGATATCCATCCGTCTGCGGTCACTACCCATCCGTGACTGTTGAGTGGAAAGTAGTGTGTGGGCGATCACGTTAGGCGCTGTCCTTCAACTATAGGCCCTCACGACCAAAACGTTGCCATCTTCAGCATTTGTAGCTTGTCCGCTGCAGTGGACCCAACGCATACGATCTCTAGTCGGATCATATTTTGCCATGGTCTGATGATTCAGTGAGACTCACGACGATTCTTCTTCCAGGGCAAAGTTCACGGTTCTCTCGCTCGTGCCGGTAAAGTTAAAGGCCAAACCCCGAAGGTGGAAAAGCAGGAAAAGAAGAAGAAGAAGACTGGTTTGTAGTGAAGTTCTCTCTTGCTGGACGTTTTATTTATTCTCCATCAGGGCGCGCAAAGAAGCGACTTCAGTACACTCGCCGGTTTGTCAACGCTGTTACTAGCTTTGGCGGAAAGAGGAGGGTAGGTTCTACAAAGTTTGATTCCAGTCTCGCTCCCCGAATCGTGCCTGGCTCGCTTACAAAGCTCTTCTGCAGATGAACCCCAATGATGGTGGAAACAAGTAGAGGGCGGTTGTCGTAGCTATTTTGGGCTTACTTGTTGAGGGGGTGGGATTCGGTGAGCGCGATGCGGTCGGTCAATCTGCTCCCAATCATGTCATGAATAAATGATCGATTTAGGCAAAGGGGCGTTGGGTGCAGCCGTGGGAGATGGTGCGAAGTTAAGGAGCTCGGCTTTTGCCAAGGAGGACGAGTGGCAAAGCAACCATTTTTGAAAAATGTTCTTCAGCGAGGTGGTCCTTGTGAAGAAAGGGGCGCTCGCCAGGGTATGGCTCGCGGCGCACTGGGAGAAGAAGCTGAGCAAGACCCAGTTTCTTCAGGCCAACATTCAGAGCTCCGTCGGTAAGCGCCTCATTCTTCACGTTCGAACAGAGGTGGTCAGCCAATCGTCCAGGCCGACTTGTGGATAGTGGAATAGTGGCGCCGTTTGCAAAGTTCCTTATGTCTGATCAACGTCATCTGCATCCGAATCCGCTGCTTCTTCTTTCACAGGAGCGATTGTCGGCGATGGTCAAGAACCAATGGCTTTGCGGCTGTCGGGTCAGCTTCTACTTGGGGTTGTTCGCATCTACTCCCGCAAGGCTCGGTACCTATTGGAAGACTGCACCGAGGCTCTTGTCAAAATCAAAATGGTCCGGCAGCCTTGTCCGACATGTCCAAACTTTCACCACTTCTAATATGTGAGGCAGGCATTTCGCCCAGGGATCGTAAATCTGCCTGATGACCAAGCCGTAGCAAACTTGAACGCAATCACCATGGCGGATACCCTTACTGAGTTTGACATTTTGCTGCACGAGCCAGCGTTTACGTTCGAGTGAGTGTAGTTCGTTGTGAACAATTTCCTCGTTATCATGCCAACCAAATTTGTTCAGCATGCCGGATACAGTTCCAGAGCGCCCCGAGCAGAGCATTTCCAGCCAAAACGTCTCTCGTGTCTCAGACATCACCATGAGAGATTCTGTATCCTTGGCTTTCAGCAGTGATCAGGGAGGGATTGACCTGTTCGGAGATATTGAGCAAGGACTAGGCGGTGTTGAAGGATTGCTCAATTTTGATGTTGAGCCAGAAGTACCCGCTGGAGCACGTAGACCGTCAATCGCTCCCTCGGAAATAGAGGTCGGCCGAGAGGCTGTGCCAGAGCTGCCATTTGCGCCCGAGGAAGACGCGGCTGAAAGAGAGAAGTCGGTACCCAAGGATCCAGTTCCACCAGTGGACGAACCTTCGGCAGGGGACTTATTCAGCTTCAATGCTCCTGAAGAGGCTGAGCTGCCCTCCGGCGTGGATACAGCCGAAGCGGTACAAAGGTATGCATCGCCCGTGATTGTGGTTTGCACTGATAACTGTGCCAAAGGACCGATGACCTTTTTGGCGAAGACATCGCGCAGCCCCTTCTTGACATTTCTGCGGTTGCGGGTGAGTTTTTCTGTGGTCCAACTTGAAATTGTGTCTGAGATCTCTACACTCCTAGAACTACCACGGGAAACGCGAGATTTAGCGGTTGTCGTGCGCTCACCCGCGACGACTCCTGAAGTTGCAAAGGAGCTTGTCGCAAAGCCTGCAACCACTAGAAAGAGAAAGATAATTGTTGATAACCAAACGGAATTGCCAGCTCGTCAGATTATGGCCCAACTGAAAGATACTTCGGACATAACGATCAAGGTGAGGAAGTCGGGTATGAGGTCTTCAATCAACTTTGAAGCATCTGGCGATCAGCCTTGATGAACACTGTTTTCAGCCCTCCATTCTTCCGTCATCAACATATCTCCTGTCTTTGATGAATGCCCGACGCAATTTGGCTCTTTCAAGGAACTACAGGCCTTCTGCTCCTCGGCAGGTTTCTTCGCTTTTCGACCTCTCCGACCAAGCTTTGGCTTTGCCACCAAGAAAAGTTCCTCGAGTCGACATACAGGCGGAACCATTGCAGGAAATACCGGAAGTTCGCATATCGGAATCCCCTGAAACGAAAAAGAAACGAAAACTGGAGGAGCTTGAAGCCCAAGAAGGTGCCGCCTTTGGGATTCTCATTTCGCCTCTTATGAAGCGTCATTCAATTGCATTGCAGAGTCACCGAAGAAAAAAGGCACACCGGCGGAGGGGGAGGAGGAGGTAATTCCGCCCACATTGGAACAGGGAGTGTTGGAGGAGCTTGGAGGGGATGTTCCGATTGGGTTCACTGCTGACATGGGTGACCTTCCTCTTGGACCGGAAATGTCATTCAATGCACCTTCTGTAAGTGGTGATATTCATTATTCCAACTGTTAACCAAGTCTGCAGTCTAGCGATGATGTGGCAGAAGCTGAAGTGCCGGAGCTTTCACTTTCCATGAGCACTTCGAGCGCTAAAGGCAAAGTTAGACTATTTGAGGACTCGGACGATGCCGTGGACTCGTCGATCGGAAGTGACAGAGGCTACAGCAAGGCTACTCTAAGCACCATACGTCTTCTGCAAGACACATTGAAAACAGAGGATGCCCCACCTGCCTCTTTTCACACTTTGACAAAAGACGTACGTTGAACCTTCAGATTTTTGGAGGATTGTTGTGCTAACGGGACAATTAGGCAAGACGAAGCGACAAGGTGCGACTGTTTTTTGAACTGTTGGTGCTGAAGACGAAAGACATGATCGGCGTCCAGCAAGACGAGCCATTTAAGGATGTTTTGATATCTGGAAAGGTAAGTGTAGGCCAAACGGTATCAGTTTTGGCTAAATTTTTTTTCCATTGGCAGGCTTCCCTCTTCGCCGCCGGTGCGGCCTCTTAATGGTCCCTGCCTTCTCTTACAAATTTTTGGTTGTTTTTCTTCCGCCATGGTTTTTGGTGGGCACAGCATAGGAACGAATAAATGAAGTGATTTTTGGTTGAAGCTCTGTTTTCTATATTTACTGGAACTATGTTGTGATCACGCAATTTGGGGACCCTCCACGGTTTGTCACTTGTTTTGTTTTCAGATTTCTTGTTTCAGCACGCCGCCGAAATCTAGAGCCATCGATCTCCCCTCGGCGATGGCTGAACCCTTGACCAACTCGTCACAGGCCGACCCGGCCTCAGCAGCCTCCCCGAGCGACCTCACGCATGTAGCCCAGGACTCTTTTCTTGTTTCATCATCGTTGTCCTCCGATTCTTCCCGATCTCCCACGCCCCCGCCTGTGGCCAAGGATCATGCAACACCAACACAACGTGGGCTGGCGACCGAAGATGCTCCTAATACCAATCCCTCTGTGTGGACTAAGATATGGGCCTTCGTGTGCAAGCATTGGTTTTTAGAGGGTCTCGGTTGCGTCATCCTTCTCGCATTTGCGTGGCCCAACTTGGGGAAAAAGCACGGTATCATTCGTGCAGGTAAAGAAAGGTATCAATCAGGGTAGAGCCTAACTGTTTCGTGGTGCTCCAATAACCCAACAGATATTACCGTCAGCTATGTCGTTGTGGCTTTGATTTTTATTATATCCGGCATGTCCCTGAAGACGAAAGTTTTGTTGAAGTCTATGGTAAACTGGAAGATGCACATCCGTAAGCTATCGATGCAATTTGGATATTTAATGATTTGTGTTCCTCGAACACACTTGGACCTCCAGTCATTCAAGGCTTCAGTCTGGGGATTACTCCGGTGATTGGTCTCGGTGTCGGCCGTCTTCTAGGGCTGTCGTCCTTCAACGATACGTTGATCAAGGGCCTCATAATTGCTACCTCGACGCCCACCACCATTTCCTCAAACGTTCTGATGACCAAACAAGCGAATGGTGATGAAGCCGGTGCACTCACGAATGCTGTCATTGGAAATATCCTCGGCGTGTTTATCAGTCCGTCTCTCATTTTCGCTTACGCTGGTCAAGTTGGGAACGGAACCTCTTTGGACTACAAGACGACGTTTACGAACCTAACAATCACGGTTGTCGCACCCTTGATTGTGGGGCAGCTGATACAAATTCTCCTTCCCAAAGTTGTGACGTTTGTTCAGAAAAAAGTGTCGCTTCCAATCGTCAACTCATCGATGCTTCTCGTACTTGTCTGGAGTGTCTTTTGCGACACCTTCTCGGAGCATATTGAAGTGGACGCTGGCAGCATTGTTTCGATCTTGTTTCTCGATTTGGCCTTGTTCTGTTTGTTCTCTTCACTCTGCTTCGTCGCTTCGCGCATACCGGTTCTCGGTTTCAGCAGGCCTGCAACGGTTTGTGATTGTGTGCCAACCCTCATTCATCTCATATCAAAGATCGAAATAGGTTGCGATCGTCATGTGCGGAGCAACAAAAACTGTTGCACTGGGAATACCAATGATTAACATTATCTACTCAGGTGAGCAGGACGCCATTTCCCCTCATGCAAACACCCGCCTGAACATTGTTATATTTAGGTTCGCCTTTAATCGGTGTCGTCTCGACGCCTCTTCTTATTTACCACGCCGAGCAGCTTGTTGTTGGCTCATTCCTCGTGAACTGGTTGAAGGTATGGGTTGACAAGCATGCAAAGCTGGACGAAGAGCGGCTGCTATCCCTGCCGGTGGCCAATAGTCTTGCGGCTCCGGTTGAGACATCTTCCTCGTCAACGCTGAGTGGGACTGGAAGCCACGAAAATCATGATGGGGATGTTGCTGTTGAGAAGGTCAACTCAGACCACTGAACCCAGGAAATTCTTTTTCCCATGCCTCTTTTTCTGGTTGTTTACTTTCTGTGCGGTTTTCGGGTTGTATCTTTGCTGATATGGGACGACCTTTCAAAATTTGAGAATGAATATCGAAGGTGCACTCTACTAACGAACATTTGTGTGATGATGCTTAGATAAAGACAATGTCAAGAAACAAACAACTTTTTTCCTGAATGAAAGACAGTCAGAGCATCCACCGTACTAATAACTTACAGCAACATCCCTAAAACTTTGGGGAGCCCACTTGAAACGTAGTCCTTTTTGAGTTCAAAACAAATTGAATCCGACTTCATTCCAATTTGATCCCACTTGATTCCAACTCCGGGGGATTATGTGATTTGCACTGTGGCAGAATGGAAAAACCAACAGAGACAGCCCAGCCTCTGTTGGGGGCTGTCTCTTGTACACATGCACCAGAGGAGACCGCTGAACAGACAGAATTGGGGTCAATGTTTGTCTCTCAGTCTCTCTTCTACAAATCTCATTTCAAACAGTCACATTGGGGAGAGACAGGGAGAAAATATATTTTTTTTATCCCTCGGCTCCAGGCAGTTTGTCTTTGGCCCTGACTGAACTGGTCTTCTGGCTGTCCACAGTGTCAGGAACAGGGACAAGGCAGAGAGGACTGAGAGGAGTGATGATTGTATTGGAAACAATCATTCACTTGAGGGATGTGACAGGTCCCCCATCCCCCTTTTATACCTTTTGGAAGGTGGAACTGGCTGGTTAGCAGCAAGAGGCGCAAGACAGACTCAAACCTATTGTGACTGTCAGTTATTGTTCTCATGATGCCCATGGGAGAGCAAGCCACTGCCAATGCAGACCTGGGTGCTGGCTTGTGCTGTTGACAAATACTCTGAGTATTAAGTGGAACAGAACCCAGTGTCTACAGTTTTCCTCCTCCTCTGCTCAAGCAGATAATATAGGAGAGGTTTTTTCCCTGTGCCAAGTCACACTTGTCTAGCAACTATTAGAGAGTGCATATCATCATTATGTATCAATAATTCATAACAGAGTTTTTCTCTTTCTCTCCAAGTTGGAGAGAAGACCACCCACAAACACACATCTCCACTTCATTCACTCCTTCCACTCACTCACTCAGAGTAGACTGTTTACACAATCCCTGTCGGTGTTGTGCTTTTACCTGTCGTTGAGCTGAGAGAACATTCCTTTTGAGCACGTCCATGGAGGGGCCTTAGCTTCCAGTTCGTTATTGGACTCCTCCCCTGTGGCCCAAGCCGCACGTGCGCATTGCATGGCGCCAGCTGGGTCCAACTAAAATAAAATTTGACCAGTGGACTATTCTCACTCTTTTGACCCCAGGATCCATGCCTTTAGCTATGGAAAACAAATGTTAGGTGAAAAGTAATAGGTAGTACTGGTGCAGAAGAAGGGTTCCCTTGAGCCAAGTTAGCACATGCCCAAATATTTGGTTAATAATCAGTAGAGACACCTTGCTTCCTTACTGTAACAGCACGTTGCTCATATATTCTAGTTTGTAATTGAAATGCATATTCCTGAAAACAAATCAACTCTGGTGTTTATGTGCAAATGCCTCCAAATAATCCAGGTATTCGCAATAAGTCCTCGGCCTTCCAACTTTCTGATGCAATTAGTGTGAGACTATACTCACTTCTTCGACCCTGGGATCTAGGCCCTAGAGCGAGGGAAAGCAAATAATAGGCTAAAACTAACTTTATTGGGCTGTTGTCTAGGGGGTGTTTCAACCCTACTACTTGCCTAGTCAACGAAGTGTCCCTACTGATCTGTCTGACAGGGGTGTCAAACACAAAGAATGAACATTCAGAGGGACAATCCTCTGAGGGATCGGTGCTGGGGCACTGATTACTTGCGTGGCTGTGGGCTGATGTGAGGGGAAACGGAAGGGCACTCCCAAGGGCGCAACACAACTGCAGAAGAGAGAGAAGAGGGAAACGGGGGTTTTTATCTCAGGAACCTAATCTCAATTACAACAGGAGTGGTTAATAGCGACGGGACGAACTGGGCGCGACCTGGCGCCCCTCGTTGCAGACAGTGCTGCGGGAACCCTCATCGTCGCCAGTGACAGGGGGGAGAGAGAGAAGGGACTATGTAGGGGTCTGAAGGTCGCCAGTAGGGAACTCGCTTGCAGAAACACCTGCGATCGTACACGCACCCCACTGGGCTGCGTCAGCACAATCACTCGACCAACAGGCTTTATCGCATCGCTCTCAAACTCACACATCTCACTCTGCCCTCACAAGAGCCTAGCTGGGAAAGCATGGGGGGTCTGGGTATCTGTCACTCAAGGGCCCAGGGTTCAAGTCACAACGCCAGCTGTTGAAGGCAACAAGAAAGAGTACAGTCTTGAATCACAAGGAGTGGTGCGGTGGAGATGCCTGACGACTCAGTAAGTCCGTAGTGCATGGGGTGGGTTTGCCGAGGTGATACCTGGACGTAGTCTATAACGGTTCACCATTGATGGCGCTTTCTCTTCCCGTTGGCCCTTCGGGGCTGGAACAATATAAAAAAAAAAAAAATCATCTCACTCTCACAACAATAGGACCGAGGCAGGCACTCTTAGATCGAACTGTCAGGTGTCGGGGAACGCGCAAGGCGCGGCCACCAACACCCTCACAGGGTCGACAACGCCACTGCTGTTGCCTCTGTGGTGGGCTAGTGCCTGTGATCCTCACTCCAACACAGAGCCAGCAGTGTCACACAGTCGGTGGTGGGGCCAGCTGCATTCCCCACCCGCGGCCCCTTAAGGAGCCCCTGAAGGGACCATGTACACACCCGGGTGTGTACCATCTCTCACTACCCTCACCTTTGTGAGCCAGATGGATTTGAAGGGACTCTGTATTGGTGCCAAAGGACAGAAATCAGATTGAAGAAAAAAAGGAAAAAGAGAAATGGCCCAAAAACAGAGAGAGAGAAAATTGACAAGTCAACCCCCTGACTTGGAGCATCCACCACAAATGCTCTAAGTCCCCCCAACCCTATGTGTGTATGTACAAGTGCTGAAAATAAATAATAAATTAGGCGGGCTTGGGGTACAGCCAGTCAGGCACCCTATCCCTAGGCAGTTGGGCAGTCTCTGTTAGTCACCAAAAAAGAAAATATGTTGGGAAAACCCTGGCGCAATGGAAACTGTTAAGACGAAAGTAGTAAAAGCAGGCCCAATAATAAAGACAGGTTTGCTGCAAATACACTTTGATAACGCCTTGTAAACTAAAGAACTGGGAATAATAATAGGGGTCCTGATCCTTCCAGTTTTATGACAGGTACACTTGTTTTTGTGAATAAAATCCCTAGACTTTATCACTGAGACCTCAGTGTAGTCTCACATTAGAGCAGGAAACCTGACGATTATTCCAAAAATTAGTCTACATTGTAGAAAAATTTAGAAAATTTATGGGGACGACCAGAATCAATCCCTTGTTCCAAATAGGGTCACGTGCTATGTGTCATATGTCTCATAGTAAATTAAGAGCTCAGCAAATACCTAAACTATGGCCAGCACCCAACATGAGATACTCGAGAATCTCATACAATGGGTCTAAGCTCACAATATCTCCCAAACCAATACTCACACGACAGGAGTGTGAAGCCCACATCAAATGTAAAAACTGACTTGTCAACTGCAGTCCTTATCGCACCTTGAGCTTTTTTTGTTCGGTTTCTGCGGTAAGGAAAATGTTTGATAAGAGACAGCTTCGCGGCTATGGTGAGCACCCCCCAAATCCGAAGTGGCCTAACGGTGCGCGCATCGCACTGTCGTTCGTTGTCAACGTACGTGACAAAAGTGACCTTCAAACAGCGAGTCGCGGACTGCGCCTATTTGTTTAACAACCACGCAATCGCCAGTACGAAGAGGGCGGAGAGAACACCCCCGATAACGGCGATGAGTTTTCCGAAGTGTTTCTGAATGAAACCCCTGGCGGACTCAAGAAGCCAGAGCGGGATATGAACATGGAGACGCAGTATGAATACGGAACGCGCGTCGGCGTGTAAGTTCCTGTGCAGCTGCGGCCGTGGAACTTTTCACCTCGCAACCCCCCTGCTCACCCCTCGTCACCTAGGTGGCGCATCCTCCGGCTGTTTGCCGAGAAAAACTTCAAGTTTACGTGCTACGCGGTCGGTCGCGCCGTTGAACTGACCCCCGAGCCCATCAAGGCAATGAGCGACGCGGGGCACGAGATTGCATCGCACAATTACCGGTGGATCGACTACGCCCAGGTTACACCCGAGGTTGAACGCGCTCACGTCCACGCTTGCATAAAAGCAATCAAGGTGGGTTATCGCGGATCTGCATTCTCGCTTGCAGGTGCATCGCCACCGAACACGCTCCTTTTTGTATAATTATTTGTGGCCACACCTCATTCGCCAACCACGCAAACAGGACGCGTGTGGGAAGGCGCCCCGAGGCTGGTACACTGGGCGCGTATCGACCAGGAGCCGGCAGATTGTTCGTGAAGAGTACGAAAAGCTGGGGTTGGAGCTTTTGTACGATTGCGACGCTTACAACGACGAGCTACCGTATTACCTGTACGACTCAAAAGGTTCACATCTTGTCATCCCCTACACCTTGGATGCCAACGACATGAAGGTTCGTCTTGGAAGTACGAGTGGCCATTGCAGGCTTTCGAAATCTGCCTTGTTTGTCCGTTCCTTGCTCGAATGCATTGGATTGCAATCGCTGCCGTCCAAGATATTGATATTCTTTCACCAGTTTTGCGTCCCACCGGGTTTCTCCTCACCCGATGGGTTTTTCACTTATCTCAAAAACACATTCGACATCTTGTATGCGGAAGGCGAGACCTCGCCCAAGTTTATGAACATTGGCCTTCACTGCCGGTTGGTTGGCAAGCCTGGTCGTGCCGCCGCGCTGAAGCAGTTCTTAGACTACGGTGAGCAACTTGCTCTTGCATCCTGTGCTCTAATCGATCTTTATATTCGCTCTACCTTAACGAACAAATAAACAAACGGGGAAAAACACTCGTTCAAAATCGAAATCGATCACTGAATAGTCTCGCAATTCAAAGACGTGTGGGTCTGCACAAGGGAAGAGATGGCGCGTCACTGGATGAAGGTGCACCCCCCATCGAATTGAGGCCTTTGTTCTTCTCGACGCACTGTAATTAGCGCGATCGCGGTGTGGTCGGAGTTGTTGGTGAAGTGGACTCAAGCTTTGCCTGAATGTCCTGCGGATTCGTTTTTTCGGGGTTTTCAATGAGCTTTTGAATTCGGACATGCTGCTCTCGAGAAAGCACATATCTTTTGCGAAAGCGTGAAAAGGAAACAAAAGTCAAAAAATGTGCGACGGTACCTCGGCGTCATCCCCAAAAGAATATTCTGCAAGAAGCTTGTGGTAGTGGCTCGCAATCTCCAAAGAGCTGGCGTGGAACTGGATTTCCGACCTAAGTGAGAAAGGTTCGGTAGATATCAATGTTTTTAAACGTTTACAGCAATTTTGGCGCAGGGTGTGGGTATCACAATGTCTGAAAATAACTCTCACCAAAGGAACTCTCTGAAACATGACTGAATATCCTCTCGCTTTTTCACTTCAAATCGCGCAGTACTTTCCAGCACAGAACCCGTAGCGTGCGCCACCTCATGGGAGGCGCCTGCTAGTTCCATTTGAGACTAGGATATTTTTTGTTCTGTTAAGCCCACCGCTTCGTCCTGAAAGGAAGCAGATACCTGACTGATTTTAGGCCTGTTTCCAGACTCTTTTGTCAAAACTTTGTCCAGCTGCTGCTGCTTTTTCGCCTCCTTCTCCAACGCCGCATCTCGTGTTCGAAGCTCCTCCTATAAACAGAAATTTACTACTACTGATGCCAGGTAGAATAAGTATTTGAGAAGGAAGCCAACCTTTAGCTTGTGACACAGTGCTGGGTAGACTTTCAACATCTCCTCGGACAAGACTTGGATTCGCTCAATCATCTTGTCTCGTTCCTTTTCTCTTTCTGCTCCCGGAGCACAGATTTTGAAGGGCTGTTTAGAAAAATCGCTCAGGGCTCGGGAACGGGGTACCAATCAGCATCTCGGCAAAGCAGGCGAGCATCTCGCCAAACTGCGGAGTCTCCATGCTCGCAAAGGCTTTGACGAGCCCGGACATTTTCACAGACTTTTTGCGCAGCCGCTCCTGGTTGCGGAGGTATCCCGCCATGACGGTCTGGAGACTCCCAATGTTCCGCTCCGAAGTGCGGACAAGAGTGGAGATCGTTTGGGACTTTTTGTCCGTGCTTTTGAGGACGCCGCGAAAGGATGGTGGGAACGCTGGGTGAGTGAGTTTGCAGTATGAATGCAGGCCGGCTTCGTCTTACGTGCGCTCAATCGAGAACATATCTTCTGGCTGTGTTTTCGTCTCAACCGACAATTTGGTGTAATGGACCAGGAAAAAAAAAAAAAAAAAAAAAAAAAAAAAAGCTCTTATATTTTGTTTCTCTCAGAGAGCTCGAATGACGGCGTCGACAACATCGCGCGTCGTACCTTTCCCTCCCAAGTCCGGAGTAAGCTTCACGGCGCCCGTTTCCGCTTCAATCAGGACCTTGTCAACGGCCGCCTGAATGGAGGCCGCTTCCTTGGCCAGGCCCAAATGCTCCAGTAGCAGCGCAGCAGAACGTATCGAGGCGATCGGGTTCGCGATCCCTTTACCAGCAATGTCTGGTGCCGACCCGTGAACTATTTAAAGAGAACAGTAAGTTACTTTTCCTATCACCTTAATCCCGCGCCGAAAGGACTAGGACCAGTTCAATTCCGCTTACCAGGCTCGCCGAGGCAGAAGGAGTCGCCCACGTTGGCGCTTGCAACCACTCCAAGCGAGCCCACCAAGGCTGCAGCACCATCGCTGATGATGTCTCCGTACAAATTCGGTGCGACGACAACGTCAAAGTGCTCCGGCTCCCTGAACAACCGGTACACCATCGAGTCGACCAGCTGCTCCTCAAGCTTTAGCGACGAGAATTCGTCCTTGTACACGCCCAGGCAAGATTCGCGGAAAAGACCGTCCGAGACGCTGAGGACGTTTGATTTGTGGACGACGGTGACCTTGCCCGGATGGCCGGCCGCGAGGCGTTGTTGGGCGAGGTTGAATGCGGTGCGGGCAATGCGGCGAGAAGCGTGTTCAGTGATTTTTCGAGTAGCGTATGCCGTGCGGAGGCCGGTTTTCGGGTCTTTCTCTATCGTTTCTTGTTTAATGTACTGCCCAGGACGAAATCAGAAGAGGCTTGTCGTGATGGAGAAAGGTATGTGTCCACCTTACCAGGCATTCGGTATTTTCGCGAACAATAACCATATCTATGACCTTGCCGCCTGCACCGGGCCGCTTTGGCGCACTCACAGGACGAACGTTTGCGTACAGGTCCATTTTCTTGCGAAGGGCGACGATGGGCGATGAGTATCCCTCAACTTTGTGGGAGGGCGAGCTGCCGCGTGATCATTTGGAAGTCCGATCGATTACTCAAAATCAACAAGCTCTCCACTCAAAGTCAAACCGTTTGGTACCTTACAGCGCCGAACATGGCACCATCGATTTCGCCAGACTTGAGCGCTTCCACGGTTTTTTCGGGCAAAGCCACGCCAGTCTTCTGGAAGAGCTCAAAGCCGGCATCGAGGTGCACAAAGGAGGGGCGCTTGGATGAGAGAGCAGCCTCCAGCACTTGCTGAGCGGCCTGAAATGAGGACACATGCGGGTTGAGCAAGAAATGCATCGGGGAGCGCGGCACTCGAAAAAAAGACGCGGTAGAACGTGGCGACGTTGGCGAGCGCGGGGAATGCGACAGACAGGCAAACTCACGGGAATGACTTCGCGGCCAATGCCGTCGGCAGGAATCATGCCGATCGTGAGAGACTGCGCGGAGCGAGCCATGAGGCCACGGCGGCCAGTCGCTGCGGCGGCGGCGGCGGCGGCCACGGCGCGTGGGCAAGACGACCGCCAACGAGATGAGATGGTGCTGGCGGAAACTCCGATCATCACGATCGTTTTGCTTTTCGTCGTTTTTCTTCCTTTTTCCTTCTTTCTTGTTTTTCTTTTCTTTCTTCTCTGTGTTTTTTTTTTTCCTTTTTTTTTTCTCATCTGTTTCGTTTGCGCAGCTTTGGGGTATAATACTTTAGTCAAACCTCTCAAAAGCAAAATTCAAATTCAACACTGGGTATGCCAAACGCCTAACCGTAACCTAACCGTAAACCTAACTGGGCAAATCCCAACCCAACCCTAACCGAACCTAGGAGGAACTCGACAACCCTAACCGCGGTTAACGCTTTTTCAACCGTATCCTAACCGGGAAACTCTGGATCTGAGGACACTGAAACGTTGGCAAATTCCGTAACCCACTGGCTAAATTCCCACTCCATAGGCTGCAAGTAAGTCTCGGCGGTTAGCCGGTTTAAACTGTAATCCTAACCTCAAACGGAAAAATCCCGGTTAGGATAAACCGGACTACGGGTTACGGTTGGGTTAGAAGGCAATTTATCCTATCCTAACCGAATGCAAGGAGCAGCTAAGCTCGCCGCTGGATTCACTTTGGAAAGAAAGCAAGGGTTGACATGATGACGTGAGAATCACTGCAATGAGAAAAACAATTTCGCAACACTGCAGCCCAGTTGGGACAAGCTCGGGTCATCGGGGGGAAAAAAAAAGAAATTAAAAGATGCGAACATGTGGAGTTGTGGCGCCGGTTTAACGTTTTGGGGGGAGTCTGGGGGCTGTGAAAGGGAGGGATTGTTGAGCGACCTGATTGCCACGTGAGTGACGGTGGTGGGTGGGGGCCACCACCCCACACAAAAAAAAACACGAAACAAGACAGAGACCGAGAGACAGAGAGAGGACAGACAGAGTGAGATCGAGAGAGAAACAGAGAGAAGAGAAATCGAGACCCACCACCCCCCCCACCACCTGCTTCCTACGCCCCCCCCCCACCAAATTCCCCGCCTCCTTCCCACCAACCCCCACCTACACCAGTCCGTCGGGTCTCCATCCAATCCGGCCCGCCCCAACACCGTAAATATCCGCACCCATCCAGCGGCTCCCTCCCTCCTAACCTACCTCCGAGCGCTAGACCAACCGAAACCCTCATCTGCCATGTCGCAACCGCTGCCACAAGCACTACCAAGCTTTGCTGGGACACTCAACGACAAAGCGTGCGTCATTGCTACGACATCGTTCCGTCGGCGGCGCAGCTCCACACTCTCGTCCCCGTTCGATTCAATACCTGTGTTGACGGACAATCACCATGCTTTGTGCCCTCCACGATTGCCCCTCGCCAACGTGCAATCGGCGCCGCCGCCGCCACCACCACCACGGACTGGCCCCCTCGTTTCTTCTCGCAATCTCTCTTCGAAGGCCACTCACAAACGAGACGGTTCTCCCAGAAAAGAAAGCAAAGCGAATTCTCCAACGGACTGCCAACCAGTGCCGATCCTCGCATCCCGGTCCAACTCTGCCTCACTGACCATCTACCGATCTCCCACTGTCGAGCCGAAGGGCGGAAACCCCTCCAGTACGCGTTTATTCCGCTGCTTCCGAGGGTACTGTGCATCTTTTATTTGCCAAATATAAACTCACCTAGCTGCACACCCAAAGATGCACGATTGTGTCAGAACATTACAAAGTACCGCTGAAAGGTGGAATCGGTTGCATTCCAATGGAGCGACGTTGCACCTTGCCCGTATTTAGTCGTCCATCCAAAGCGAAAGGGGCAGTGCTCCTCATACCAGGGTTCAGTTCGAATCGAAGTGTCTTTGATGTTAGAGGCGAGGAAGGCAAGCCCCACCGTTTGAGACGTTTTCTTTCTCAGCAAATTAATCCTTTCTGGTTGTCAGACAGGGGAGGAGTTTCATTTTTTGAGTATCTCGGCTATCGCGGTTATGACACCTACTCTATCGATCTACGCGGAAGCCGAGAGGCTCAGGGAATGGGCAGTCGCTCACCAGCATACCTCAAAGAAGTGAGAATTTCCTTAGGCAATATACGCTAAACACGTCCAAACTCGTTAGCACGTCGAAGTGGATGTTCCAAGCAGCATAACATTCATAAAGTCCTTCGGGCACCAAAAAGTCTATCTTATTGGCCATAGTATGGGAGGTGCAATTTCGTGTGCGGTGGCAGGATTTGTTCCCCACGATGTTGCGGGAATCGTCCATGTGCGTCTGGTTTGATGTAGTATTGTTGTAACCCTCCAAACCATCTCGTCAGCTGGCAGGATTGTATAATTTTTCAATTCCCATCCTCGCTGACGCTATTGATTTATACCAAAAGGTAAACTAAGTTTCCTTGCAGCTTTTTTGAGTCACGGTCATTGTTAAGCGTATTCAAAGTACTGTCCGCATACGATCCAAGATTTGGTTCAGCGAGGAACCGGTTTCGCTCTCAAATCTGCTGTGAAATTGATGGCTCCTATGATATCCACTGCGTTCCATCTACTCAGTCCACCACAGTCGCTTACGTCACCGCCCGCCATACTCCCACCCCCGATGGGTGATGAGTTCGAAGTGAGAAATTTCGCCGTCGATCGCATTCCTCGACCCAGCTTTGCTGTTGCTACAATCCACTCGTTCATAACGGAGCTCAGGCGTCGGCCAATACCCATTCGTTCCGCATTGGAGACAATGATTCAGCTTAGACCGTACGTTCCGGAAAGGATAAGCAACTTTCTGCTCAACTGCTGGTACCCGCTACCTTGGGTGCCTTACTCAATAAGCAACCCTTGGAGTCTTTTGGAGAAAGCGGTGGAGAGCCCAACAATCGGAATTCTTATCGCTGTCTTGAAGGGAGCAGTTGTGCAGGTTCGATCAGCCTGATTATGGGATATGTACTCACTCACTTTATTACAGGATGAGGCAGAGGCCTACAACAAGTGGATCACTGAGAGTTCCGAGCATCGAAAGGAAGTCCGAAAGCACACTGCAGAGCTCGAGAGCATCCACGTAGCCACTGCTATCTCGTCCATTGGAAGAAGTAACGGTCCGCATGTCGCGCGGGCTGTCGAAAACGAGGGGTTCGTTCCAGGGACGAGCACCAGGCTGGACGCCATCGGGAACCCACCCAGCACTGATTCCCTCCTGAAGCAAGCCACATCGGTCGGCTTAGACCCGCAATTTGATGGGCACGACATTCTCCGCAACGTTCTTTCCCACGCTGCCACATCGGCAAAACATCCCAGCCCGTTGCCAGTGGGGGAAAACGTGACAGACAAGCCTCGGACAAAGCTGAAAGGACCTGCTTCGAAGCCTTTAAATCCAGCGTTTTCTCGATGGAACGAACTCGGCCCGTATCTGGAGCGCTTTGAACAGCTCGAGAGCCTACCTCTCTTCTTCTGCCATGCCAACAAAGACACAGTTTTGCGGTTTGTACTGTTTTTCTCTCTTTCCAGGGTAGGAACTAATAGTCTTACAGACCGAAAGACACACTTGCCGGTTTCTCAAGGAGCACCTCGAGGTGGAAAGCAAAAATTGTTTACGCTGGGGACGAGACTGCCGAGCGGCCAGAACCTCCGTTTTCATCAGGACGAGAGGATGCGTTCAACAGCCTGGACTCCCGTCGTAAAATGCGAGAATCACTTCAACTCACCCCTATTCAGCCCCCAACGGAGACGTCCTCGAGAACCACGTCCTCCACTCGACCTCCACAGGGACCCAAAGTGCCGCCCAGTCTCAGCGATCGCTACGAAGTTCCTGGGAACGTCTCCTACGGTCACTGCGACATTCTGATGCAGAACGAGATATGGGAGCGGATTACCGAGTGGTTGGATGTCACGTCCTCACGGGAGAGAGACTGGCGTTACAAGAGACGTTACAGTGCAAAATGAGTTCGCTGCTTGCAGCTCCACAATCGTTTCACTTCATTCTCTTCGTCGAACTTTCTTCACAATTTATGTTTTGCAGAACCAAGAATACTCCCAAACGATTCTACTGATAGCAAATAAAGAGGAACTTCCAAAACAAACAAAGCGTAATAAACAGAGAAAAGGAGCTTTAAGGGTCCGCCGAAAACCCCGCGCGGATGGCCTCAAACTCCAAGCGAAGAATATCTTCCGGAATTCCGGGCTCGCGCTGTTTGAAGGCCTCCCAATCTGGATCCACGGGTTCTGCCTCTCGCTGGTGTGCAGGACCGTTCGGTTCCGCAGCCGCGGAGATGGCGCTGTTCAATGAGGGTTCGTGACGGGTCGGTTCACCATCATAGTCGACGCGCCAAGCGGCCACAAAGGACGACTCTGCACCACCATCCGAGGAAACCTTGCCCGATGGCGGGGCTCGCGTGCTTTCCCGCGACGCTGCGCGCTGCGGCCACCCTGCGTGGTCAAACGAGGTCGCGTCGCTGTGGAATGACCCGAGTCCAAACCCGACCCCCACAGCGTCCCCATCAAAGCTGCTTTCGTCGCCGCGGCACCCGTCGTCGTCGGTGTCAGAGCCCAAGGCGACGCCGACGCCCAAAAAGTCGAAAGCTGTGTCGACTTCGGACTGCACGTAGGGCGACATCCTGAGGACGCCGTCGCCGTCAACCGAAAACAGGCGCGGCGGGGTTGCGGTGAAGAGCGGAGAGAGGACGGGGAGGGCAGAGGCCGTTATGGCAGAGGTCGTTAACGGTGTGCTGGCGGCCGCGGTGGGTGCCGCATTGGGTTTGTGTCGGGACGGGACGCCGGCGTCGCCCACAGAGGTGCGGACAAGTCCTGGAGCTGAAGCTGCCGTCGTTGTTGTCGCTGGTCCGTGAACGGAGCTCGTTCCTGCAATGGAGGCCGCGGTGCTTCGACGTGATGGTCCCATTGTCGGGGTTGAGGGCGTCGAGCGGGATTGTTGGAGTGGAGACGCTACTGCCGCCGTGGAAAGGTTCCTGGCGGAAGTGGGCACGGACTGGTCAGATGGCAAGGACGGACTCAGTGCTTTGCTAGATGCTCTACGTGTCGGTTTCCGCTTTCGCACGTAGGGAAGGAGTGCAACGATTATACCGGCAGCCGTTCGAGCGAGGGACCGAAGAAGGAAGACAGTCCACGGTTGATTGATCTTGACAATGGCGCCAGTATGGTCCGTTTCGAAGTCCGCCGGGAAGAGGTATGGCAAATTCAAGGCGGTTTCGGACTCAACACAATAGCGTAGGTATTCACGAAGGAACTCAAGTTCCGCAATGAGGGCAGGCGACAAGAGGCTTGAAACCAGGGTCGACATTGAGAGCCAACGGGAAGCCAAGGCGATTGCTAAGCGGGACAGTGGGCCGGAATCCTCCGGACTGTGAGGATCCAATTTCAAGGATGCCTGGCAAAGGAGAGTCAGGAATGCATAACAGCCTTTCAATCCATACTTGTCTTAAATTGTCCAAGTTAATGTCAGAGGAAAGCTCTGCGAGCAAGCCGCCATGTTCCTTGTTAAAGGGCTCGCTCAGCTCTTCAACCGACTGGATGGCAACCTAATTGTAAGAAAACTTGAAATCAGTCGCAAGAATGAGACAAATTGTGACGAACATTTGGAAAGGTGCTTTCGCGAGGAAGTACATCCATAATTATCTTTAGCGTTGCTAGCGTCAGCCCCATCGCTTTTTGTGCTTTCACTTTGATCGCAGCATCCAACTTGTCCAACGACATCGCAGCCACAGCGACCTCACGCCCGAAGAACATGCCAGTAGGCTTCGTGATTGCTTCTTTTGCCTGGGCTGGCTTGCTGATTGAAACTGAGCTGCCCTCCTCGCTACCATCGGAGTCCGGCCCAGAATCGATCTCCAATTGCTCTTGATTCGTCGCCGCATTGTTGGCATTCTTAAGGCGCTCTTGGGCAGCGACCGTTGCTGCTGATTTCGGCTGGTCGGACTGTTGCAAGAGCAACCCGGCGCCAAGAGCGAGAAAAGCCAAAGTTGGGGCCATGGCCACTCCAATGTGAGTGCCCTGTACACCCTCACGGCTTGAGTGGCCCGTCTCCTCTCCGGCAGACTGCTGCGAGTTAAAGTCGGCCACAGGTGGTGCCTGGGCGCCGCTAATTTCTGGAGACAGAGCCGTACTGCTTGCCGCACTGCTTTCCGCTGCTACATCTGCCACTGGCTGCGGAGCGGCCGGCTTTGCGGCGAGAGGTTCGAATAGACTAATTGGCTTGCTCGACACAACTGGCCAAGGAACTGCCGAGGCTGAGGAGAAGCTTGCAGACTTCCGCAGTATGGGCAGAGCTGTTGGCTGATCCGAGGACGAGAGAGAAGACGCGCTGCCACCGGAGCGACTGGATAAGAAAGACGCCAGCGCATTACCCGAGGTCGAGGTGGACTTGGAGCCAATTCGGGAGCTTGCGGGTGCAGCGGTCCCGGATGACATCTGTCGAGCACTGACAGCATTCATGCCGGGTGGTGCTGCCATCACTGGAACGAAAACCTGGCCAGGAACAGTGGCTCGAGACAGACGGCGTCTTCGACGGAGCGACGGTGAAAGGCTGGCGGAGGAGGTCATGCGGGGAGGGCGGACTGACATACCACTGGCCATCGGGGCGCCGGCTGGAGCAGTGTGGACAAAGGCACCAGGACGCGGAGTGAAATGCATCGCATTGCAGGTCGATGACATCGAGGGGTCGGCCAGTGCCCCACCCGTCGGAGGTGGGGACACGATGCGGGAGCCAGGTTTGTTCAGTCTCGCAGTAGCCGAGCGGCTCCCCGCCACGAGGGAAGGAGCCGCGGCCGAGACGGACGCCGTCGCCGACGACGCGGCAGTTGCAGCGGCTGCAGCCGTTGTTGCAGCCCCCATACTTTGCTAAGAGGGGGGAGTGGCCTGAGAGGGGCAGACTGCTCTTGACTGCTCTGACTGGTGGGCAGTTCACCCTTCCTTGCGTGTGTGTGTGGAGACGAAGCTGGTGGAGATGAGCGTTGGAATTCGGGGATGGGACCTCCACAGCTTGCTTGCGTTCCGGCCCTTGATTTTTTTTTTTCGTGAATTCACGACGATGAAGGAGGAAAGCAGTCAGCAGGCAGGCAGGAGGCAGCGAGCCGAGCGTGAGGGTGGGACGACTCTTTTTTCTTTTTTGAATTGCCCCTGGAGGAACGAGAGAGACAGAGATTTCAGAGATTTCACGCCCCAGACGACAGTGAGACAGACAGTGAGACAGACAGACAGACAGACAGACAGACAGACAGACACACGCAAGGGCAGGCAGACAGACAGACAGAACAGACAGAGGGGAAGGGAAGAAGTGAAGGCACAGGCGGATGGCTCGTTCGTTCATTGGTTGGTTCCTTCGTCGGTTTTGTTTGCGCTTCCAGCCAGCATAATGCTACCCACGATGCGGCGGCGGCGGCGGCGGCGGCACAACAACCACCAACCCTTTGCCGCCTGTCCCGGCCGCCCTCCGCCCGTCTACAACAATGAAGCTCCGTCCAATTGTCCCGCCGCGGCCGTCAACTTCCTCGTTGTCCTCGCCCTCCTCGACCTCCTCGCCGTCCGCTGCCACCACAACCTCGCCTGTTGCTTGAAGGGGCGGCGGCGGATCGGCCAAGGATGGCCGGTGGTCGCGACGCACGTTCACCAGTTCCTCCACCACGCGCAGCTTGATCATCCCGCGGGCAAGCGGCACGCCGTAGACCTGGAGGCCGCTGTTCCGAACAAAGAACACGACCCCCGGCGCGTCAAACCGCCGGGGTACGACGACGCGCCGCCCAAAGCCCGACGGAACCTTGGCGTGGGGCCGCACCGGCTCCTCCTCGAGCCACTGCATACCCGCCCGCTCCGACACGCCGACAACCCGCTTCTGCAGAATCTCGATCGTCGCTTTCGACCACGACCGCCGCGGCTCCTTGATGCTCCGCACCCGCGCAAACACCGCGATCTGCCCCCACACCCCCGACTTGGCGTCCGTCCTCGCCTTGCCGTGGAGCAGCGCACCCAGCGGAAGCGGCGGCAGCCGCCGGTTCCACTCGCTGATCGTTAGCTGCTGAAAGTGCTTGCTGACGACCACCGTCGTGAGCAGCGTGTGCCGGTCGCAGAACCGGAGGATCGCCTGCAGTAGCTCTACAGCGAGGCGCCTTGTGGTCGTCGGGCGGTCGTCGTACCCGATGCTGTCCCCGTCCCCGTCGTCTTCACCGCCGACTGGTGACGTTCCGTTCCTGATTAGCGACGATCGCGGCGAAGGTCGATGCGTTCGTCCTTCTCTTGCTGATACCTCAGCCGGTGACGTTGTTGGCACTGGGGTCGTCTCTGTCATCGCGGTTGTGCGTGGGGATGACCCGAACGACCCTTTTGTCTTTCTCCTCCCCCTCATGCTTTTTGGCCTCGACAAAAAAAAAAAAAAAAAAAAAAAAAAAAGAAAGGAACACCCATCCTTCCTTTCCGTCTCTCCGCCAAGAATATTGCAGTTGGGGGTGAGGGGTACCCTCAGTGAGAAGCGACGACATCATCAATGCATTTGTTCGTACAAAGCAAGTTTATCCGCCGGAATGTTCACCGGACGAAGCACCCCTCCCACACCAGCAAGAGTAAGTCCAGTCAGGACGGCCACCCCGAGCTGCACCTTCTTCCACGTTGCTGGCGAAATTTTGGGCACTTTGATGCCAAAAAACTTCAGCGAGTACGTCGCGCCAAGGAGAGTGTGGTTGACACCTGCTGTCGTCTGCGAATGGGAATAGGATCAACACAAGAAGGCACACAAAAAAAAAAAAAAAAAAAAAAAAAAAAACACACAAAGAACGAACCAGCAGGAACAGAACCACCCAGCTAGGCTTCTTTGTCTGAAGCCCGTGCGTGATCATCGTCAAGTCAACAGACTCCGAGTTGGAAAACTCTTCAGTAAAATGACATCAGTAAGAGATCCGATACCCCAAAACAACCCAAGAAGAAACGATCTTTACCTATCAACGGTTTCCCCCTGGACATGAACATATGGCCAAAGTACAGGAACGAAAGGAGGTATCCGCTGCGCCTCTGGTTGTACAACAACTCGAGTTCGGGGGAAGTGACCGTGGCCGCCTCCTTGCCGTCCGCGCTTGCGCGCTTCGTTTTTCGAGATCTGCGAATCCAGTTGAGGGCGATGCCCGAGCCAACGTGCACAACGATAGAGGAAAGCACGACGGTGAACTCGACCACCGGCTGTTGGTACACCTGGCGGCGTCGCGGAGTGAGTGAGTGAGTGAGTAAGTTGAGTGATCGGGTAGACTTGTCTCAATGATGGCGTAGGAGCGTCTTACCTTCCGGAACAGCTTCAGCGCCTTGTTTGAAAGTTCAAAGTCGAGTATGCTCAACGCATGGCCGAAAGTATGACCCAAGATGAATGAGGTCGAAACAAGCCCGCTCGCGTTCTGGACAATGCGAAGGTTCCCTTCCATTTTGTGTTCCCGCTTCGCTGACTGTGTTTCTTTGTTCCTTTTGCCTTTTATTTATATGGCCGGGGATTGGAAATTCGAAGCGTCAGCCGAACCCCGGCGGAGGTGGACGAATTCGCCTCCGGTTTTTTCAGCTCTTTTTGTTTTTGTTTTTGTTTCCATTTTTATTTATTTTTCCGAAACACGAAAGAAAGCAACAAAACTCTGAAGAGATCAGGTTCACAAAGGGCGGGTAGGAGGAGGGCCATAAGAGAACAAAATCAGACTCCCTCACTCGGCGTAACTGAGCTTGCTAATCTCTCCAAGCTTGAACCGTGCCTGGTTCAGCTGCTGCTCCAGCTCCAATATCTTCACCTGCTGTTCCATTTTTTTGATCTTGTACTCGTGCTGGCCCATTTTGCTGATTTCAGAGCGAGCAGCCTGCTCAGACCGCATCTTTGCTGCGTTCTCCGCCGCTTTCACGAGCAGCTTCACTGCCTCTTTGACGGCCGCTGCCGCCTCCTCCAGCTTATCTTGCGCTTTGGAGAAAGGAACCGCCTTGACGCGAGACGCGGCAACAAGTTGAAACGTCGCCACACTGACTTCCTTCGCCGCAACAATCAGCTGCTCCATAGAGTGCGTTCCGCGAACGAGGCCGTCGGCGCACTCGACCAAGTGGGTCGTTTCAACAGCGACCGATTTGGCTGCTGATATCAATCCCTCAGTCCACTTGTTGTTTTTTTTGTAAAACGCTGCATTCGACCCCCCGGTGGTGCCACGACCGTGCGCGACAATCTCTTGTTGCGATACGGTTGCACATCTGATGAGTTGAGCGATCGCGTTGGTGAGTGCCATGGCTGAAGCGAGAACGGCCTGGTGGACATTGAGGTTTGTCGTAGGCGCTGCCATGAGCTCCTGGAGGCGGCGAGCTGCATCTTCGATAGCTTTCGCTGCCGCTTGCATCTCCCTCTCCACGAGATCTCCGATATCACCGCCTACATTTTCAAAGGCTGCCTTCGGGGCCAGTTTTTCCACAAGTGGACTAATGCCGAGCAAACCCATAATGGCGTCTTGAGTAAGAAGGCTGATGTGATCGGCCAAACGAGATCGGTCCACCAGCGCCAGAGACGTAGATTTCAGCTTGTCGAAGAGATTGCGCCCATTGAGACCGCCATTCTTGGCGGCCTTGAGGATCTCCTCGCTGTCGTGTTCGTCAGCAGCCAACCGCACAACACCCTTGGTGTTAAAGAGGAGCTGCTCCATGCCAACTGCCAGTGCGTTCGAAGTTGCAATGGCCTCCGACTGATCTCCACCCTGAGCACGTCCATCAGAGACAGGAGAAAACAGATCAGCCGTACCTCGATCATCTTGATGAAGGATGCAGCGAAATCTCCGGCCTGGCCGACAGTTGTTTCCAGCAGTGTTTGTACGTATTCTGGAGACGCGGTCAAGTTGCCGTCCACAGTTTGATCGTCCAAGCTGAAAACAGCGGCATCGACTTTGACAATGCAGGTCTGTAAAATGTTATCTGGAAGAGGGTCACACAAATGGGGTTGTACGCATCATAAAGCCAACCCACCCATCATGCGATTGAGCTGAAGAACATGCTCGGCGCGAATGCGTTCGATTTGAGCCAACAACGACGCTTCCGTCTCTTGCTGAGCCTTGTTTCCAGTTTCGATATCTCAGCGATGCACAATCTATACAACGAAACACACCTTTTGCATCTGCGACAAAGTAAGTAGAGTTTGGTCCAAGCCTGACTGCAATATTGACGCCTCCTCGTCCTTGGACTAACATGATTAGATTTTGCAATTTTGTATTTGCCTGTTGTATAGCTCACAGATCTCAGCCGCTGGACCTCTCGTGTCAAATTTTCAACGCGAAGCCTTAGATCGTCAATGGTCAACTGCTTCGTCTGGTCTAAGCGTTTAGTAAAGGTGAGGCGAATAGTCATTCAAACCTGATTTTCTCGGTTCAGCTCGGTCAATTCCATATTGTGCTTGCTGACAATGTTCGAAACTTCGGCACCCTTACTTTTCGAAAGGTCGATCAGTGAGTCTTTCGTCTCTTTCAACTCTTTCCGTAGTCTGTTTAATTCATCCTCCGTGCTTTGTCGAATTCTTTCGGCCTCGTTCTTCAGGCGGTCCCGCTCAACCATAACGTCAGTCATTTGCAGAGATTTAACCTTTTAAGCATTAAAATCGATGCAATAGAGCTCAGGAACCCACCTTCAGGTCTTCCTTAGACTTTTCGAGCTCCTTTCGAATTTCGTCCGCTTGCTTTCCCGATCCGTCCTTTATTTCCTTGAATCGGTTCAAAAGCTCGAGGTGCTCTTTGCGCAGTTGCGCGTAAAGTTTGGCGAGTGCTTCATATTTCTGCTTCCACTGAGCAAGCTCGTCTTGAAGGCTCTTGATCAAACCCTCGTTTGAGTTCAAGTTCATCATCGCAATCTGCTGCTCCAAGGATTTGACACGCTGAACAATTGTAAGTCTTCAAATTTCCCCAGTACACGTGTGCAAGCTTGATCAAAAGCCAGTACCTTGTCGTAAATATCAATGGCCTCTCGGTCCCGGGCAGCTTGATTTTTCATATTCTCAAGCATCAGAGCATACTGCTGGCTCTCCAGTGCTTGCTGTTGTTGCAGTTGCATCTGCCTCAAGCGCTCCTCCTCGGCTCGCCGCTGCTGTTCGTAGAGCGCTTGCTGTCTTTGCAGCTCCTCGAGTCGCTTCGCTTCGGCTAAGCGTTGTGCTTCCATATTCCTCTGCAGCTCCCGCTGCCGTTCTTCCTCCGCAGCGCGACGCTTGGCTTCTGCCTGTTCAGCCTCCCGTCGCTGGGCCTCTTCGCGTCTTTGAGCCTCTAGCCTCTGGTTTTCGGCTTTGATTTGTGCTTCCAGCTTGAGGGAGATGTTACAAAAAAATCAAATGCCCGAGATTATTACCTCCGCTTGTTGTTTAGCGATCAAGTCGTCCTCTGATCGACTAGGGGGAGGTGTAATAGGGCGACGGGGTAGTTGAGGTGGTGCCCTCTGCAGGAAGTCCGGTGGGCTGTTTTCAAGCTTCGGAATCGTTATCAACGACGTCAAATACTTGATGCCAGAGCATTCGTAGTAGAATTTGTACAATTGGTAGTGGCTCTGGTTGAACCGCTCGCGAAGTGGAGCCAGGACTTCCACGGCACCTATGACTATGCACATCGCTCAACGCGTAGTTGAAATTTTCGTTCACTTACTTTGGTGCATGGCAAACAGCATACTGACCAAAAACTGATAGATTCCATAGCTTTCTTCTACAAGAGGGACAAGCGCCGATATTTTGCACTCGTTGCCGAAGCCCGGGCGGAAGTTATCGAAGACATGCTTGGCCATTGTGTCAATCTTGCCGAGCAGACCAAGAAGGTCATTGATCGTTTCGAATCTAGTGACACAGCCACCCTGATCAGACATCATTGGACGGGGGTACTTCTTCCACAAACCCTTCATTCGGATCTTCCACGCCTTTGAGTGTTACGTATTCTTCGTAGTCAAAACTTCCAGAGAACTCTGGGTGCAAGCGGTGGTATTCCAGCTTCGCAAGAAGAAACTGTAGGTAGGTCTGAATGAGCCCACCATACCCTACCGAGGGAGCTTAATCGGAAGCCTGAAATCGTAAGGCAAACCTCGGAAGCTTCCAACATTGCGATCAAAATTCCTAAACCATCCGCTGTCATTCGACAGATCCCTCAATGCCTGAAGCAGTTGGACATCGGAGTTTAACGGAGGAGGACAGCAATCAGCCGAAAAAACAAGCCCATGCGACAGCTTACATTCGGATGGCCCTGATTGATAACTTTATGGGCAGTGACGAGTGCCTTGAAAATGATGACCTCATCTCCTTGCATGGGATAGATGTTCAGGTTCCTCCACAGCGATCCAGACCCTTTCACGTCCCAAGTGTAGACGATCAAGTCGCGGACATGCTTTTGCTTTGGAGCGACTTCGTCTGGAGACAGCGCCTTCTTCATGTGGACGAGCATCTCTTTCTCCAGCTTGTCCATGTTGACGGTCCCACGAGTGGTGATGGGAGTGGAGTATCGCGACTGATAGGAGTCGCTATAAGACCCGGGGTAGTTGGTGCCATAACTCATCGTGGATGCTGCGATTTTCTTTTTCTTTTGAGATTTTGACCAAGATGGCATCAACAACGGCCACCGAATCGCAAACCCCACAAGACGCCAATGCCCCACCCCACCCCCTGTACGTCTTCCTACACAATCTCCCATATCAGTATACATCCATCAGCCACGCTGCATTAGCCGTACCACTACCGGCTGATATAGAGGCATCTGTGACCAATGCCGTGGACGGGTATCTAGCTGGAACGGAAGCTTCCTTTCAAGTCTTCAGCCCAGACCCGACTTTCGCGTTAGATTCATCGGATGATCTACCAGCGGAGTACCAGGCAAACAGGCGTGGCAAGCCATGTGGCCATGTTTTTCAGGCTGGGGAGACCATTTACTCTTGCAAGTACGATTCACTGCATTGTGCATCATACTCCGCCAAACTGACCTTTGTTCGTCGGTTATGAAGAACTTGTGGCTTGGATGAAACATGTGTTATGTGCGCCCGCTGCTTTCGAAGCACCAATCATGTGGGCCACACTACTTCCTTTCACTTGTCGCGAGGGGATGGAGGCTGCTGTGACTGTGGGGACGTCGAAGCTTGGAAAGTTCCACTCCTCTGCCAGTATCATGCTCCTGCGCCCGACGAAATTGGCGCAGACCGGCCTACTCAATCATTCATGCCCATCCCACCCGTAAGACTTTGTTTCACGACTTCCTGCGAGGCACCGGGAATAATTTAAACTCTGCTTTGCATGTATAGAATTTGACAGAGTCGATGCGATTGACTATTGGGGTCGTTCTTGACTACATTGTGGACACTTTCAGCGGTAGCCCGATAAAGTTCGATATCCCTCCATCTGCGGCGGCGATCAAGCAGAGCAATCCGCCAGAGAAAAATGCAAGTGGGCTAATTATGGATGAAAAGCCACTATACGCGTGCGTCCTCTGGAATGATGAAGAACATACTTTCGAAGAGGTGATCGGCAAGCTGGAAAAAGCTTTGCGGTGCGACCGGGCTGCAGCTGCACATTTTGCTGAGACTGTGGATGCTGTGGTAAGTGCTCATGATTCATGGAGTCTTCCCATTAATTCTGTCCTACCACAGGGCCGATGTGTAATCCAAACAGATGTCTTTTGCCACAGACTTTTAAGCACTGCCCTTATCATTAACGAAAGGTCTCCGACCGGATTGACGCTTACTATCCGTACGTTTCGAGAAACATTCAGGGAAAACATTGCAGGATATCTTGTTGGCTGGCTAAAAGATCTGCAAAAGCGTCTGAAGGGTTCCCAGGTCGTAAATGGTGTTCGCTATGAGTCTTTGGCAACAACCGTGCGGCGTATCGTTTGTGAAGAGCTGCTGGCTCCTCGGCAGCGCTTGAAGTTGGGTCTTGTTTCCTCTCCACCTCCGGAATCAGTGACGTATGCGGAACAGTCAGTCAACCCAGACGGTCATGTCGTTGGGTCGATGTCTCGATTGGAGTATCTCCTTGTTTTTGACGGTCGTCTCTGGAAGAACCTTCGAACTTCGCTGAAAGAGCTTTTCATATCGACGCTTGTGATTTCGGGCGACGATTTCAAGAAGGCACTCGGTAGGCACATACCTATAATTCGCTCAGTAATTTTTTCGTAGGTGAGAGATTCTCAAGAGTATACAGTCTCTTGGCGCACTCATTTTTGCATCTCGACCGGGAGCCCGACTTGAGCATCATCAAATTCTCTGTGCAACTTTTTACTGTGCCTACTATTTCCCAATATCTCTTCACAAACTCCTCAATTTTGCCCGCTATTACCTCAATTTTAAAATCGCTGTTTCTAGCGGAAGTGTACCCGACACTTTTGGGTGGTGACTTTTTCGAATCTCTCAAAGTCGCAGCTGAGAACTTTCGGCCAACGTACGCAAAGTTGCCGTGCGAGACAGACTCGATATACAAAAAACTTCTACCGCGCTATCCTCACCTCTTTCACGATCTCCGCTACATACTTTCCACATATCATATACGGTCGGACCTGTTTCGTGGAGACTTGACTAATTTCGCTCAGTTTCTTGACTTATGCTTGGTGTTCCAAGGTATGAATCGTCAGAAACGCCAAGCGCGGTACCATGTGGAGTACGAACCTCAAGGCTGGATCAATTCTTTCCACATCAGCTCTTCTCTTTCAAGACTCATTGATCCAGTTCGAGACGCTTTCGCACCCGTTAGACGCTCGAACCTGTACACTGACTACCTGGCTCTTCTACGTGCGATCAGAATGACTTTAGGTGTTTTGGATCATTGGTGCGCGCACGAACAGTGTATGGAATTTAATCAGCGACAGCCATCCTCGGATGCTTCAGGCACAGAGGCTCAAGGTTCGGCAAGTGGCTTTGTGGAAGTTACATTCGCCTCTTCCATGCACCGAGTTATCGATTATCCAGTCCATCGTCGGTCCATCAGCCTGCACCATCCTGTTCACTGGGTCCTGTCGGCTCTGTTGTCATGTATTCCTCAATATTTATCGGAAATGGCCAAAGAGGGAGTAACACAAGAGTGCAACCTGCAGGCGGTTTTGTCCACCATGGACGATGTCCCCACATTAATGGGCCGATTATCAAATCAAATTTTTCCTTTGACGACCAATACACTGCCGACCGCTTCACTGCCAATGGCTGAATCGCCCCCCCTCGCCATTCGCCAACCAAGTTCCTCAGATCAAATTTCCCGCATGCTGGACCATCTACTTCGAGTCGAAGTCGCGTTGTCACAAATCCGTGGAAGCTTATGGATTCGCAATGGGCAAATGATACGACATCAGGCCACTGCCTTCAAGCACACCTTTTTACGAGACTTGTATGATTTAAACCTGTTTCTGATTCAAAGCTTTTCGGTCCTACTTAGCCCTGACCACTTCCTGGCTGCGATAATCGAAAAGTTCGAACTGAGACCGTTTTTCTCTTCACAGTCTGGACCATCAATGTTATCTCACCCGTTTGATTTGTCTGTGCAAACTGAGCTAGCCGAGGACTTTGTGCAGTTTCTCATTACCGTGATAGCAGAGCGAGGTGTAATCTGTAACCTCTCGGTGGAAGATCACATTCGGCGGGAAATCATTCATCTCCTTGCCGGAAGTCCCAATGGATTACCCCACTCGAAACTGGCCGACTCGATCCCTGAACGCTTTGTTCGGCTGGCTCAAGGACTGCCTCACCCTCCCTCCGACAACGACTACTTGATGTCAACAAGCAGTAAATCTGTTGATGCCATTCTGCGCGAGGTCTCCAATTTCAAGTTTCCTGAGGGATCCTCAGACAAGGGGTTGTATGAACTTAAAGCGGAGTTCTACGAATTAGTCGATCCTTGGTTCTATCACCTCACTAAGACTCAGCGTGAAGACATTGAGACCGTTTTGCGTCAAAGAGAAGAAAACCAACTCAAAGAGACAAAATCGCAATCTGCCCTCGAAGTGCTACAATCGATCAGCGACAACCGCCTGAGCATTGATCGGATAAGATCCAAGTTCCTGCGATCCTCACGAGCACTTGTGGCCTCAAGCCGTGATGGTCCATGGGCTAATTTGAGTGCAATTATCGATTCCGATGGCTTTTCGAAAGTCATCTTTTTTGGACTACTGCAACTTTGCCGCAAAGATCTGACCATTCGAAGTGACGCTCTCTTGTCTGGGTTTTCCCAGCTCCTTCTGCTTGGTGTTGCTATTGCTTTACAATCTCAATCCACTTTTCCCTCAGTTGGAGCACGCTTTTTGGAAAACCTCTGCATAGTTCAAGCCGAAGTGATGCCGGAACTTGGAGTCCGAGCAATTACACTCATCGATCTCGTTCTTGAAATTTTGGATAGGCGCAACGAGGATTTCGCGAGGGAAGGTGCGGAAAAGTTGGCGACCGTCGCGGTGCTGCTTAGCGATATGAGTGGTTGCCAAGCCGCTGAATTTATTCATGCTTGGAGGTCCAGAAAGTCCGGCACTATTGATGGTCAGGGAGACGCTCAAACGGACGAATCCGTCGACGCGGATGAGGCCGAAAAGAAGAAGTTGGCGTCCAAGCAGAGGAAGGCGGCTATTATGGCCCAGTTTGCGAAACAGCAACTATCGTTTATGGAGTCTATGGGCGACCTTAATGACGAGGATGACGACATGGACGTCACTGTCGAGGAACAACTGAACCCCAAATTCTCGGATGAAAGACGTCCAGAAATTCCAGGTGGAACCTGCATCATTTGCCAGGAACCACTTTCAATCGACGGATCCCCTTATGGCATGGTGACCTTGCTCCAGCAGTCCCGCGTCTCGCAGCGACTGGCTTTGGACCCGAGAAATATGTCCTCCATGAAATCCTTACTTTGGAAGCAGTGCTCACTTGACATTCCTCAGGAACGTCCTGTTATTTTTGAAACAGATCTTAACATCATTGACCAAGCTGAGCCAATAGTCTCTCCGTCCTTGGATTTTCCACCATTTCCATCAGCGGTCCACGCCTCGTCTTGCGGTCATTTGATGCACTTCTCCTGCTTCGACTCTTACAAGGCCTCAATCGAACGACGGCAGGGCCAAGAGTTTCGCAACCAACCAGAAAACCTTGAAAGCAACGAATTCCTCTGCCCACTGTGCAAATCACTGGGCAACACCCTTGCCCCAATTCAGGACAACGCGAAATTTCAAAGAATCAATTGGTCTGGTTGCGATGCGTTGGTTGCGAAAGCAATGATTTCACCTGGGAGAGCATTTGGAAAATCAAACATGGATGGGGTTAGTAGCTGGTTGGAAGGTAGAGCCAGTGCTCTCATCTCGGCTGAATTCGAAAGACCAGAGATTACTTCAGACTTGGAGGAAGCGCGACAAGCAGACGATTTAGTAGCATTTTTGAAACAAGTGCATGCCGGCCCAATGCCTCTTGTTCTCTCTGAAACCTTTCCCCACGCCGTTGAAGACGATGATTCTGTCAAACGCCTTTCGACAATGCTAGCTCGGATTTTGTACGAATCCGACAATCTCAAATCCTTCACCTCCACTTGTGCCACATCTCTAGCAGCGTCTATTTCCTCCACGGAAAAATTGCTCCGAGGTGCGGGCCCAAAGAACGATGCAGAGAGAGATGCCGATGGCACCATAAACATATTGGAATCCGTCAACCCCACCACGCTTTCGTTTTTAGCCCTGTATTCTTCAGATATTCGCTCAGCTATTCATGTCGTTCGACAAAGGATGCCAGTCTCAGCAAGTTGTTTTGACGCGAACCGGAAACTTCTGCAATCTCTTTTCACTGCACCGCATGCAGCAGACATGAAGAACCCATTCGCGGAAGCTGTTGATCCGATTTTGAGGCATGATCCATTTACTGTTCTTGTAGAACTGAGCTTCGGAGAAGATTGGACCTCCTTCCGGTTTGAAGAGGAAGATATTTTCCACCTTATTGGAGTTGTTTGGGTCCTTCAAATAACTCGTGTAGTAACCTTCTGGATAGAGTCAATCATCAGTGGAGACAGCTGGACATCCGACGCAAGCCTTCAAGGTTTGTGTGAAAGTCCATCATATCTCGAGAGTCTCGAAGGCCGGAGTGGTGATGGCGACCCAAAAGGCAAGAAACCGCAGAACTCGGACGGTTCCTCGTCGTCTTCTCACGGAAATTTGATCCACTTTCTCCGCTGGATTCTTCCTCATCTGCGGCTGCCCGAAGAGTCCCACTACAAAGCGATTTATGACAATCGTGCGCTCTTGGAAACGCTCACAAAGGCCATGTGTTTACCCTTCCTACGAAACGTGACTTTGCTTCTGCATTGCCACTTTGGTCTCGTTCCTCCAACTGGATCCGCGGGCTTTGGACTGGATCCGGACCTTTCAGGGAGATCAGGATTCAGAGTAGACGAGTTCGGGCAGCTTTTGGGCTACACTCGCCTTCCGCCCCTTGACACCGTTTGTGCAAACATACTTAGCGATAATGTGCTGTCGAGCTTAGTTGGAAAGTGGTTGGTCGACTTCCTCAAGTTTCGAGAGCTGCACCCCCAGCCAAGGGCGATAACCCTGGAAGCGCCTTTGATTCCGGAATTGGTAACCCTTCCAAAGAGCCTGGAGGCACTGTTTGCGGACTGCTTTCCAAAAACCTGCCAGAAGTGCAAGAAACGCATTTTAGAGCCCGGTCTGTGCCTGCTCTGTGGCAAATTGTTATGCGCAAACAGTTATTGCTGTGCAAACGCCGACGGTCTGCATGAATGCAATCAGCACATCAGAGATTGTGGTGGATCAGTAGGAATATTTTTCCTTGTGAAGCAGTTCCGTATTCTACTACTTCACAATGAAAAAGGCACTTTGATGGATCCACCATACTTGGATGCGCATGGTGAAGTTGACATTAGCATGAGGTAAGAGTTGCAGAGCTTGCGCAAGCTCATTCCTTCGAGGCTGAAGTTGTGACTTTAGGAAAGGCAGACACCAGTTCCTTCATAGCCGCCGATATGATGAGTTGCGACGGATTTGGCTTACACATGGCATTCCAAGCCACGTGGCACGAGCTCTGGAGAGTAATCCCAGTTTTGGCGGTTGGACAATTTTCTGAGGGTCAACGGGGACAGCATACGTGTCTGGCTAAATAAACTGTTCCTTGATTTGTGCAGTGAGGGCAGTCGCCCACGCTTGTTCCTTCGTGAAGCTCTCACCCTCGTGCGCCGCAAAGCCGCAGAGGTTGTCGCGGCGGGTTGACCATTTCTCAACCGCGCATCGCGCACCCGCCGCCCGGATTGGAAAAAATTGTCGAATTTGATGTCTCTCTCATTGCCGATGCGGCCAGTTGGCCAACTCTTCCCTTTCAGGTCGGAACCGGCCATTTCTCACAGCAAAAACTTGGACGACGACGAAGGGCCCCGCCTCCGGTACTCGGAGCTTCTCCTCGGCGCTGAAACTTTGGAAGGTATCGTCGCGGAAGGAATATACAAAGGAATCACCATGAGGAAGGTGAATCACGCCCGAAAACAGGCCGGACGAGAAATGACGGA
This sequence comes from Zopfochytrium polystomum, assembly GCA_025765615.1. NCBI lineage: Eukaryota > Fungi > Chytridiomycota > Chytridiomycetes > Chytridiales > Chytridiaceae > Zopfochytrium > Zopfochytrium polystomum. The sequence continues at coordinate 214,502 of JAIVFJ010000068.1, forward strand.
CCGTGTTCTGCGGCTCGTCTATGGCACTATGAAATGTACGGATCTCGGTGTACGCGCGCTAAAAGAAGTGCATAACCACAATTCCAGATCTTCCTTTCATCGACTTGATTTTGGTCAAAACACAGTTCCTTGTTTACAACAATCATGTAAGCACAGGTGGGCCACTTGCATGGCTAACAAGCGGCTGTAGCTTCTGAACCAATTGGGCCTGGTGAAAATCATGCTCTTCGACTTGATGAAATATCATGTGGATTACCAGAAATATCCTGGAGTGGATTATACCGGAGCAACCCCATCAGACGGGACGAGGGAAGAAATCGAGAGGGCAGACATTGTGAGGGAACTGGATGACTCCTTGCAAAAGTTTGGCGTGAAGCTCGCAGCAGCATATGCTCGGCTGCGGATCGAAAGAGGAGCGGTAGGGCACTCTTCACGCGAGCAAATGGAAAACATGTTGTCCGAGGAAGTCCGAGCAAAGGAAACGCAGGCAGGTAAGAAGGCATCGGATATTTTACGGCGAAGGGAGGTTTTAAGAAGCGGAAATAATTTAACACAAGCCCCTGCATCACCAAAACGTGGCAAACATCAGTGGAAATCCCAAAGACCGTTCGAGTGAACGTGTTGAAGAGTTCGACTGGAGAAGTGCTATCTTATTTACAGAACAAGGGAATTCCAATCTCTTTGGATGACTCGCGGTAGGTTCAGCTGGAACAGTCCTAATTAGCGAAAGCGACTAAGGTTTGCAACAGGAACGACGCTTGCATTCGGGTAGATGATCAGTTCGCAGATTTCCTGGTCGTGCCCCCCGAACTTGTCGAAAGGATGAGACACGACACACTAGTCGATGAAGGGAAGATACTGTTTCAGGTTCGCTATCGTGCGCGCCAAAGCTTTCACTGACAGAACCTAGGACAAAGCGAGTGCGTACGCAATCAAGCACGCCGAAACAATCCTGCAACGCAGCGATAGTGTCGTTTTCGCTCGTTCTGGCTGCGGTAAGACTGTGCTGCATGCATTTACGGATCACTAATTTCATGAATTTTTTCAATATAGGGACTGGCGTAGCGCATCTCGCCTGCACAATGAAAAACAAAGGCCGCATTATCGCATTCGAAGATAGACCAGCAAGGAGAGAGTCCCTTATGGCAAAGCTGAGGATTCAAGGATTGAAAAGTGTGTTCAAATTATAACTTATGACAATCTGATGACTGCATTCATATTAGATATTGACATTATCGAATCAGACTTTCTTGTGTCAGATCCTACCGATGAAAAATTTAAAAATGTATCAGTTGCAGCGCAGCTGGGTCAATTATTGACGGTTATTCAGGTCAAACTGATCCTTGTAGAACCACCGAGCTCGGGGACGGCAGTTGTTGACAAGCTGGGGTTCCTCCTACAGGAAGAAGGTGAAGTATGGTGGGAACACCTCGAGCATTGAACTCACGGAAAGAGCAGAGTATCCTTCCGACTCGTTCACGCAAAAAGACATCGCGGTCCTGCGGCGTCAGCAGCTAAACTTACTGAAGCACGCCCTCTCTTGTACGTGGTACATGTGCATTCTCCGTCGCAAAATTGCTGATCATTTCCCAACTGCTTGCAGTTCCAAGCGCGCAGCATGTTCTCTACGTTAGCCGAGCGTTCGGCCCAGAGGAGAACGAGTACGTAATTAACGACACATCAATGTCAGTCGGCGGGCAATGGGGGCTATCGTGCGTCCTTCCCGACATTGTACTGCACAAAGAGCACGACTGGGAACATGGTGACTCTTCGGCCTGTTACCGAGATGCCGAATTTATTGACAAATGTGAGCAGAGGAGTGTCTGACGATAAAGCCATCAGTCGAAGAAGGAAACGGCATCTTTGTAGCCTGCTTTTCGAGGATTTCGGTGAAGCCAGAGCTACCCATTGAAGACGCACCCGAAGCTATTGAAGCCACCCAATCTCGGGCTGAAAACGCGCAGGTAGCCCCAAGAAGGCGAAAGGGGTTGAAACATGCACAAGAACAGGAAACCAAAGGAGCAAGAGGGTCAAAGGGCAAACGAGATAGTGCCGTTGTCTCAAACTTTAGACTGTCTAAGGCGCAATCAATGTCTGTCGCACGGTTGTCCGCACCAAGGAGATTAGTCGAGTCGCTCGCCGAAAGCCTTCCTCGATTATCGAAAGCGACTCAAAAAACTGATATTCTCCGACGAGATAGTAAACACATTGCGGAATCTGGTGACCTCATAGACGAGCAAGATGACGAAAAGATCGCAGCCAATGACAAATCGGACGACATTGATATGGATCTTGGAGTGTTCGGAACAACACTGAAATCATTTTACGCCCCAAAAACCGTCGCCCTCAACCATATTCGAGCCAACCCACAGATTCAACGATGGAGTTATCCAGTAAGCGCGAAATTAATGTGGAGTGCCCACTCATTTTGTTAGGTTCCAAACCCGAAACCGTGGAAGTAACGAATGGGCAATAAAATTTGAACAATTACAACACGTTTCACTCGCTGAGTCCCTGCTCTTCGGTATTCTTTGTTTCGTCTGACTTCTTCGGGGTTGGCTGCGAAGATCCCCTGCCTCGTTTGGCTTTGGGAACGAGCTTTCCTGTTGCTGCGAGGTACTCGCTAACGCCGCTGTAACCCAACTCAAGGGCTGTTCGCTTCAACTGGCCAGTTGGCAGGGAGCCTGTAGGCTGTCAATTAGCAAAATTTAGGGGAGCCCTCAAAGCGATTACCTCGCTTGCTCATGCAGAACGAGCAATTACAAATTCCTCGGCACCTGTGGTCGATTCTTCCTGTTCAGACATAAATCACTGTGTCCACCCTTCTTACTTAGGGCAGATCCAGCTGCCAGAGGCTTTCGCTGCTTCCAGATCCTCTCCATAACGACCGTTCAGACAGAGCTCGTCCAGCATGAGGGTGCATCGCTGCAGCCCTTCCTCTCCGTTTAACTTCATGTATTTCACCAGGTTGGTGCACTGAACCTATATCAAATGCTTCAATTAAACAAACGTCGGTGGTTGATTCAGCCCACCTTCGGGTCTAGAGTCTTCTGTCGGCATTGATGGCATGATGTTCCGTTGACGGAGTCGTAAATCCGTCCACCTTTGTTGACAACAACTGCTCGGGCTCGGCCGCCTCTCTTCGCATCCAGTGGAATGAGGATTAGAAATCTTCAAGTTAAAAAAAAGAAGCCGCTTACTTTGCCGCCTTTCAAATTTGCGGGCCGTCGCTTTCGAACTGGGGAATCCTCGTCAGAGCTGTTGCCGTCAAAGTCAATAATGATGCATCTGTCGTCGTTCTCAACATTCGACCGGCGATATCTGAGACCTTTGTACTCTTCCTGCGCAACGAAAGTAGTGAGGATGGGCTGAGTCAGAAAATAAGGGTCAGACCTGCAATCCGGCCAGGCGGCTGCTTTTCCTGCGTGGGAGTTCTTCTATCTCAAGCTTGCTTTTCCTTCGCCCTCTTTCGGTCTTTGGCTGTTCTCGCTTCGCCGCCGGCGGGGTATGCTCCGATTTCAGTGGTTGCTGTGTTGAGGAGGAGGGTTTTCATTGAGATTAAGCTTTTCGGGATACCGGGAGATTGGGCATGGGGAGGAGCGATGACACCACAAAGAGGGCGGCATACCAGGATGGGAGTATTGAGGCCAAGCTCCGCCAGCCGCTGCTTATTTTCGGCGAGGCGTTTTGCGCGCTCGATCTCGTACGGAGTCTGTGCGGATGAGTGGTGGGGTGTTAGTCGTTCCTTTCACCACGCGGGCGTCGTCACCAGGTCGCAGCTGCTCATCGCTCATGGAAAGTCGGAGATTGAATTTTGATTCCGCCATGACAAGGCGTGTAGCTTGTCCCAACGTCCACACCACAGTACGATCGAACCTTTTTCACACAGCGCTGAAATTACAGTAAATGAGGGATCGGTCTATTACATCCGCAAGGTTTCCTCCACCAATCACAGCTTCGCTTTTGCTGCCAGAACCGCCTTTGCCGCAATCAGTGAGTCCACGTCCTGTTGCGACAGCCCACTTTCGAGCAAAACCTCCACGGTGTGCTCACCCACTCGCGGATCAATTTTGGCAACAGCATCCTTCGCAGAATACACACTGCCTGACCGAGAAAGACGCGGCGCAGGACGCGGGAGCCGGACCTCGGGGTTCAAGGTTGCCATATAAAAGTCGCGCTCGCGGTTGTGTCGGGCTTGGTCGGCGGTCTCAACGTCTAGGACCGCCGTCACGCAGGAGTCAGTGCCGTCAAATATTGCGGTCCACTCCTCGAGCGTCTTCGAGGCAATAGTTTTCGTGAAAATCGCCTTGAGCTCCGGCCACCGATCCATATCGGTTTGGCTTGGAATTTCCTTTGGATTGAGTCCCAGTCCTTTGATGAGCTGCGCGTAAAATTGCGGTTCGAGTGCACCGCTTTCAAATTTAAAGCCAATTAGATGGCGGCACAGCCGAGAATCTCGATCCAAGAGGACTCACACAGAGAGGTACTTTCCGTCTTTGGTTTTGTAGATTTCATAAAAGGGCGCACCGCCATCCAAAGGGTTCATACCGCGAGGCATATTCCACAATCCGGCCTCTTTCATCTTCAGAGGGAACGTTGCTAGGTATGCCGCGCCGTCCACCTGATTGCATTCCCGGATGAGGTGTCAGCGCGTTCGAGCACCGTTTTCATTTTGTCACAAACCATCGCGGCATCGATCACTTGCCCCTTTCCTGTTTTTGATCTGTCCACAAGGGCAAGCAGAATGCCAATCACCGCCATCATGGACCCTCCCGCAAAGTCACCTTCATTAAGAGTGTTGTGTTGTCAGTGTCGAATTGAAACGTTAGCAAACGGAAGTTCATTTGAGCTGAATTGCATTAGACAATACCCAAAAGGTTTGTGGGAAACATGGGACTTTCACCGCGTCGACCGAGCAGGGACAATGCGCCGGACGTAGCGATGTAGTTAATGTCGTGGCCGGCCATAGTCGAATACAAGCCTACGGGCAAACGCGTTAGTGCTCATAATCGGTACCAAAGCGACAGCCACAAACCCGTTTGGCCGAATCCGGTGAGCCTCACCACGATGCACTTTGGGTTCCGCTCCAAGATCAGGTCAGGGCCAAAGCCCATACGCTCTAGCACGCCAGGGCGGAACGGATCGATCACGACGTCCGCTCTAACGAGCAGTTTCCACACAACGTCTTTTCCTGCATCCGATTTGAGATCCACTGAAATAGATCGCTTGCCCCTGAAAAAGCACAACGACGGTTAATTCCTCGCTTAGTTTGTTTGAGCTTTGCTCTTTTTTTACATCTTTTTTGGTTCTCGTTTCGCACTTTTGCGGAAGCACAAACGTACCTCGCGAGGACGTCCGAGGTGGAGCGAGCGATCTTGTCGACGCGCACAACGTCAGCGCCAAAGTCTGAGAGGACCATTCCCGCAAAAGGGCCGGGGGCAAGGCCGCCAAACTCGACTACGCGGAGGCCCACGAGCGGCGGCGGCGACGAAGGTGAGGACGACATGACGATGATGATGATAGTTCGAGGTTTGTTGTGGGGTGGCCGAGCAGCAGTGTGCGGGCGCGGTTCAATTCCATGCTTTCTTGCGTCTTTCGGCTGAATAAACGGTCATGCGCCATTGTGTCATTCTCTGTCTGTCTAGCTGTCTGTCTCTCTCTCTCTCTGTCACAAGCACACACAGACACACACACACACCTACTCTCTCTCTCTCTCTCTCTCTCCAGGGCCGATGTCCGACCCGCAGCAAGATTGGGCACGCGACTCGTCCTTCCCTCCCATCATAAAGAGAAACGACTGTTCGTGGACGCCCGCAGCAATCACAGCAAGATGGCGCCCCACACTTACTCAGGGAAAACCTACGAGACCCTCACCGTCGACGTCCGCAACAATGGCGTCGCCATCTTGACCCTCACCCGCCCCGATGCCCAGAACTCGTTCAACTCGACAATGTGCATGGAGCTTGCCGAGGTCTTTTTCGCCTTTGACGCCGACGACGCAGTCAAAGTCGTGGTATGTGATTGCTTGTCGCTGCCGGGAAGGGCGATCCCACTCATTGACTGCACCCGCCTCTCCTCTTGTTGGTCAAAGGTTGTTACCGGTCATGGAAAGTACTTTTGCGCCGGGGTGAGAGAGATGCAAGAACCTTTCTAGATCCCTTAGTTGGTTAAATGGTCTGCTGATCGACTTGGAAACAGGCGGATCTGCGGGAAGGAGATTTCTCCACTGCGAAGAGCGACATTCCGCCGCACGTCCGCGCAAAACAGTCACGGGATGGAGGCGGCTACGTGACGCTTGCTATCCAGCAGTGCCGCAAGGTGGTCATCGCGGCCATCAACGGCCCTGCCGTGGGGATTGGGATCACCATGACGTTGGCGATGGACATCCGCCTCGCATGGAAGGACGCCAAAGTCGGGTTTGTCTTCGCTCGTCGTGGTATTGTCGCGGAAGCAGGAAGCAACTTTTACCTCCCGCGCCTCGTGGGCCACTCGCGCGCCCTCGAGCTCGTGCTCTCGGCCCGTGTCGCGCCGGCTTCGCACAGGTCGCTGGACCTTCTCTTCTCCGAGCTGGTCGACAACGCCGCGGACGTACTGCCAAAGGCGCTTGCCCTCGCGGACGAAATCGCTGTCAATAACTCTCTCGTCTCGTGTGCTATGCTGAAGTCCTTGTTCTGGCGCGGTGGGAGCAGTCCCGAAGAGGTATGTGGTATGGGTTTTCTTACTTATTGAATACTGTCCTTACGACCCTTTGAATCATTCTGCAGGGGCACCTCCTAGACTCGGAAGCCATGTTCTGGATGGGCAACGGTAAGGATGCCCGAGAGGGTGTAATAAGCTTTATCGAGAAGAGGAGGCCAGACTTTCCGGGCCGGGTCACGAAGGACATGCCTCCAATGTGGCCATGGTGGAGACCACTCGCGGCCAACCCAAAGCCGTACAAACTGTGAGCGCGATGAGAAATAAAGGACTCATACTTGTGTTCAACCATTATCCCGACTTTTGACGGCTGTCGGAGCGATACCGCTTGCCTTCTCAAAAGGAGGCTTGCCCCCCTCGAGACTCATGGCTTCTCCGTGATATTAATATTGCTCTAACTGCTTGCCTTGCAGTTTCAACCAACATTACATTTTTTGTTGGTATTGATTTTGACTTGTTCCTTGACACACAAAGATCTCGTTGAGGTCAAAGCTCAAGAGCTTCCGCCAAACGTCGTGGCACGAAACGCTTTCGTCTGCACTGCCCTCCCTGCCATTCATCGGTTCCCTCTACCGCACTCGCACTGCGAGCGGTCTCACGTGTGATGCGTGCCGTGCAGATGCAAGTGCACCTTCGACCAGCATTATGTGATGATTGCCGGAAGCCAGTCCCTCCCCCCGAATCTGAACTTAACGACGCGAAGGTGGATTGCGACCCCAGTCCACTCCTTCAGCAATCGACTGGGGTGTTTACTGACAAATATTATACTAGAGGTCAGAGAACTTTATTTCAAGATGCTCTCATCAATCTTTCGGAAAGCTCTGACTTCCTGTCAATTTCATATACCTTGAGATTTTGAGGCAGCAAAAAAAAAGTTTGGTGGAGGGCAAAAAGAACTTTTCACTATTGGAGACGGACCACCCCGAAATGGAGACCGACCACCCCCCCCAATCGAAAACTTTTTTTTGCTCCCCCAGAAACATTTTTTTTTCAGCCCCAAAATCTCAAGGAATATGAAATTCACTGTAATATGACTGGCCAGAAAAAGACAGCGACTTTCGGGCGGACTTTAACAGTAATGCCAAGCAAAAACAAATGTCCAAAATTCAAGCGTCCTGTCGCAAGGTCTTGCCAGAAGAGGGCATGCCCAAAAGTCAGAAACCCCTCTTTTCTCAAATTTCTAATGTTTCCTTTGACTTTTTTTGTTTTCTTTTTGTTCAAAATTTCAATGTTTGTTCGCCTGTTGGCGGCTGGACGGCTGGGTGGGGCATCTTTCAGTATCCCCACAAGCTGGAGCTGCCATCTTCACCCAGAACCTCTGAATTGGAACTAATTCTCAGGAGCTCCTCAAAGTCCTTCAAAGTTTCCTCCACAAATCTCGCACTTTCAGCACCCTGCAATATCGGCGCATTTGTAATTATAAATATCAACTTGTGGAGTCGATCACCACTGAGACAGTTGCAGAGGTCAGTGTGTATGCGCCTGAACAAAGAAAAGTTCCGTTCAGACGATGCACTTGACGGGGGCATTGAGAAAAGGCGAAGTGCAATTGGCTGCAGAAACGTGAAACGTGCTCCTCATGACGATGCCCAGAACTCTGTTGGCAACACAGTCCGATTCTTAAGACTGAGGGACATTATCAGTTCCTTTTGATGGATGCTTCTGCATGCAGCCTCGAACTCGATAAGCTCCTTTCCCAACGTGCATGCGACAGACGCATTTGGGTTCAGCTGCGTGATTTTCTCCATCAGCCAGCCACGTTCTTCATCTTCAAGACCATCACCCAAATATTTTGGTTCGAGAAGGTAAGCAAAACCACGTTCATCACGGCAAATGAAAGTCTCTCGCGATGCAAGCGTGTGTTACTACTGCAACAGGGTTCTCCAAGCCTAATAGCGCAGCAACAACTTTTGACCAGCAGTAGTCGTAGAGACTATCCAAAATATCACCAGCGACGTCCTTCCCACTGGGAATATTGAGATCTGGTTGGAGGCACTTAATTGCATCACGAAGATAAGGGCTCTCCACCAAACGAAATGGAAGTCTAGAAGAGAAGATCATCATAACAAGGTTTTGGTTAAATAACTCCTTCCACTCCGGCATCATGCTCACAAAACCGCAGGAGGAACAACATTCTTGACTGTTGTCATTTAAGCGTGAGCGTTTGGACGTGATAAAGTCGGGAACAGGTCCATCTTTCAGTGTTACAAGGAATGAATCACAACTTCACAAATGGTCTTCAAACCGTTGGACTTTATTTCCGTGCTTGACAACTTTCTGGCAGTGCATGCAAGCTGGCGCCACCTCCTGCTGGGCAGTTTGATTGGTGGAAAAGTGCTTCCACACTTCGCTAGCAGGGCGCCCCATGGCCTTTGTCTCTCTGATTGATGAGCGTACGAATGATTGGAATGCGCCTTTTGGTGGGTCGTGCAGAGCTTCATACATGTGCAGGCGAGACAAGCGTGCTGCTGGATATTTCGCCGACTGCGGGATGCTGCAGAGCCGGCTCCGTTTCAATCCAAAGCGTAGTGAAATCACCAGTCAGCGGGCCATTGCCTGTGATTATGCTCTCATCAACTGAAGACACTAGTGGCTGCGGGTTGGTTTGCAGTGGCAGACGCCAACACTCTGTTCTCAGTCGAACTGAGGGGTTCCCTTATAAGAGCTCGACTGTCTGCGTTTCGATAAAAGCAAGGTGCATCAGTGGCAGAGCATAATTGAAGAAACAAAGTAACGAACCAAATGGCTGTGTACCCATCTGTGTGCCGTTCGCTCCCTTATGCTGGGTGACAGCAGAGTTGCTGGAAGACACTAGTTTGTTCTTTTGCCCAACAAGGTGCGAGACTGAGAAGCTGGATGCCATCTGAGTTTCTGTGGGTGTTGTTGACTCTCAGGCGAAATGGTCGTCACGAAGTCGTGATCGCTGCGAGGTGTGTGTTTCGCTGTCGTTTTGGTCTTTTTGTTGCTGCCCACCAAACCACAAATGCTGTGTGACTGCTCCACAGAAAATGTATAATGAACCACGGAACGTGGGTTGCCAAAAACTTTGCCCGAAAGTTCAGAAAAAGGCAACTTTGCCCGAAAGTACAAAAGTTCACCCAACACTGTATTTACTATCTCCTTGTGTGTCTTCTTAGTTGGTTTTTTTTGTGCTTTCTTGTCTGTCTTCAACCCTGTCTGCTGCAGCCATCCCCGATGGCCTCTGTCTGCCACTCTGACACAACTCCGCAAAGTAAGTTGTTTTGCAGAAGCAGACCACGATTGTTCTTACAGACGCCATGTGCCTCCACCGTAGACAGACTTCATCCCCCCACATCAGCCGAACTGGAAACGAGACGGGTTCTCTCCACCTGTCTACGTCCTAGGTAGACAGACTACTCTGCCTCAGAAAGGTCCACGCCTGTCCCCTGCAATCAAAACCTCTTCTGTTGCCTACAGGGTATCCGCTTCATGGGGCCAGTGGCACAGTAGAAGACAGGCGCTCCGCACCTGTCCTCTGCAGTCACTTCCACCGCACCAAGGCCGTTCACAGGATCACCCTGGTTACAGCTATGTCTACAGCCCAGTTGCACAAGTCACCACAGTTGGCAACATAAGGGACAATCCTCCAGATATAAATAGCCTGTGTGAGACTGTGCTCTCTAAATCTCCTCACCCTGGGCTGGAGGTGGAAATAGAGCAATGGCCTAAATACCAATCCTATCTAATGAAAAGGGCAAAAAAAGGTGTCAAGGGGTCACCCGACAGGAAAATGTATTTGGAGTCTACTAAAGCCCATCATCAAACACAAAAGAAACTCTTTAAAAACAAAAAAGAGCAGCTATCACACATCTAAAAGGGAAACATTAGAAAAGTGTGACAAGGGTGGCACAATCACAAAAGAAAGTGCAAAATGCCTCTGGTCCAAGACACAGAGAAACCCCAATGGCAAAGCCAAAGGGACCGAATCACTAAGTAAGGAATGAGACTCAGGGCAACAAAGGGGGCGCCTAAGGCAGCACCAACCAATCTGCGCCAGCTCCTTCCCAAGGCAGAAGCCAAGGGGGAAGAGAGTGGGGAGGAAAGAGGCTTTGCTGGCGAGGGCAATGCGATTAGAATCACACTCAATGGGTTCAGAGAAATGTTGAACCAGGGCAGCTCACAGCAGCCCCAGGTCACCTGACTTTGTCTGAACCAATGTTGGACCAGGAACTGGTTGATTTGAAATGCCCCTAATGATTTTAAATCATCTTTCCTCTGTGGGAAGACTGGTCACTGCACACAGACCTCTGGGCAGACCCTGGTTGATTTGAAATGCTTCTGAAGATTCAAATCATTTTCCCCTCTCTGTGGGGAGACCAGTGCTTGCACACTGGGCTCCACTCAGAGCTTCGTTGATTTGTTGCAACTTGTTCAGATAGGCAAAACAGGAAAACTGGTCAACCTCCCTACAGGATTATAAATTGGGCAGAGTTTTCTTATTGGAAAAAAAAGAGACACTCTCACTCCAGTCCCTGTCTAAAACAAGCTTTCTTTACCCACTTGCCCTTGATCGCTTGCTACGCTCAGTCCCTTGTACAAGTTCTCAATTCAAAGCCTCGGTTCCTTGACCCTTCAACCTTCTTGTGACGCTGCCTCCACTCATGATGTCGCCTTCTACACTGCAACTCAACAGGTCCTTCTCCCCAACTTGGAGAGAAAGAGAAAAAAAACTCTGTTATGAATAATTGATACATGATGATGATAAGCACATTGAAATAGTTGCTAGGAAAGCATGATCAGACAGGGTAAAAATCTCTCCTATATTATCTGCTTGAGCAGAGGAGGAGGAAAACTGTTAACACTGGGTTTCTGTTCCACTTAATACTCAGAGTATTTGTCATCAGCACAAGCCAGCGCCCATGTCTGCATTGGCAGTGGCTGGCTTTCCCATGGGCATTGTGAGAACGATAACTGACAGTCACAATAGGTTCAGGTCTGTCTTGTGGCTCTTGCTGCTAACCAGTCTGTTCCGCCTAACAGTGGCTTGTCACTCCCCTTACCGATTTAGTCAGTCTTACCAATTCAGTCAGTTCTGTCTCTGGTCTAACTTGGCTTTGGCCTTGTGCCCCAGATGAAACTCTTCTGTGTCTTGCACCAGAGGATTGTGCTTTCTTTTGTGATTGTGCTTGTTTCATGCTTTGGTGTGAGAAACCCCTCTTTTGTGTTAGCGATTTATTTGTGTTTTTCTTGGGCTTTTTAAGACTCCAAATACACTTTCCTGCCTAGTACCCCTAGACACCCTCCTTTTGCCCCTTTTCATTAGTCAGGATTGGTATTTAGGTCCATGCTCTAGTTCACCTATGGCTCTAGGTGAGGAGTTAGAGAGCACAGTCTCACAAGAGAATCATGGGGCCATTTCTTGGCAGACAGACGCCAGAGCAGAGTGGAGGGGGGGTGGAGGAACTGGCAAGAAATGATTGGTGAAGACGAGAAGACAGTCACCACAGCCACAGAAAGAAAGACACACAAAGAGAGACAATAAACAAACAATAAAATAAAAGATAAAACAAGAAAAAGAGCCAAAAAAGGAAAATAATAATAGAAAAATCAGTGAAAATCATCAACAGAAAGAGAAATAAATGCCCTGTCTTCTCATACCACTCATATGAGGCACTACATCATGGTAGCTGGGCATCTGGACTTTGCACTTCTCCCACAGAAGTGGATCAGTCCTTAGCCATTCCAAAAATGAGGGTTCATTTGCTGGACATACTGGGCTTTGCAGCCCAACAGCCAGAATGTCTGAAACTTGGCACCTTCCCAATTGAAGGGAGCGCTCTAACCACTGAGCAAGGGAGCCCTGTGCCAGCAGTTGAGCAAACACTGAGTCACTTGGTCTGCAGCCGTTTTGCAGAATAATAATAATAATAATAATGATAGCACAAATAATAGGCACCTGATGTTGGCGCGACAACAGGTGTCAGTTGGGGGCCCATGCGGACAACCAATAATAATAAAATAGAAATGATACAGCAGAGTCCAAGCTGAATGCGTGTATAACGTGCTTAAAGACAGGTGGATAATCCTCACAATTATCAGTGAAAAAGTGGGTATAAACTCTTTTATTTGAGGTCACAGGTTTGACAGCTGGTTGTCCTCACAGTACCTCTTTTTTATTCTCGCAGCCACAGATGTGTCAGGAACATGGCAGGACAGGGCAAGGCAGACAAGGAACTGAGAGGAGTGATGATTGTATTGGAAACAAAAATTCACTTGAGGGATGGACAGGTCCCCCATCCCCCTTTTATACCTTTTGAGAGTCTTCCTTGTCAAGACTCAAAGAAAGTTCCAGAAAGAGCAATCAGTAATACAATGATACCAATGATACCAATAACAACAAGACAAGTCAGGAAAGCAAAAAAGGTTCTAGAAGGTTCCACAAGGTTCCATGAAGGAATGTTCTAGAAGGTTCCAGAGGTTTCCAGAGGGTGATTCATAACAAGATGCAACAAAATAAAGGTGGTTGCAAACGTGTTTGCAGGTCCAAGGGTCACTTGGTTTTTTGCAGGCGGGTGCTTCGTTGCATCCCAGGTGCAGGAGGTGGGATTGGTGTTGCAGACTTGGTGGAGCTCACCAGTGGGGCAGGAGTCGCTGTAGGTGCAGGCTCTTTGCCTTTTGTGGTCGAGGCACGTATGCACTTCAGTGGTTGTTTTGCAAGGAATCCCTCGCGTTTCTTGAACTCATCCGGGTTGTCATCTTTCACAAGAGCCCAGTAATCTTTGGTAGCTTTTGGGTGTAAGTCCTCCTCAAGCTGGTTCCAATTGTGTTTGAAAGAATATTTAAGCCATCTTGTCAGATGTGTGTACTTCTCACCATCAAAGGTGTGAGATTTGATTTGCTTGATTTGATATTCAATATCAGCGGAGTCTGCTTCATCCTCTTCAGGCTCAAAGTATTGCCTAACAACCTCAGGATGAATTCCAGGAGCTATTGTGGTTTTGGACGACAGTTGGCGATGGCACTTCTTAGTGGCACACCATTGTTCAAGTTCTTCATCATAGGTTACACCAGCAAGCTCTGCAGCCTCCTCGGCAGAGTCAGCAGTAAAGTTCTTACCTATCTCCAAGCCAAAAACCTTTGGCTAAAAAATTGGAAAATAGCCATAATAAAATGGAGGCGGTTCGACGAAGTGCAAACGTCGTCCACGACAAAGCGAGAAAGAAGGAATTTCGTGCTTTATCATTTTTCATACGACACTGTCCTATTTGAAAGATAGAAAAAGAAAAAAAAAAAGAAAAAAAAAAAAAAAAAAAGAGGATTGAACCACTAACAAAAACGAAACACCTTTTTTCTTCTTTATCTCTCTTCCTTGTCTTCCAGAACCTCAATAACACGAAAAGGCCAATGTTTTGACTTTCAAACTCGTGGGGACAGGGTTTTGACCTGCGATGATACAGGCCTTTCATCACCACGATGATTGAACTGGTCACCAGATGGCAAAACTAATCACAACGGAATACACTTGGCGATATAATTTTTTTCTTCTGAATTCCTCTTGCGAGAGGAAAGGCATAAAAAAGGGGAGTAAAAGGGGAAGTCAAGAAAAGCAGGCACAGAAAGTTGGTGGGAAGAACCAGGAGAAGGGAGGCGAGGGAAGGGAAAAGGTGAACACACTCAGTGGGCACTGAAAAAAGGATAAACGACAAGAAAACATAAAGCAAATTCGAAAAGGTGATCACGCTGTGCCATTCACATCAGAATCTCATTGTGGAACGACGACTTCAGCTCCTTGTGAGGAAGAACAATGCAGTTCCTGATGACCGTCTCGTCCGCGACAGTCACGTCTTTCCCCAAAATCGCCGCAGAGGGGATCTTCATCCCCTTGTATGTTGCATTCAACTGGACAGACTCCGTGGGTGCGCCTTCAACGCGCGCCCATGTGCCGATGCGCGAGTCCCACCCAATGATCGCGTTCAATATGCAGGCGTCATTCTTGATTTCCACGTTATCCAGGATGATTGCATCCTTGACGCGCACGCCGCGTCCAATCACAACGCGCGGACCGATCGACACGTTCGGTCCAATCTTCGCGGACGGGTGGATCGTTGCGGACGGGTGGATGTGCAAAGGGGGAATCAGACCCGAGGCTCCGGCTGACGCGGGGGCAGTTGGGCTTGCTGCAACAGACAGTGGGGTCGGCACCGAAGACAGCCGGCGCGGGTGGTTGGACTTGAAGTGTTGCATGTACATACGGTTGGCTGGGATAGTCGAGCTGCCAGTCTTGATCTGCGCGTGTGATCGTGAAGGCAAAGTGGAGCGTTAAGTCGGCGTCCCTTCTCGTCCACCGACCGAGTCGACACAAGCCATAGTCAAAGTGGTTACCTGCATCCAAAAGTCTTTCCGGGGCACACCAATGTAACAATAGAGCTTCTTGTCTGCTGCAAGAAGGCTCAAAACATCCTCTTCGAGCCTGATGCGCTCATCGGAGGAGCTCAACAAGAGCGACGGCCTCGAGTCGTTCACTGGCTGCTCAAACACGCCATCCTCCATTGCTTTCGCACGACGGCTCTCGATGGATAGTGCCATGACTCCAAAGATGTTGCGATCAAACAAATAAATACCGCATGAAATGATGTCCGTCAGGACGGTTTCTGGCTTTTCAACAAAGTGAAGAACCTCGCTCGTTTCGGGGCTGACAATGATGGAGCCGTATTTGTGAACCTCGGAGCGCTCGACCTGGATTCCCATCAACGTGGCCGCTGCCCTCTTTGCCTCGTGGAACTCGAGAAGCTGTTCCAGCGGGAAAGACGAGGCGATATCGGCGTTTAGGACAAAAAAGAGATCCGGCGCGCCGCGAAGGATTTCATCCCGGAAATGATAGAGGCCGCCACCAGTTCCAAGGGCCTGGTACTCGCGAAGGTAGCTGCGAGATTTGGGGTAAGCAAAACGAAGTAAACACGAATTTCTTGGGTTTTGGGAAATTGCGCGAGACTTCCTTACCGGATGGAGACGTGGTTGAACTCCATCTGTACGCTCGTGAGGAAGCGGTCGAATACATTGTTCTCAAAGAACCCGATGAGGAGGATTTCCTTCATTCCAGGCACCTTGGCAAGCGCGGCGACATGGTGGTAGATCATGGGAGAACCGGCGATGGGGAAGAGCTGGAAGATTACAGCGAGCAAAACGGTGGTGCGATCGTTTTGGTCGGTAGATGTGATAGGGTTGAAGAGTCAGAAGGTATAACCACCCCAGTCGCGAGCCGCATTAAATGACTGGTGTTTATGAACGTCGCGTCTTAAGTCCGAAAGAAGTGCGAGCCAGCAGATGCTGGGCAGGACGATCTGGAATATGGGTGTAATCCTCTCACGCTGAAGAACTCCGCCCGCGCACGCGTGCACTCACCGGTTTGGGGACGTCCATGGAAAGAGGCCTGAAGCGCGTCCCGACGGACGGCCCGCCAACGAGGACAACGCCCTTGAGGCTGGTAACGGCCATTTCTTCTTCGCAGTGTGACGGTGACGATGGGGGCGTGTTGGCAGTTTTGCGCGCCTGATTGGCAGGATTTTTTCCCCCCACCCCCACACCCCTTGTCGATGATTTTTTTGGAGATCGACACGCCAGACCACCTCGCAACGCTGACACAGGAATGCACACCACACCTTCCCCGCCTCCCTTTTCTTTATGCATAAAAATACTATGTACGTGTATTTAATCAATCTTTTTCAGCTCCTTTGCACACCGCTACTCGGCCCCCGTGCACACCCGCTTTCTCCCCTGGCGAGCGAGGACGGGATTGTCATTGAGCTCGCTCGCCGATATTCGCCGCTTCCGTCCCAATTCCACTATGGCGAACGCCGCCGCCGCCTCGGCCGCCGTCAAACGGCATTCGCGTTGCTGGGGTTGCAGCGGCTGAGATGTACTCAGTATTGAGACCCGCTCCTGCCTCTTCAGAGGCTGCGGCTGCCCTGCGTTCCTTGCTGCCGCCAGGCGCGCCCTGATTTTGGCCAGCTGCACCGCCTTCTGCATCGTCATTGTACAGAATCCAGAGAATCCGCCGCCGTCGCCACCGACCACCGGCCCGACGTGCAGCGCGTGG
Source organism: Zopfochytrium polystomum (assembly GCA_025765615.1). Classification (NCBI taxonomy): domain Eukaryota; kingdom Fungi; phylum Chytridiomycota; class Chytridiomycetes; order Chytridiales; family Chytridiaceae; genus Zopfochytrium; species Zopfochytrium polystomum. Next base: position 231,255 of record JAIVFJ010000068.1, read on the forward strand.
CCCAAACCGAGGAGCGCTTCCCTTTCCAGTTCGTTGATCTGCCACAAGGGGAGGCCGGAAAACTGCGACCACGCACGTGCCGAGTGCGTGCGGTCGTCCAGGTACTTGGAGGCCAGAATGAGGCAAGCAAGGAACGCTCGGTGTGAGTCGCGGGTCACCGGAGGCGGCTGTTGAAGAGCCAGCGGTAGCGGCGGCGGGAGGGTCCTCCGGCTGCTTGCAAACGCGTTGGACTGGGTGTTCGCTGCGTCGTGCTGTGGCAGGTTGAGGTGTTGTCGCCAAGCCGGTGGCGTTGTTGGCCCAGTTGAAACTTCCAGCAGTTCTGCTTTGATGCAAACCGCTTCTTGATCTTCTGGCTCACTGTGAGGTGGTGATGGAAGTGTCGGTGTTGGTAGCAATGAAGAGTTGTCGCGGTTATCTGCCGGCAGGTGAATGAGGTCGGGATTGTTGTCGGTGAGGGCTGGGGCATGCGCTGCATTCATCAGAGCTCTATTTCTGAGTCTGATCAGGTAAAACAGAGAGAGCTGCAAGACGTAAAACGAGCTTCTTGAGCGTCGGAGGATTTCCTGGATAAAGTGCTTTGTGGATTGGATTGTGCGGTGATGGCCCGAGCCGTGTTTCTCCTGCACTTGCGATGGGTGCCACACCAGGTCAAGTATCACGGCGGCAATATCTGTTGGGGGGAAAATGAATTAGGAGCGGTCAGAGTGGAAGTTCCAGGGAGCCGGGGAGAGTACCCACGAATGAGTGCGTCCACCACCGCGACTCGGCTCAGTGGTTGTGGGTCTGTAGTGCGATTATCCGACTTGTTGATGCAAGAAGCCTCGTTGGACGAGGAAGGAGCCCTCCGAGTGGGCAGTGGAGTTGAGCGATTCCGAACGGGCGCAATATCGACCGAGAAGGCCATTTGATGTGAGGGGGGGGGGAAGGGTGCTGCTTTCCTCTTAGTTGGTTGTGCAGCGCACGGGAGTTGGTGGCGGCAAGGCCCCTTTTTTCAAATAGGACTTTGAAGTTTGAATTCGACTCCCGCTTTGGTGTGTCTGTGTGTGTGCTTGAACGAGAGAGACAGAGAGAGAGAGAGAGAGAGAGAGAGAGAGAGAGTGAGTGTGTGTGTGTGTGTGTGTGTGTGTGTGACTGATTGTTGCGTAATCGTGGAGTCGCTGAAAGGAAACAGAAGGGTTTTTTTTTGGGCGCGGCTCCCGATATTTATAGGTTGGAGAAGAGGAAGGAAATACAAAAAGAAAGCAAAAAAATTTTACATAGGGGGGGAAGGAGAAGTGCATGCAGTAAAGTAAACAAGAAACAAGCAGCAAAACGCGATCCGCCTTTGTGAATCGCGCTGGCACGGCATGACTGACTGACGGCCAGGGCCAGGGCTGCCTGCCTGCAAGAGCCCATCGTGTGTGTGTGTGTTTGTGTGTGTGTGCACTTCATTCGTCGTTGTGCATTCATGTGAAAAAAAAAGAAAGAAGAGGAAAAAAAAAAAGAAATGAAAAAGAAGGAGACACCCACAAAATTCACAAAGTCAATCGGAAAAAGCGCTTTGGCCACTGGGACTATGCTGACAAGGCGTGCGTCATCGCCATCCTCCTCTTCGTCTTCCTTTTCAGCATCATCATCGCTGGCACCGCAGCAGCAGCAAGCCGCGCCCTCTTTCCGATCGTACGCGCTCTTCAGCTCGCCACGTGATCACCGTCATTCCCACTATCATGCGCCTCCGATTGCGTCGCGCGAACCGCCATCCCATCCCCCCGCCCACCCACTCCCTGATGACAAGGCCGAATCGGCTTTTTCCCCCGTCGAGGAGGCCCTCCCTCCAGCCGCAGGAGAGGCATCAGCATCAGTCACAGTGCACCTCCATGAGGACTCGATCCTCTCGCCCTTTGGCCTTGCGAGCAAGGCGTGGCCGGCCGCCTCAGTCCTCACTCAGTACTTTCTCGACAAGTCCCTTGATGGGGGAGGGTCATTCTTCCCATTCTTCCTTTCGCCCGCAAACCGAAGGCCCACACCGAGTGGTTTCGCCCGCTCTTCTCGGATTCGTGTTATGGAGTTGGGAAGCGGAACCGGCTTTGCGGGAATCTGTCTTGCACAAATTATCGCGTCGCTTCCACCCAGTCCGACCCAGCGCGCGGTCGACGTTGTCATCACCGACCTTCCTGAGGTGGTACCGCTCATGCAAGCGAACATCGAAGCCAACCCCACCCACCTGAGAAAAGCTTCGGACCTCGTTGACGTTGTGGGCTCGACCGACTGTGGTGGTACTGTGAGCTTGCACGCGCGGGCTTTGGCATGGGGAGACTCCGATCATTTGAACTCCATCCTGGCCGAATATTCGTCTTCATGTACACCATCTGCACAACGCCATCCCGGCGCCTCGGCCCCCTTTGATTTGGTCTTTGCAACCGACGTTGTCTATTATCCCCACCTCTTCGAGCTGTTGATACAGACGCTCGTGCAGCTGACGCCCACAGCCCCGGCTCCACCTAGGCTGCAGCACATCGGGAACAGTCCCCGGCCTCCCCACCCAGACATTTTGATTGCGAACCGCATTCGGGAACTCTCAAAAGAGCTTCCCTTTTACGTGCGCCTGGGAAAGTACTTTGATTTTTACCCTGTTGACGACTGGGATCCTTTTTGGAAGGTGCACCGGAAAAAGGGCTTTGTCGTGTTTTGGCTGAAGAGGAAGGAATGCGACCTAGAATGGGACGGGTCGGAGGAGTTTGAGTCGCTCCTGATGAATTGGATGACGTTGGACAATGATGACGAGGACAATGAGGAGGATGGGAGCCTCCAAAAGTAAAAGACGAGATGCCCGTTTGCTTACTGGACAGGCGTTGGTTGGCTGGGATGAGAAATCGCCTTGTCAACTGCCAGCTGAGGCACAGCTTGCTGTTGCCTGATGATGGCCACCAGCGCAGACGCTGCCTACGCGGTTGGTCCACCGCCTCCCCGTTTTAAAGCTCGCCGACGCTTTCTACTCACATGCGCTTCCTTCTATCGAAGGCTCCATCCATTCCTCCAGCCGTTCAAGGACCTGTCCAGTTTTACCTTCGAGTGTCCGTTCCCAAGATTCTATGGACCAACCCACCTTCCCCAGACCGTCGCGCTCTCTCTCAGCAGCCGTTCCAATCCTCCATCCGGCCGCGCGTAGAATTGTCATGGTGGGGAAGCGCTGACCCTCCCTCCTCCTTCCACCCATCCAGCGTGGGCGACAGGCGCACCGTTCTCTCCGAGGGCGCCCGCGTCGCCGACCGCCACACCTTGCGTTTTCCTGTGCGCTGCAACAAGCAAAAACTCCACAGTTACCTCACCGACATGGGCCTGCTCGTGCTTCAGATCTTTGCCTACGGACGCTCCTCCCCAGTGGGCATTGCCAAAGTTCCCGATCTTGCCGTCGTTGCCGCTCTGCCGTACTCTCGTCCGATCAACGGGTGGTTTTCGGTCCTGCGGCCCCCTGACGGGGACGCGAATATTGGTGCGGTCCAGAACGCGAAACTGAGAGACCTGGGCGAGCTGAACGTGTCTGTTGTACTCGAGCCTGTTCCAACCGTGCGCATCAATGAAGCTGAGATGCAGGACACCCGGTTTGATGAGCCAACTCACGACGATACCGGAGAAGCAGGGGCCATCAGAAGCGAGCAAAGCGAGGAAAGTCCTCTTGATGCCTACATGACAGAAGACGGCGAAGTCTACGTGGTAGAGGACGATGATGCTGCTTCTTTGACTGAAGTAAAAGTACCGAATGCAGTGTCCACTGGCAGACCCGCAGACAGCCTTTCAAGCCCGGACGCACCATACAATGGACCTATCGGCTCTTTGGACAACGAAGCAGAAGCAAGACAATCGATGCCGACCGGGGCGGACAGAATGTTCAACGACATTTTCAATCGTGCATTGCGACTGCGCTCAGAGATTGACAATGCGTTGTCCAATAACCCAAGCGCCCGAGGTCCAGTTCCACACACTTCCCAAGAAACAGCTGCCAATACCACATCGCAGTGGCACAACCCTGTATTTGTCCCCGACTCCTCCAAGATAGACTCTGAACTCGACGGCCTCGAAGATTATGTACTAGCAGTCCACGAGGATGAACTCAGTGAGACCTACTCGGATATTTTGTTGGATGATGACCTTGTCATCGAGGCTTTAAACTCGTGTCCGGCTCTGATGCAAGAAGTTGACGCGCCGAGTGGCACTGCCAACAGAAGAATTGACTTCCGAATAGAGGACGATGACTTTCTGTCGATAACAAACTCAGACGACTGCAACGCAGCAGGACCACAAGCTCTCAAAAGTTCTCAAACAAATCGGGACGATGGCCCGCCTCTAGACGCCGAAGTATTGACGGCGCTTGGCCGGGTACATTCTATCCGCGTCACCGCGGTGAAACTGGAATTAAAGACGTTCACGATGAATCGCTCTACCAGCACAATCTTTATTCACTTTGAATCGGACGAGTTTCGCCTCCCGGACCACTGCAACCTCGCATCCGACTTTACAGCCAAGTCGACAGTTCGATTATCCCACAACGCAGGAGCAAGAGCCCCTCCACAGCTCTCGAATATGATTGTTATAGACCAAAGTGCAATTTTCCCAGCCCGTTTCGACGGAAAGGACGTGAGCGATTGGCTGAAGGCAAAAATTGATTTTTCAGTGATTGGATCAGCGGCTGCCGCAGAGGCGAAACTTGTTTATGCAGCAAAAGCGAAAACAGTTCAGCCTGTCTTTTCAGCCTTTGGGAGCTGGCGTTGCAAAGAAGTTATTGCGACGCCCGATTTCAATTGGTCGGGTCGTGTCCCACTATTTGCAGTCGCACCGGCCCCGAAAAATCCTAGAAACGAGTCAGCAAGGGCTCACCGACATGTTGGTGACTTGCTGCTTACAGTGGAGCTTATTTCGGTTCAACCGCCGCCTTTCAAAACTTCCTTGAAGGCGGCGGCGCCGCCTGATGAGGATACTCAGCAATCTGGGAGCTCAGAGGTTAAGGTGGAGAACGATCCTCCGACCTTAAGTCGACCGCCAAGCATTGGCAAGCAGCCATTTTACTTATTTGTTTCTATAACCACGGTGCGTGGGTTGTCGGTTTACTCTGGTACCCCAAAACCCTGTACGACACTTCTGAATCTTGTGGTGCGTCTTTTCGCATCCATCAGTCATCCAACATCGACACCTCCCATTCCGTACCTTCCCCCGGTGGACTTGGTGACTGGTCGCTTGAACAAGCCACTTAACTTCGACTTTGCCCTGACTGTTCCGCTCGCTTTGACCTCATCTCTGCTCCAATCGATTGAGGACGCGTCCATTGTCGCGGAGGTTTGGGCAAGTGACATAAGTAGTTCAGTGATGCCCTCTGCGAACGACTCGTCAGATTTAGGTGAACGTACCGGCCAGAGCTTAACCGAGGCTGCATCGAGACAATCCACCGTTGGAGTAACCTCTCGGCAACCTTTCCTGACTTTTGCCGAGCACGTTGAGGATGGAAAGAGGCTTGTAGGCTTGCTAAAGCTCCCTTCGGGCCATTTGTTGAAGATTTTAGTGGCAACATGCCTTGGCGAAGACGGCTCTGTGGGCCCTGCGAACATCGAAGCTCCGATTTTGATGCCCGAAACCGAATACCCAGTGATCGACCCCTTCACGGGGAGTTCGAAAGGCTGGATAACTGGATTTATGGCGATCGGGTCTTGGGAACAGATACTTTCTATTCGTCGTCCTGAAAAAGCCAATGCAAGCTTTTCATCGTCCGCCCCAATTTCCCGCGTTGGCGACAAAAAGGCCCGAGCTCGATCCAACGAAAGACAGAAAGCGGAAAAAGCGCTCGAAAAGGGAGCAGCAAATTCCGTCGCAAGAGTACCACCTCGACCGCTTTCTTCCGTTTCTCGTCCTGACGAGGAAAACGAAGAGGAAATGGTTGAACCAGAACCTTCGGCAGCAATTGAAGTGACGATTCATTCGGCATGCGGGCTTAGAGGGCTCGTGGAGGCCCTTCGACCCATATCGTCAGTCAAAGGAAAGCAGAGGCTCAGCGATGCAGACGAGACGTATACCTCTTTGGACTACGCTCGCGAAGTTGGGACGAATTCATCAGTAGTCGTTGTGTTCCCCGAGTCTTTCAATGAGCCTATGCTGTCTAGTCGATCCTCCCTCATAAGCGCGAAGGAATTACGATCTTCTTTCAGTCCGCGACGCATCCAGACCCCGATAGTAGCGCGGTCGTTCATTCCTTCCTACCGCCACAGTTCCACAGTCGCTTTCGAGGCTGTGGATGCGACCTTTTTACGATGGGTGCGCGGAGCAAACACCATATCTGCGTTTATATGGCACCATGTTCCCCGTAGTGAAGGTGGAGGCGACATTCTCCTCGGGCGGTTGACCGTGCCAGTGAAGAGTCTCTTAGAAAGGCCGGAAGGTTTGAACAACGAGTGGATCCCAGTTCGACCAGTCGAGTCCATTTCGTCCCATAGCCCTGGCAGCGATTCAGAAGCCCAAGTTGACGGTCCTTGCAGAGCCGCCGTGAAGCTATCGATGAAGATTAGCCGCGGCTTTGAGTTTGGTACATCTCTCGACGCTGTGCCCTTCTTGCAGCCCGACCGACTTGTCCGCTTTTCGCTTCGTGTTTTTCGAGCCTTGCTTTCCGTTCGGAACCTTTTGGAAATCTGGCCGGCGGACCGCGAGGCCGTCGTCTTCAAGTGGAACCGGCCGTTCCAGGTATATGTCGCCAGAGACGTCGCCCTGACCGGGGACGGCACCCGTCCGCGGCCACTAGCGACCGCGGCCATCCCGATTCCCCAGTCCTTTCCGTCTCACGCGGCTTCAGACTTGTTTTCGGTCGAGCCCAATGCCGAGTGGGTCGAGGTTGTCGAACCATCGAACGACCTGCTGCTGCATTTGCGATCAAATCCAATAGTCATTGAAGTACTGTCGGTGGGTTCAGACTACCCGATCAGCGAGGGTGTTTCTCTCGGGCGCGTCTACATTGACGCGTGGGACGCTGCCGCGACTATACGGCGCAACTTTAGACGAAAGGCCGGCATGGAACCATTTCGAGTAGAGGCGGGGCTACCTCTGATTTCCGAAACTAACCCGGATTTGGGTGGTGCGACAGTTGACGTTAGCTTGAGCGTCGAGGTTGTTGAGGTATCGCATTCGGAGAAGGTTGATCGAGGTCCAGCAGGTTTCCTTTTGCTGTTTGTTGGTTTGCATGTCTTTTGCTCTAATCCAACTCGCATGAACGCCCCAAGAACCCAGAATTGAGACAGCGAAGAAACCAATCTGGCCCACAGCGGCAAAACCACCGAAAGCAGAAATTGCTGTCTCTTCCCCACCGTTGCCGACACCCGCGATCAAAATTAAGCTGATTTTTGAAAAAGGGGTGAACTTGCTTGAAGACTCACAGTCGCTGGCAGCCTTTCCCTGGAACGACAAGCAGTTTGGAAAAACGGGCCGGCCGCCTCACACGTTCGTCCGCGCTCATCCTTCCACCAACCGCTTATTCCAAATAGCGGCCGAAAATCCTTGCACCATTGTTCCTTTCAACTGCGCTCCAACTTGGAACTACTCCATCACCATCCACGCCCCGACTTCGAAAGAAGTGGCGAAAAAACTGCTTGAGGAAGGAGCAGTTGAGGTCCAGCTCCTCTATGTCGACAGTTTAGGCGCTGACGGTCAACCTATCGGGTCCACTCGACTTATTGGCTCGGCGATGATCCCTTTGAAGTCTGTTCTTGACAGGAACAATAGCAGTGGACAATGGTTCCCAGTCAAGGATGCGCAATCAGGCAGAGTGGAAGGGGCGAAAATCTTGGCAAGAGCGTTCGTGTCGGAAGGTGCCGACTACATTGTTCAGGAGACGGCGGATGCATCGGTCGAGCCAACGACGAATGTTCCCGTCGATGCAAAAGACACTCTTGGCTCAAGTGATGCAGGTGCCAAAACTCAGGCACCAAGCTCGTCTATTGATGTTGATTTGACTTTGACTGTAGGGACGAGCGTCGATGCGGGTGATCTGCCGACGGCAGATGCAAAAGACTTCCTCAATAATCGGCAATCAAGTCACCTTCGTTCACAAGTTCTTGAGCCGCGGCCCCATGTCGACGGTAAGCCTAGCGCATGACCCACCTGTTCCATGCTCAACTCTAAATTACATTTTGCAGCACTTGAAGGGGCTGTCCCCCTCGATCCTGTGTCGGGCTTCTCTGCAAGTCTTCAAAAGACGTTGGACGAGCTGGAAGATCTTCAAACCCTTTTGAAGCAGAAGCGACAAGGCTCTCGAGCGCCGATTCTGCCTCTGCCCCCCCCTAAAGAAAGCTCCACCAGAGCTGCTCAAAGTTCACAGTCGCTCGACCAGCAGGATCAAGGCAGTCTTTTGATCGAGCTCACCCCTGAGGAGGCAGTCCAACCGGCCGCTCCCGTTGGAAGTGAGGATCTACATGGCCGTCAACCGAACAACCAGCTTCTTGGTCGCCCAAGCGCGGATCAACACCTCCTTGACACGCCCCCCGACCCTCTCATCGCCAGCAAGTATGCAGCGCTCTCAGACATTGGTGACTTCAGTCCCTCACCAATCGCTGCTGTGGCTTTGTCGACTCCCTCGCCACTTCCGAATGCGAACGAGACGCAATTTTCCTCGCAACCAGCGTTACTGGCTTCATTGAAGATTGCAGAGGACCCAATACCGCAAGGGCTGTGCGAGGAGTTAGCGACGGTGAAAGAAATGGGTCATGAACATGAAGCAGCTGAGCGTTTTTGGAGTGCAGCCGAGTCCGCCGAGGACCTGATTTGTGCAGATCGTGTTCAAGTTCCCTTATTCGAGGTGAATGGTCTCGATAGGTTATCTCTTACTCATTGGTCACACACTAGGCCGAATCGAGCACAAATGCATCGACCAGCAATGTTCTTCCGACTGCTGCAACTTCACCTGAATCCTTACAAAAGGAGACACAACCCCTTCCTTCAAGCACCGCGCAGAGAGCTGACTTGCCATCTCAGCCGAAGTCATCAATTGCATCGCCGATGGTTGACGCGCTGTCCTTCAAGGACAATGCCTGGACAAAATGGGTTTCTGATCAGGAAGCCCAATCAACACCACTCTTGACGACAGTATCTAGCGGTGAGGAGTCCTCGCGCATTAATACCGAACACCGAACCACCAGCGGCCCAACAGCATCAGCACAGAACCTACAGATGAGTGCATTGGCTGGGTCGAATTTGCGGTCCAGCATCGCAATTACGACGGGCAGTGGTAATGGCGGTAGACGTGACGCGAACGACGAGACAAGCGGAAATCGGCCAGCGTACTCATCAGCTTTTATCGGAAGTCGCAGATTCAGAGAGGTTGCTGATAGTCAATTTGACGAAGATGATGATGCGGAGGACAGCTTGGACGAGTTTCTCGCACGTGCGCAGCGGACGGCTGCAGCAGCTCGGGCCGCCACAGCAGATGACGCGAGTGAGGCTCGAGTTGGGAGCCCGTTCGCCTATTTTGAGGAAGAGGATGATACTGACAGTGACTTTAGCCTCGTAATGCCCCCGAGACGCCGAACTGAACTTTTCGAGGTCACATCAGGCGGCCTGGCGCGAACGAAAGAATCACACATCTCTGGTCCGGGAATGTTTGGAGCATCGGCTGACCTGCGTAGGCGGCTGGGCGCATCTCCACAGACGCCCACGCCGTCGGCAAACGTGGAAGGGATGGCTTCGGGGTTGGAACCCCAAGAGCTCCGCTCCTCGTCGTCGCACCGCGTTGACCCGTGCTTCATGGATGGAGTGGTGAAGCGCAATCGTGCAGCGGCCGGAGGCCAGAGCACATTAACAGGAGCGAGAGCATTTCACTTCGCGGGTAGAGCTGGCGACGACGAGGACGAAGACGATGTCGGCGGGCCAGTGGACCGCCGCTATTTTGACGGCACGCTGGGTCGTCGCGCTGTCGGCATTGTCGATCGCGGATCCTCCGTCGATACTCGCCGCCGCAGCCACGGTCTAGTTTGCTCGACCCTTGCGTCTCCCAGCCCCTCCTTCCGCCCTGTTACCACCTGCGACGGTCTCGGTCACGCGGGTCCCCGGTTCGGCTCGAAGCTCCACGGAGGAACGCGCAGCGGCCGGAAAGATGGCGCCCGAGACGGGGACGGCAATGGCGACGACAACGACGACGGTGACTCCGAGCTGCAGGGCATTCTTGCACGCGCGCGCAGAATCGTTGCAGAAGGCTCGGCACGGCCGGTTTCAGCGGCAGCTGCGGCGGCGGCAGCAGCCTCGCGGCCTCTGGGCCCAAGCGAGTGGGGACCAGCGGATGCTGCTGATGTTCCGCGGCGCTCCACGGCCACGTCCGGCCGACCGGCGCTGGCAGTGGACACGGTCGGAAGGGAGGCGCTCACTCTGGCCGACGCGGCCGCCCTGTCTAGGCAGCGATGGATGAAGCCACCCCTGTCGGTGCGCGGGCCGGCGACGGCGGCTACGGGCGCGGCGGGACAGCACAGTGGCGGTGCCGCTGCACGGGCGGACGGGGGCGACCTTGGAAGAACCTCGCTGCGCTCGTCCCTTTTGAACAGAGATGCGACGGCGGCCGAGGAGTCGCCGCGGGAAGGCCGCAGGTCGTTGACCGCTCGTGAAAAGCCGAAGCTGGGCAGCTTTTCCAGCGCGGCGAGAGCGACTGCCGACCCGTCTGACGCGAGCGTGACGGCGGCGGCGACGGCCTCTAGGAGTTCGGATGGAGCGAGCACCATCACCAAGGAAGAGCTGGGCAGGATTGCGCGAATTTTCGCTGGGGAGCCGTGAACAATCATTCTTATACAGGAGGGTTGGGAGGTGCAGAAGAGGGCGAGGTTGCCATCAGGTGGAAAGTTTCATATTTATGTAGAAACAACACTTGTTCGTGGAAGAAATTGTTCCCACATCAATCGACTTGCAGTGCCAGTTGTGTTTACGACGAGCGGCAAGGACCCCAACAAAAACAAACGTACACGTCAAAAATAAAAAATGAAACAATGAAAAAGAAATGGGAAACGAAAAGAAGAGGATCAGTTGTCAGAGAAGCAACAAAACACATCCCAGACTAAAGTCAAGAAGAAAGAAAAAAGAATAAAGAATAAGAATGATGTTTCTCCTGGGACACATCACCCAACACCCAAGTGAAGGGGGTTTGTTGTTTCTCTGTGTAAAAGATATTGAAGGACGTTGTACAGGTTAACAGCAGCCATTGCATCGCAGTCCCACATGGTTCCTGAGGTTGGTGACCTCATGATTGCATGCAATTTTGGACTGCGGCTGCCATTAGCTGGCTGCTCTCTGTACACAGGCTCGACATCACTTTGTTTTGAAAGAGAAAAAAAACAAAAGGGAAAGAGAAAAGTTTGTGTGAAAGAAGCTGGGCAACAAAGGCCACACTGTACTCTCTCTTGCTTGTCTCGCCCGTGGTGGCTTCCCTGTTGGGTCTTGGACATTCTGTATTCATTGATGTCAACGAATTTGAGAATGAGGCAGGTGCTTTTCAACCGCCGTCAAAATCTCAAATTGGGATCGCACTGACCACAAAGGTGGGAAGAAGTGGCAGGATTGGAAAAGAATTTGGTCCCACTTCCAATCACCACCACACTATTCTGTTAGTTTTGGGTCTTTTGGCGTAAGCAGTGTGCAGGAGTGTCAGGAACATGGCAGGACAGGACAAGGCAGACAAGGAACTGAGAGGAGTGATGATTGTATTGGAAACAATAATTCACTTGAGGGATGGGACAGGTCCCCCATCCCCCTCTTTTGAGAGTCTTCCTTGTCAAGACCCAAAGAAAGTTCCAGAAAGAGCAATTAGTAATACAATGATACCAATGATACCAATGACAACAAGACAAGTCAGGAAAGCAAAGAAGGTTCCAGAAGGTTCCACAAGGTTCCCTGAAGGACTGTTCTAGAAGGTTCCAGAGGTTTCCAGAGGGTGATTCAAAGCATCATCTCCCCCTTTTAGGCCTCTTCTGCAACTTGGTGGGGTACCTGGTCTTGAACTTGAGCAGAAGGTCTTGGCAGTGAGTGAGGTTTGACTCAGGTTCCCAGGTGTTGTCAGCATCTGAGTAACCTTTCCACTTAACAAGGAACTTGAGTGTCCTTCCAAACCACTTGGCATCCAAGATTTGTTCAACCTCAAATTCCTCTTCACCTTCTACCTCAACTGGAGGAGAAGGAGGAACAACTCTGCCTGGAATGGAATTGGCCACAAACCTCTCCAAAAGGCTGACATGGAAAACTGGGTGGATCTGCATGGATGCAGGGAGATCCAGCTTGAAGGTGACTGGATTGATTTGCTCCAAGATCTTGAAAGGTCCCAACTTGAGGTTGTCTAGCTTGGGACTTGGTCTTTTGGTCTGCAAGTTCTTCCTCAGAAGCCAAACTTGCTGACCCACAGCAAGGTCATGGTCCATTCTGTGAGTGTTGGCAAATCTTGAGGCATCTTCTTGGGCTCGCTTCTGGGTGGAGTCCAGGAAGGTGCTGATGATCTTGAGCTTATGCAAGTGTGAAGCCACAGCAGGAGCTTGGACATTGGATAGGATCTCTTGTCCCAGAAGATCTCCTCTTGGATTGAAGGCACAGGTTGCAAAGAAAGGAGATAGCTGGGTGCATGAGTGGAGAGAATTGTTGAGAGCAAATTTTGCCAGCGGAAGGAGGGTGGGCCAATCATCCTGTTGATAGCTGACATAGCACCTCAAATACTGCTCCAGAGTCTGGTTTGTTCTTTCTGTTTGTCCATCAGTCTGAGGGTGATAAGCAGTTGACAGTTGAGACTTGATTCCAAGGGCTACTGTGAGTTCTTTCCAAAATTGGGATCTGAACTGTGGTCCTCTGTCACTGATGATTGACTGAGGCAGCCCATGGAGCCTGAATATGTGCTGCAAAAACAGGTCTGCTATTCCTTGTGCATCTATTTTCTCAGCGCAGGGGATGAAATGGGCCAACTTTCTCCTTCTGCAGATGACAACAAGGATAGAGTCAAATCCATGGGATGGGGGCAGTTTCACAATAAAGTCCATGGATATTGATGACCAAGGGCTGATGGCAATTGGGAGGGACTCCAGAAGTCCATAGGGCTTGTATCTGCTGGATTTGTTTCTTTGACAGGTTTCACAGCTGCTGGCATAGTTCTTGATGTACTTCCTCATGCCTGGCCAGTAGAAGTCTCTGGAAACAAGCTCATATGTCTTGTGCTCTCCTGGGTGTCCAGCTGTTGCTGCATCATGCCTTGTCTTGAGTATCTCAAGTTTTTCCTCTTCTTGGCTGATTTGAATCTTGTGAGGCTTGGGGTCCTTGGAAATAGCATGGGCCCACACACTGTCAGGAAGCAGTGAAAGGTGTGTATTGGATTGTGGGGTTAAACCATCTCCCCCTTCAGGTGCAAGGTCTGTCCTTCTGTGCTCATCAGTGGGGGGGCTTGAATTCTTGACTGGGAACTGTGATTCTTGGATCTTTGACTGAGAGTTCTGTTCTTGGCAACGACCGTGAGCTCTGGAACTTGAATCTTGAATGTGGACTGTGAACTGTGGTACTTGAATATTTGACTGTGGGTTCTGTGAACTAGAGTCTTGGTGATGGTGAGCTCTATGAGCTCTACTTGAATCTTGACTGTGAACTGTGAACTGTGGAACTTGAGTCTGGCTGTGAACCTTGAATCAAGGACTTGCGAGCATGAGACCTGGGGGCTTGACTTGAGTTTTGGGTGACTGTTCCAATTGGTGGAGGTTGGACTTGGCCAGTGACCCAATCAATGGCAGGGTTCTGGGCTTGCAGTCATGGTAATCCCAGGATGACAGAGAATGTGGGTGAGCCAAGATCCAATACTTCCAGGTTGACCATGGATGGTGGAAAGTCTTGGATGTGGAGGTTTAGCTTGGTTTCATGGCTGATTTCCTTGAACAGAGCATGATTGGCAAAGTGGACCTTGAGGGGTGTGGATTTCTTGATGGTGGGAATGGCACAAGACTTGGCAAGGGTGGCATCAATGATGTTGCAGGATGATCCAGAGTCGATAAGGGCCTTGGTTGTGATGGTTGACTTGGGTGAGAGTTGAACCTTGACATCCATGGTGAGTTGGTGGGGCTTGGAATCTGAGGTGTTTGTGGTGCTGGTGGTGGTGATGAAACAGGGGCAGCTTGGAGGAGGGTCCAGGGAATTGCCCCTCAGTGAGCCTGGACCTGGGAGTTTGGGTGCTTCGTCCTTGGGCAGTCCTTGACAGTGTGTTCCTTGGAGCCACAGTAAAAACACAGTCCCTGCTGGGCCCTCCTTGTTTTCTCCTCTTGGCTCAGAGGACCCTTAGGAAGTGTCTCAACTGCATCCACTTGCATGGGTTCAGGAGCTGTAAGAGCTTGAGGGACTGGGGTAGGTCTTGATGTAGTTCCTACTTGTCTTTGCTTCAGCCTCTTGCAGTAGAGTCTGTTGTCAATCTTGATGGCAAGGAGAATGTACTCTTCCAAGGTCTCAGGGATGTGCAGAGACTGGGAGAGCATGTCTTGGATAGACTCATGGAGACCATCATGGTACAGCTCCATCAGAGCTGCATCATTGTATCCAGAGTCTCTGGCTAGTTAGTTGCTTGAATTGGTTGGTGCAGGCCACACAAGATTGCTTACCTTGCTTGATATGCTTGAGCTTGGATCTTGCTGTCCAAGATGCGTAGGGGTCACCAAAGGTAGCCTCCAGCCCCTCCCAGAGCTCTTGCAGGGTGGTGGGTGTGCTTGGGAGAGATCGGTACCATGATTGAGCTTGACCAGACAGGAGGGTGCTTGTGAAAAGAACCTTGACTTGCTCACTGGGGAATCTTGAAGGTTGGAGAAGGATGACATTCTCCACAGTGGCCATAAAGTTCCTGAGGTCTTTGGCCAGCCCAGTGAACTTGTCAGGGCTGGGAACCTTGGGCTCTCTTGCTTGGTTGGCTTGGGGCAGGGGAAGAGCTTGATGTTCTTGTTGGTGAAGTTGTTGTTGAAGCTGGTGCTGCTGGTGAAGGACTTGTTCTTGAAGTTGGTGTGTCTTGAAAGGGCTTGTAATTGGTCCATCAAGGCTTGGAAGGCAGTTGCATCAGGGAAGGTGTTGTTTGGGTCAGACATGATGGCAGAGAGTAGTAGGAGAGGGTGAAGTGAATTATGATGTCAGGAACATGGCAGGACAGGGCAAGGCTGACAAGGAACTGAGAGGAGTGATGATTGTATTGGAAACAATAATTCACTTGAGGGATGGGACAGGTCCCCCATCCCCCTTTTATACCTTTTGAGAGTCTTCCTTGTCAAGACCCAAAGAAAGTTCCAGAAAGAGCAATTAGTAATACAATGATACCAATGATACCAATGACAACAAGACAAGTCAGGAAAGCAAAGAAGGTTCCAGAAGGTTCCACAAGGTTCCCTGAAGGACTGTTCTAGAAGGTTCCAGAGGTTTCCAGAGGGTGATTCATAACAAGGAGCTTTGACCTCATACTGCTCTGCAAAGATGACTTGCAGCATTTTGCAAGTGATGGTCCTTGTAACAGTTTTGTATAAAGACAAACACAAGACTGACAGAAGCCAAGCTCAACCTCCCACCACCATCACCCTCAGTAGTGTACACCACAGCAGCCCAATCCATCAAGCAGCCAACATAGTGAATCCTTTCAGTCCCTGTCGACGTTAGTCCCAGTCTGGTCTTGTCTTGCAGGTGAAGGGTTGGCTGTTTGGAGACTTTTCTTGGTGCTCGGAGTCATCAAATTCGTGTGCCTGCAGCCTCGCTTCTGAATCTTCATCCGTGTCCAAGTGAAGCCTCTTGGCCTGCAGATTTGTCATACTCCAATTGAAGTAGAAAAGGGACTTCCTCATTGTCAATTTCGTTGTCATCCTCTCTTTGCAATTGCCTTTTTTGTAACCATGCCCTGACTCTGGTGCTTTTCCTTGTGCTTGTACACCTGGGGGGTTCCGTGTTGTTCTCCTGCTGCTAGCCGCCCGTTAAACCGCCACTTCAGCTTCTTCAACTTCATCACCTGGTGGAGCTGTCATAAACCCATCATCCAAGTCACATTCGGTTATGACTATGTGTCTTGTTCATTCTTGTTCTTTGTTCCAGGCTTGAAGCCTGTGAGCGACGATTTCTTGCACATGTTGGTCCTCTGCCTCCTGGAACTGACAGGTAAGTGCCTCTCCAGCTGCTTACCGCGCTCTGCGCAGTTCATCAATAATGGTTGGTGATGGTGTTGGTTGAAGTTCTGGTGTGTGTTTGGGTATTTCCCGTTCCTTCCCCTTCCTGGACATGGTTGACTCTGCAATGATTGTGAGAAGAAGGAGGCAACAGAAGAGTTTGATTTTTTGAACTGGCCAAACAGGATTATGAGATCTTCAATCGAATCTAGTAATAATGTCTAGCAGAGGGGGAACGACAGCATAGGCCCAATTATCAGACTCACACGTTTGTAATTGCACTCCCGTGAGGGCATCTGCAAATGTGGAATACTCAATCGTATCCAACCTCCCGTCAACTCTAAGTCATCAGCATTCTGTCTTCTCCCATCGTCCCAGTTGTCGCACAACGGTTGACTGATGGCTGGACTTGAAGCAAGCTTAATGACAAGGCAAAACTGACAAGGGAGAAAAGATAAGAGATATGGAGCATTTACATGATTAGATACACGTATAAACTAGAGGGGGCTCGAGGTTACATAGACCCATTTGTAACTGAAGATCCAAATAACTCTTTCGTCATTACAAAGAATGATTCTAATTGCGCAAATAAGTTGCAATTCTTTGGTGCTTGCAAGGCTTGTGAAGTGCTAAAAAAAAAGCTTTCTCGTGGTACACGTTACTGTTTTAAAATTCAAACAAACAAGTGCATCAATTTAAGTAGACAAGCGTATCTGAGGATGAGGATTGTGTCCGTAGTTGCAGGCGAAACAAGGTCATCGAACGGAGAGATTTCAATTTTTTAATAAGGAAAAAAAAAAACAATAAATAAACGGCGAACCCCTCAGCCGTGCGCATGATGTGAACTGTGCCGAGACGATGCAGGACCCGACGACGAAATAACAAGCCTTGGAAGCGAGTCCTTTCTTCCGCGTTCGTTTCCCGCACTTCCATCCTTCGATACGGCGCAAAGATGTGCCGAAAACACTGTTTGGAGAAAAAAGGGGTTAAACAAAATTATAAAAAAATAAATTATGCAATGCCCCCCGGCTGCTCTCACCGTCCAGGGCCTCGCGAAAAGCTTTGTCGCTTGGGTCATCCCAGCGGTTGATCCACTCGTCGGTCGGAAAGCTGTAGCCCAAACCTCGCAACGCCAATACTGTGCAGCACACGGCAAGCACCTATTTTTTTAGGTGGGTGTGTGCGGTGTGAGTGTGAGTGTGTGTGTGTGTGTGTGTGTTTTCGCATTTTTCATAGAGTACAAAACCGTTACAGCGAAAAAACCAGAAGAAAAAAAAAAAGAACACCAACCTTTGGGTGGAAATCCAGACATATCCTTGCATCGACGTACACTTCGTTTGCAACGGTCCACGCAAACTCCGCCAGGGCGTACTGGCCGCCGATCGACTTGTTCTTTTCTGCTTAATTCGTTGACAAAGGAGAAGAGAGAGGAAAAAAGAAATATTGATTAAATGATTAATAAAAGGAAGAAGAAAAAGACTCCTGGTACCGGCATGCTCGTGCCACACCCAAAAGTCCTCGAGCACCATCACCAAGTGCGGGTATACGAGCTCGACGTTCGTGTCAAAGTGCAGGATCCGGACGAGAAGCAGTTCGGCGTTGATGAGGGACTCCTTCAGTTCCCAATACAGCTGGGGAGACAGAGCGTGGTCAGTGCTAAGGATGACGGCCATTGCTCTGTTCCAGGCCCGAACCGAGTTTTCCGTGTCGAGAAAGCCGTCGGATCCGTGATTGTAGTACCTTTTTGAGCGTGCAAGGTGCTACCGAATTCACATCAAAGCAAAAGAAAAAGGAAAGGCCAAAAGAACAAAGAAAAAGGACCCACCAGTAGCCCACGTTCAAGATATCCCGCAAGCGCCTAGACATTTCAGTCTGCTTGCACGCCAGGTAGATGCATGCCGACACCATCAACTGTTGCGGCGGGAGGGGGGGAAGAAGGACATTTGTTGGAGGTTAGCACACCGAGAAAGAAAAAAAGAAGAAAAAAAATGGAGGAAATGAAAAGCAACTCGCGTCGCACCGCGTCACCGAGGGGTGGGGCGAGCTGCTTGGCCGCCTGCTCGGCCTTAAAGCGTTGAAAGCTGTGCAGGTAGTAGAGCGCGGTGGCTGCCGTCGTCTGCGGCCTGTGTGTGAGTGAGCGAGTGAGTGCGTAATCTGCAATACGATTTCAGTGAGTGAGGGTGAGTTGACGCTCTCACCGCACCGGGCGGCGAAAGGGACGAGTGGGGCAGCCGCATTGCAGTTTGCGTAATGTGTTTGGTCGGCTCGGGGGTTCACTCACAAGGCCAGCATGTGGGCAAGCGACAGCGCGGTGGCGACGGCGGCCGCTGCCTGTGCATCTGCATCTGCTGCTGCTGCAGCTGCTGCCGAGAGGGCGACGTCCTCGCCGTCGTCGTCAAAAGCAACACCTGCGGAGGAGGCTGACATGTCCGGCCGTGCGGTGCCAACGGCGGCGGCGCGATCGCCCCACATTCGACTGCCTGTCTGTCTATCTGTCTGTCTGTGTGTCTGTCTCTGGGTCTGTCGGCCGCCGATTTGACCGAAAAAAAATTGAAATAAGACCGTCGCGAAGAAACGAAATTGGGGTTGTCAAACCCCCCTCTTTTTTGTTGGGAACAGACAAACAAAACGTTGCACAATTTTTCTGCCACTGTTGCAAACTGACTTTTTGGACCCATCAAAACGTTTCTCTTGCGGAAAGCTCCTCGCAAGGAGCTTTTGTTGGAAAGACTTTCATTGCAAACCAGCGTTGTTTATCATGTTTTGCAGTTTCCCATTTTTGGAAGGTCGCCACACATGGAAAATCTTTCCAATAATGGGGGGCTAGGTGGTTTGTCTCTCAGTCTGCCTCTGGTCCTCTCTCCCCTTCTCCATATCTATTGCCATCGCCATCACCAGGTTTGACCACCAACTTTCATTTCGTTGGAAACGAAATAAAAAAACAGTGCAAATCGGAATCCATTTCGTTTTAAACCAGTCAGTGTGGGGAAGGGGTTTGACAACCCCTAATAGTCAAGCAAGACAGGGCAGCACTCCTGCAAGCAGTTTGAGGCCTCACGGCCGAGGCTTGCTCAGAGCGGACCCACACGGGTCAAATGCAGGCTTGAAGTGAAAGAGGTAAATGATAAATAGAGAGTGTGAGACAGTTTGTTCTCATCTTTTTTTTTTTTTTTTTTTTTTTTTTTGAAGAGGAGCAAGAACCTCTTGCAGCACTTGCTTGTGAAGATCACGAACAACAAAAGCGGTACCGCCGCTGCCACCAGTCCTTTGACATCCCCGCTGCCACCACCAGCCCCAGAGTGTAAGAGGCGCAAGTGTCCTGACCAGCAACCAGAGCGGCCACCACAGTTCCAGTTGTGGGTGTGTGTGTGTGTGTGTGTGCAGACTTTCCGTCACGGGCGGATGCGGTGAGGGGAGATGGGAGGGGGGGAAGGGGAAGAAAAGGAGCGACCACAACGCAACCGCTGGGCCTCCGTCATGCCAACAGGTGTCGAGATGCCACGATGCGAGCCTCCTTACTCCAACGCTTGCGCGGCCACGCCGTTAAGAAGTTTTTCCTTGAAGGGAGGCATTCCGAAGAAGCCCATTTTTAGTGCCCAACTCTTGGGGAGAGAGAGAGATAGAGAGAGAGAGAGAGAGAGAGAGAGAGAGAGAGAGAGAGAGAGAGAGAGAGAGAGAGAGAGAGAGAGAGAGAGAGAGAGAGAGAGAGAGAGAGTCGGCATTGGAGCGAGAAGGAGAGGGAGACAGAGAGCGTTGACAGAGAGAGAGTCCATGTTTGTTTATTTGACTAGTCGTTCTCCGCCCTTACAGTTTTGTGAGTAAAACCTCTGCACGAAATGGCGGCACCGCAGCTCCAGCACAAGAACTCGTTCCCCCACTCGTACGTCTTCTCGCACGTGGTGGTATGTGTGTTACTCTCCGCCCCGCCCATCGCATACATAGTGGACTGTTACGCACTCACGCACGCACGCACACATGCGCCTGCACAACACCACTAATACTCATGCCTCATAACCATGACCGTCGTGTCAATCATTATCATCATCGTCATCGTCATCCTCGTACTTGTGCTTGCCTGCCACAGATGGACAGCGAATACGCCCACCTGTCAGGCCAGCTTGCAATGGACGGCACAAAGGTAGTGTATCCCTTTCATTGTGGAGGTTTCTGGAGGTTTCTCCAAAACTCAGTGGCGGACGCCCCAGGTCGCTCCAGGCACGCCGCAGATAGAAACGCGAAAGTGCATGCAGCAAATCAGCGACACCCTCAAGTCGGTTGGGTTGACCATGGGCCACCTCACCCGCGTAAACCTCTGTATGTGGATCTTTCTCACTCCTTCCTACGCGTGCTCTGAACGCCGCCTTCATAGAAAGTGGCACTCTGACAACACTTTTGCTTCCAAAAACCAACAAAAACTACCAGATATCACCAACTTGGCCGACCTGGACGAGATCAACCGCGAATACGCCAGGTTTTTTCCCGACGGGAAGTATCCAGCCAGAACCTGTGTCGTTGTTGCTGGCTTGATTGGTGGATGTCGGATTGAAATCGAGGCGACTGCCCGACTGCCCAGCAGCAAACTGTAAAATGCCGGTCGTGCGGAGCAGGCAGGCTTGCAAACTTCTTGGAACAAAGACCGTGGTAACGCTTTCTTCATTTCTATTCGTGTGGGTCAAAAAAATTCATCTGTAAACCATCTCTATATGAGCAGCTTGCCTCAACCTGCGACCCCTGCGCCGGCCTCTTTTCCTTCTTTTCTGGATTGAGGTTGCGACTCGTGAAGGATGACCAACGGCTTCGTTCCCGTTCCATTTTGTGATGGTACACGATAAATGAATAAATGAATGGAAGCAACGGTACTGGACGTTGGGTGGTGTGCATCTCGAAGGCGCTGGTGGTGTCTATATAGCGGCTTCACTGTCACGACTGCCGAAGAGGGCGATAAATAGCAATTATCTCCGTCACGACGACGCTCGGTGAACCCTCGTGGTATTAAACTTGCTGGCGTAGGAAGCTGTCCATCACAGCCTTTAATACACCAGCTTCATTACCTCCATTGAGACCACCAGGCACCTTCGGGGACACAGTTTGCATGCCTTAAAAATTCGTAACAAGGTGGCCGTGCTGAAAGCGAAAATTTCCCGGTTCGGGGTCGCCGTGATCAAGCTTGCCCTCCCCTCCATCGGCATTGGAAGAGCAGCTTGCCCTTACACTCAGACTGCAGAGTGCAGCGTCCACGTTTGTGAATATCGGCAACGATTGCGTTGACGGTGCTCCTGCTCACTTCTGCCCGTGGCCAAATTTGTGAGCGTTGATGGACTCGGCCCTGATGAGTGGTGAACGGTGCTCAACAACAGCTGCAGTGGGTTCGATTGCCAACGCCGGTGCTGACGGTTTCGCGGCCGCTTCTTCGACTCTGGGCTCTGATGGCGCGGACAGATCGCTGTCAGCGCTGGCGTCTGCAGTCACATCGTCGTCGGCACCAGCTGGCCATTCCGGCTCAATGCGGCGGGTTGACCAACAGTCGGGTGTGGCCGACAGATCGTCGACTCCGTCAGGTCTTTTAGGTTCAATGCGGCGGGTCGACCTTCCTCTGTCCACTCCGATGAAGGATCCAGGCGCCTCACCTTTGAACGTTTCAGCTTCAGCTTCGGTCAGGGAGCCCAGTGTTGGTGGCACTCCTCTTGCTCTGGCGGATGGCGGCTCGCGATCTCCATCTTTGAACGCTCGTGTCCGTTTCGAAAAACTAGTGAGAAGGTTGGCGATGCCTAATCGGTTGCTCGAGCAAACCGTTAACTGAGGTCTTTTTTTCCCTTCGTGGACCACAAGACATTATTACCAGTTGACCTTTGGTTGCCAAGATACCTCATGCACCCACAAACTATGCGCGTCTTGTCCTACGGGCCCCCGTCTTGCGCCGCAAGCTGCTGCCGTCATGGCCGTTCAGCTTGCTTCTCGACCCCGCCACTTTATCTGTCCCCGCATTCCTCTTGAGCCAAACATCTCGTTGAGCGACGTGCCGATCAACCTCTCCACAAGACAAGGTACACCGACAGGAAGCCCCTCTGCCAGCCCTAAACTATCAGGTCGAATCGCTGTTGCAATGACGGGTGGATCAGCATCGTCAGCCAATCAGTCTTTGCCCCCTTCATCTGTTTCTGCGGGAGACCCAACCTGGCCACCACCTCAAGACGGATCCCCAGTGGATCGTACGAGCAGCACGCCGTCCAAGCCGTTCTTATTTTCTCTCTTGTCCTCGTCTCCTTTCTCTTCGCTGTTTCGACCGGCAGATGAAGGCTCTCCCGCCAAGCCATCCGAAACCCATCCGTTATCGAGCAGCTTGCCGCCGTCGATGTCGAGGACGTTACTCCGCTCACCCCCTCTCAGACTATGAGAGCTCGGCCGTTTCTGCTCCAAAAAAAGAGACTCTTCGGCAAGATTCGACGGTGCAGCCCACCGCGTCCCCATCCAGCTACCTCAGCCTCAAGGCGCTGGGACGGATCGGGAGCGACGCGATTGGAAAATCCAAGTCTTTGCTTGACCTCCCAAGCTTGTTGTCAGCATCAAGTAAGTGGCAAAATTGACTTTTGATGTGGACCCAAATTTTATACTGAGTATTGTGAAAGTCGGGTTCAGCAGTCTGTCGAGCCGAGAGGGCAGCCCTTCAAATGATGGCAATCGCGTCTCGGACTCCGAGGACTCACGCCCTCCATCACCTGGTACTACACCGGACGTTTCCCCGCCTGCGCTTTCATCTAAAGCCATTGATATCAAAGGAAAGAGGCGAGATGTGCTCAATGAATCTTCTCCCCTATCCTCGCCGGCATTGATTCCTGTAAAGCATGAAGATGACGAGGTCCCATGGCTGGAATCTTTGACCCTGCCGATGATACAAAAGGCAGTCGACGCTTATGTTGCATCGTCCAAAGCAAGATCCTCCCCAAGCTGGGTGGACCTATACGGCATTTTTTCCCACAACAGTGACCAAGCGCATCTGATTTCAATGATTCGGGGGGGCTTTTCCAGTAGCGACGTGCTGAACCAGAGTTATCTTGTGAGCGTGCTTGTGCATTGGACGCTGGTCAAATAGTAACTGCATTCTGATGACAGATCGATCCAGCCATCGCATCGAGCCCAGACCGTCTTAATTTAGATGTTGCGGCCGTGCGAGCGGCTTACAAAATTATTCTCGACCTGGTACTTTCACTTTGTTGACGCAACTGCCCGCATCATTTAATATACAAATTGCAGGAACCTAAAGAAGTATTTCACAGGACGTTGCTGAACGCATCAGAGATTGCGCTTGCCATGATCCAATTAAACGCCAAGAGGCTTCATAGCGGTAACGCGGCTTCCCTCCATCAATTTATTATTCTGCTCGAGGTAGAAGCCGCAAAGCGACTTTTTCCTGTGCGACAAGCTCTTACTCTTATTTTTTAGTCCCCCCTCCTTGAGGACTCCAAGTATAGGGAAGGAATTTTGAAGAAACTTTGCCTCGTTCTCGGCAGCCTTCGAAGCAAGTCAAAACAGACCTTAGGAAGTTGGCTATCAAGGTGATGGTTTTTTTGTTTTTTTTTTTTTTTTGTTTTCCTGAAAAATTATTGTGGTTGGTTACTGTTCCAGATACGAAACGTCAGATTTTCGGCGCATTGTTCAGATATTTCAAACGTACGTCTCTGAGCACTTTTCAAACGGAATGAAGGCAGACGACGTCATGATTTCTGCCGTTCGTGTCCTAAGCCTGCTGTATAATGCGAATGAATCCATGGCACCTGCACATCGCCTTGCCATAGCGTCATTCTACAATGATGCCCTGAATCGGAAGCTCAATTTCAAGGAGGAATATCGAAACTGGAAAAAGACATTGGAGAAGAGCCCGAAAGTGGTTGACTTCTCCTACTTCAACTATCCCTTTCTGTTCGATCCCGTTGCAAAAACCCGTGTGATGCACATCGACGCTATGGTTCAAATGTCCCAAGAGTTTGAAGAAGCTGTTGTTCATCAGGCAATTGTCATTCACGCGCAACGTTTCCTTCAGGATTCACCATCAATTGCGAATTTGGAACAAGAGCTGAAAGGCGCCACAAATCCTTTCTTTGTCCTGGAAGTCCGTCGGCAACATCTTGTCAAAGACGTCCTGGACCAAATTCGACGCAAAGAGAAAGACATGAAGAAGCCCCTGAAGGTGAAATTCATTGGAGGCGGCGAGGAAGGCATGGATCAAGGAGGTGTGCAGAAGGAATTTTTCCAGGTCCTTGTCAATCTTCTCTTTGATCCTGCTTACGGCATGTTCACGTACGAGGACGACACACGCTACTGCTGGATCAACAGGGCTTCGCTGGAGTCGGAACGGCAGTTTGAGCTTGTTGGGATTGTTCTTGGTCTGGCTTTGTACAATGGGGTAATACTGGGCATCAATTTTCCACCTTTGATGTACAAAAAGTTACTTGATGAGGAGGTGACCCTTGAGGATGTGAAAGTGGCCTTTCCGGTAGGTGATTTACTTTGAAGACCAAGTGGTGAAGATTGATGTCAATGTTTCACCGCGCAGTCTCTGGGCCGCGGCCTTCAACTATTGCTTGACTGGACTGACGGAAGTGTTGCCGATGTCTTCATGCGCAGTTTCGAAATCTCCTATGACGTCTACGGTCAAGTCAAAACGTTTCCCCTGGTTCAGAATGGGGACAATATACCAGTGACGAATGACAACCGAGGCGGTGCGTAGTTCCGTACAACAGCAAACAGCATCTGCCAAGCTTAACAAGTCGTTCCAGAATATGTTGACATGTATATCAAACATTATGTGAATGAGTCGGTTCAGCGCCAGTTCAACGCCTTCAGGCGTGGATTTCACAGGGTTTGCGGCGGGAAAGCAGTCAAGGTCTGCCAAAATCATCCTTTTGTTTGCATTCGTACTAACTGGATCAAAGATGTGTCGAGCAGAAGAACTGGAGTTGCTGCTCTGTGGAACGGCTGACTTGGACTTCTCGGACCTTGAAAACGGGGCCGATTACGATGACAGCTATCATGCAGAGCATCCATTTATCAGGTGCCCAATGTTGTGGAGTTTTGACAAATACTGACATTCTTTCCTCAGGCAATTCTGGAGCATTGTGCATGAGATGACATATGACCAGAAGAAAAAATTGCTCATGTTTGTCACTGCTTCTGATCGGGTGCCCCTGAAAGGATTGGGTAATCTTACATTTGTGGTTCAGCGCAATGGGCCCGATACAGGACGGTACGTTTGTTGTTTTTTGTTTGTTTGGTTTCCATTTTTAGTTGACTCAATTCATCCTTCGTGACCGTCTCCATTGGCAGGCTTCCCACTGCTTTGACTTGCTTTGGACGGTTACTCCTCCCGGAATACTCAACTCAGGAGAAGTTGAAAGAACGTCTGATCACTGCCATTGAAAATGCAAAGGGATTTGGACTTGTCTGAACTGCTGTTGAATATTACAGAGTGCGACGCTGTAACATCTCCCAACACAGAATCTCCTTCCTGCTTTGTTGAGGGCAAACAACATATAGATTTGATGAGTGGGTTAATGACATTGTGGGAATGACAACGTTAACAAAATGTTAAACTGGAGTGCAACATGGTGACACCTGAGCGTCCTGCCTCGAAGTTGGTCAAGAGAACAGCATAGAAGTTGTCCCATGATATATATTATGTCTAAACTACGTGGCTTGCGTAGAGCCGGTCCAGGCTTCATGCTGGTTGAACATACACCTGGTGTGGTCGGAATGAGTTCGAGTTGTGGTCGACTAGGACTTCTTCCACCAACTAGTAGAGTTGTGATCCGAAGAAGCGGATTCCGGATATCCACCGAACATCTGTTTCTCCCTGTCTGCCAAAAGTAGACACAGACATGGCTCCTGTGTCATAAGCATGGATACGGTGCGGAGATGGATAACTGTCTGGCGTACATTTTACTGATTAAACATAGCAGACACATCGGAGATCTGAGCAGCTGACATAATGACGGGCAGATTGGAGAATCACCTACTCTTCAAACCAATGCAGGTGCTTGAGTCAAAAGACTAAATTAGGAGCAACATCGTCCAGACTTGGAAACTACCAAGCAAAAGGTCCTTTTTTGGGCTCCCCAGAAACCGAGTGTGCTGTTGAAGTTGCAGCGTAGAAGACAACGTTGTGAGTGAAGGTGGTGTCGCACGGTGGCAGAAGGGTCAAATCTGCAAAGCAAAGCGAGCAACTGAGAGGTAGAAAGAAAGGATGAGGGAGTGAGCAAAGCGACCAACCAAGGGCAAGCGAGTAAAGAGAGCTTGTTTGCACAGGGACTGGCAAATTGCAATGATAGTGTGTTGTGTTTTCAATAAGAAAACTCTGCCCAATTTATGCTCCTGCAGAGAGTTTCACCAGTTTTCCTGTTTTGCCTATCTCAACAAATTGTAAACTGCTTCAGACAGGTGTGAGACTGTGCTCTCTAACTCCTCACCTAGGGTTATAGGTGGAAACTAGAGCATGGACCTAAATACCAATCCTGACTAATGAAAAGGGGCAAAAGGAGGGTGTCTAGGGGCACTAGACAGGAAAGTATATTTGGAGTCTTAAAAAGCCCAAGAAAAACACAAATAAATCTCTAACACAAAAGAGGGGTTTCTCACACCAAAGCATGAAACAGACACAATCACAAAAGAAAGCATAATCCTCTGGTGCAAGACACAGAAGGGTTTCATCTGGGGCACAAGGCCAAAGCCAAGTTAGACCAGAGACAGAACCGACTTGATCGGTAAGACCGACTGAATCGGTAAGGGGAGTGGCTTGCCACTACAACCCATCAAAAGAAACAACAAAAGAAATAAACAACAAGTCAAACCCTGAGTTGGAGGGGGTTGGAGAGACAAAGGGCAGACACAAGGAACAGTTAGTGTGCAGAGGTGCCTGTTGAACCAAATCAGAACTGTTTTCCACTTAACAGAACCAGACACAACCTGTCTCACTCCAAGGAGAGTGTTCCAACTCAATCCAAGGAAGAGGGTGCAACCAGGGTGGGAGACAGTGGGACTCTTCTTGCTCCATCCTACCAGGAGACAGACCTCTGCCTCACCAGGCCAGAGAGAATAACCTGTCTTAGAAGCAAGGAAGGTCAATACCCACTCCCACACACAAGGAAGACACCAAAGACAACCACAGGTATTAGCATGGAAGGAAGAGGGTCTGAACCCAGCGAACCAGGCCCACCAAAGGCCAAAGGAACCATCACCAGGGACAGGGAGGAATACCAGAGAGACCATACCACCACATAATACCTGACCAGCCAACTCATTCATATCACCTTGAGAGACCTGGATTTGAAGTGATGTATTGACAGGAACCGGCGAGGCACTACCACAGTTTTACCCTCCCACCGTCCATCATCAAGTAGCTCCTACCCCAGACCAGCCTAAACAGTATGTGCAGAATGGTGAGGTGCACTGGGACTTGAACCCAGCACACTGCCATAAATGGCCAAGAGAACCAATTCTCCTGTCACACACCAGGGGACTGCCACCCCCAGCTCATACACACAGTCAGAGAAGGAATAAGGGCAGGCAAGAAGACTTCAGGTACAGGTTCTAAGGGGCAACAAGAATGGGGGTGGGCTGTGTTGGAGTTTGCACACATTACCTACATCTTTTAAGATCCTCTGACCTGTCTTCAAGAGAAACGATAAGTTAAGATGGCATAAGGACTGATCCAAGTGTCATCTACACTTTCTCAATCTCTGACACTGTACGAGTGCTTAGAGGTGGTTTCAATCCCCAGTCTGGGTAGACCACATCAGTGTGCTTCACTCTTGCAATTTGATAGGAATGATTATAGGAGCTTGACAGGGAGCCTGACTTACTTCTTTGCACACATAACTCCATGGAAGTTCTGGCCAAATCAGCGTGATGCAACAATGATGTCATGCCTGCCTCCTGACTCCTCAAAGTCTAAACTCTATCTCTCAGAGCTAAAAGGCTATCACCAGAGTCTGATTCCTGAGACCACCTGCAGTATAAAAGGGGGAGCCCCAGCAGCTCCAGAGAAGCATCATCCCAGATCCTGATCACATCTGCCTGCTCTCTCTCTACCCTCGAATACAACAAACAAAAACCATTATTCTTATCTGAGTCAACATACCCTCTACCTTGACCTGCGAAGCTCTTCAAGTTCTACCTCAGGTCGATACCTCGTTCGTATAGGGCGCTTCGCTCTTACAAGAAAAGGGTGTGCTCTGCACTCTAAACAAGACCAATCTGTCTGAGAGCATCGGCTCTCCATCTACTTTGGCAACAAAGGGCGCTTCGCTCTTAACAAGAGAAGGGCTCACGCTCTAAACAAGCTTTATCGCTCCACGCCGACTCAAGTCTGTTGGTGCCCTTCTGACACGCCAGGCGCAATCACCAACAGACAGGCTAGCCGCTGACAGCCTCGCGGCGGTGACAGCTTTCGCCGCTGCCCCTGCCGAGGCGGCCCGAGAGTCCCTCCCTGCGTTGGTGGCGCGCGTCCAAGCAGCGGCGAGAGTGGCAGAGCACGCCGCTTTGCTGGCCCAAGCTGATCTGGCTACGGCAGTCAAGGCCCAGCGCTTGCATGTTCTTCGCAACAGCCCACTCAAGGCGTTCGCCGAGGAAATACTGGAGGCTCACCCGGTGGGGAATGACGCTCATCCCCCGCTCATCGCCCCAGGCATCAACCTGGCTGACTGGGTCAATAAGGACTACCGTCATATTTACGAAGCCAAGCACGGCGGGAAGTTTTTTCCAGCCGGCTCCCGCGGTCGAGGTCGTGGTCGCGGGGGCAGATTGTCAGGCCAGTCTTCCAGGCGCGGGGGCGGGTGGCGGCGCAGGCCGCGGCGGCACGTCGCGCGGCAAAGCTCGCAGCAGCCCTCCGGCTGGGAGCGAAGCGAAGTGACCCCTCAGAGCGCTCCCCGGCCGCCCCAGACGGAGCGGGCTGCCGGGGCCGTTTCCAATCCGTTCCCGTCCGGGCCGGGGCCTCCTCTTCGGAGACCGCCAGCACCCCCCTCCCCGGTCGACCTCGAGGACGGGGAACTTCCCCCGCCTCCTGGTTTTTCAGAAGTGTTCCCGACCGACGGGGATCAGTCCCATCTCAAGTCATGGACCGAAAACTGGCGCGAGCTCTCCACATGCCCGCACCGGCTGCGGGGTCTCTTTCTCCGACAAGACCCTCGCGAAACACTCTTCCCCAGCGCACAGTCGTCAGCATGGCTCTCCGGTCGCCTACTGACGATAGCGGGGTTGGATCCACCCCTGCGTCCCGCGCTCCTAGCCCTCCTATTCCCGATACCGTTGCCAGAAGTCCCCGTGGGGGGTCGACTCCGTCATTTTTGGGAGATGTGGCGCAACCTGGGAGCACAGCCGGAGTTGGTGGAGACGGCTCGGCTCGGCGCGAATCTCCGTTGGCGTCAAGGGGGACGAGTCCCTCCGGCCCGCCCCCTCCGCAAGAACCCGTCCGAACTGGACCAACTCCACCTCCTGGCCAAGATGGAGGAGATGGTCCAGAAGGGCGGCGCCCGCGACTTCACGGCAACGGCCACTTCCGCCTTGAGGGAGGGGAGATTCCCACGGGGCTGGATGGTCAGCCCCACGTTTCTGATCCAGCAAAAGAACAAGATTCGACAGATTGCGGACTACCGAGGGGTCAACGTGCTGCTCGAGACCCCTCCGAGGTTCACCTTTGCAACCCAGGCATCGACGGTTCAGTTCATGTCGACGCAGGCCTACCTGGGGGGGGTGGACATTGCGGACGCCTATTGGCACATTGCAGCCCGCTTGCCCGACAGGCGGCGGCTGATTGTCATGGCACTCCGACGCCTCTGGCAAATCCTCGTCCTCACGTTCGGCGTCGCCCCTGCGCCGCAGATTTTTTCAATGATGTTGAAATTTCCGGTTGGGCTCCTGCACCAGATCGGTCTGGCCATCCTGAACTACATGGACGACCTGGCCACCTGCGGTACGACGTTGGCCGAAGCCTCCTGGGCTCTGCTCCTCACAATCCTGCTCCTGCAGGCCCTGGGGTTCCTCATCAAGTGGGAGAAGTTGGAGCTGCCCGAAACCGTTCGCCAGTTCATTGGACTGCAGTGGGATCTGCATCAGGGCCTTGTCTCCCTCCCGGAGAAAACGCCTAGCTGCACTGCGGGCGTGCTTGCTTCTGGCTGCACGCTCCGACCGCCTCCCGCTGAAGACGGTTGCGGCGATTCTAGGAACGATACAGTCGGCCTCCCTGGCGCTCCCTGCGGCGGTGATTTTCGCTTGCTCTCTCCAACGCGACCAGAATCAGGTTGTCAAGCAGAAGGTGGCCCCCCTCCCGGTGACAGGAGTGCGGAAAGCGTGGGCACGCCTCTGGGTCAAAATCTCCCCCAGCAGTCAAGCGGCCCTGTGGAAGCTGCTGAGCATGCTTCAGGACTGGAATGGACAGTCCTTTCTTCCGCGGGCTCCGACTCTCATCTTGACGGCCGACGCGACGCCCTCTCATGGGTGGGGGGGTCATGTGCTCCTACCTGGATCGCTGAGTCCCCTACGGCTGGGAGAACCGTGGTCTCCGGCGATGCTGCATCGATTTTTTCCCGAAATTCCGGCCGCCACGATTGCTTTGGCAATTTTGGGCCAACGTCTTGGGCGTCTGATTTCGAACAACGTCCTCGAAGCCCTAGCGCATGTACGTCTCGCACAGCTGCTCCGCCGTCGCAGTCTCCTGCCCCCCCAGGGTCACTTCCTTCACCGGTCGGACAACACCCCCACAGTGTTCTACATAAACCGAGGCGGGGGCGCTCGAGCAGATCGCCTCTCGTGGACCGTGGAGATCCTCCTTCGAGATCACCTGTCAGCGGGTTCTTCCTGCAAGGCAGAACACATTCCAGGGGACCTGAACATACTGGCCGACGCAGACTCTCGCCAACCAGCCGACCCGGCGGGATGGACTCTGTCCTCCTCGCTGTTTCGCCAGTTCGACCGGCTGTGGGGCCCGCATTCAATCGACCTCTTTGCGTCCGGACTCAACTCCCGGTGCACCCGATACTGCTCCCGGAATCGCCTGGATCCCCTGGCAGTCGCTCACGACGCTTTTGCAGTGACCTGGGCGGACGAGAACGCCTGGATTCACCCACCATGGGTTCTTCTGACTTGCGTCTTGGCCACCATTCGCAGGACTGGAGCGGAAGCGACAGTTATGACCCCCTTCTGGCCGTCCCAGGTCTGGTTTCCGTTAGCGCTAGAGATGGCAGTCGCCCCCCCGTTCAAGCTGCCTCCTGGGTCACACTTGTGGGAGGAGACCGGCCAGCCAGCGCGGCCTCACCCAATTGGGCCAGCAGTCATCTGGCGGCTCAGCGGGAGATCGCAGGACTCGGCTGCCTTTCACATGCGGCTGTCGAGCTCCTCTCCGCCTCCAATGCCCCGACTACCGTCCGGGCCCATGACAGTCGATGGAGACGATTCGTGGATTGGTGCCAGTCACGGGGTCTGGATCCCCTGGCAGCCTCTCTCCAGGAAGTCCTCGAGTACCTAGCGATCCTCTTCGTTCAGCTCGATGGCGAGGTGTCTGGTATTGCAGCGCACAGGGCAACTTTGGCAGCAGTTTTCGGTTCGCGCTTCTCTATCGCAGGGGGGGCCCAGCTTAAGGCGCTACTACGCGGCATGCACCGGGCCCGCCCGAGCCCACGGCAGGCGTTCCAATCCTCAAAGCCAGCGTTCGATATCGAGATTCTGTGGAATCACCTTGAAAGCGCCATGGCAGATAACGCAGCTCTGCCCACCCGCGCCCTGCAGGCGAAATTCTGTTGCCTGCTGATGATGATGGACCGGCGACGACTGGCCGACATCGGCCACATCCCCGACACTACCCTTGTCGTAGACACAAAGGCCGTCCGCTATCAGATGTTTCGCCTAAAGACTTGGTCCCCTGGTGACCCCGACCTGACCACCGTGCGGTCGCTTCCCCGGCACCCTTTGCCTGCCTTGGACGTTGGCGCCGTCGCCCTTGAGATCAGGGCGCGTCAAGCCCCGTGGCGCCGTCCCGGAGACGACGCGTGTGGGAAGCCGCAATTTGGTTTCCTCCTACGTGTCTCTGGCCCTCACGTGGACTTCATCGATTCCGGCGGGGGGAGTCTTCGCCATGCGGTTCAGGACGTGATGACAGCAGCAGGCATCCCGCACGTGTCCTCACGCGGCTTTACTCCTCACGACATCATCGACGCAGCAGCCTCCATGATGCTGGCGCTTGGTTTGGGCGAGGACTCAGTTTGTGACGGCCGGTGGCGTTCCGAAGCAACGCTCCGGCAACATTATGACCGGCACAAGCAAGATCTTTGGTGTCTCGGGGACCCAATTCCAGCGGCCTTCTTGTCCCGCGATTGCCTCGGCCCGTCCACCCCCTCGGGCACCGAGAGCGGTGGCAGCTCGAGTTCTGTTCGAGGGTCATCTCGCCGCGCTCGCCCACGGGGGCGGGCGGTGGCAGTCCCGGCTGCCCGGCGGTCTGCTCGGACGAAGTAGCACCCTGGGCCGACTGACACAGGAGATTGTCTCAGCGTAGCGATTCATGCAGCTTAAGCCGCGATCTCCGAGGAGGGAGGCCCAGGGTGCTTTCCCAACCCACGGCCTCCCGCACCCTGGGCTCTCCCCCTCCTTCTCCTCTTCACGGTCGGGTTTCTTTTCCCTTGGGCAGCCTTCACCGACTTCTCCCCTTATCCTCACGAGTCATTGCGGCCGGAATCGTCCGGCGCACATATACCCTTACTCCTAGTCTTATGGCGCTGGTTTTTCCTGGGCGGCCTTTTTTCCCCACAGGGGTTTTTTTGTCCGGGTTTTTTTCCCAGTCGCCTGGTGCTCACGCATCTCCCAGCCTCTCTCTTCGCTCTCTCGTCGCTCCGACTGAGCGAAAAAAAGATTGGCTTTTTTCATTTTTTTGTTTGGTTTTTGACCAAGATGCTCAGACTGAGCGGAACAAAGCTTTGAAAAGCACCCTGGGCCTCCCTCCTCGGAGATCGCGGCTTAAGCTGCATGAATCGCTACGCTGAGACAAAGTGCAAAGTGCAAGTGCTTCACATTACGGTCCCCACCAGCTTGTCTCGCCAATTTTCGCACTTGTTTTTCATAACAACCGACCAAAAAAATTTTATTTTTTACTGATTTTTCGAGGGCTCAGAAAGGAGGCGAGGGAGAAGAAAACTTTTCCGGATACTGCTGTAAGTGCTTGCTTGGGCCGCCACGTTGGAAGTGCTTCGGGTTATATTTGATGAATTCTTCCCTCAATTTATCCGCCGGTTTCGCACAAGGCTCACCAATCGAGCGTAAACTGTGGGCCGTTGGCCCACCGCGTTTACAGTCAATCTCCCACAGAAATGACCCGGCTTTTAAAATGGAAAGCGGATGATGCCTATAATCGTCCCGAGAACGGCAGCTTGGTAAATGGGGCGTGGCGAGGGAATCGCGACTGGTTCGACCCCTGCGTTCCAGTCGAGGCAGCAGATCGGTGTTTCTGCATAATGGATGTAGGATGCCACAGTAACCACACTGCCGCCATCCTGACCATTTCGCCCACAACCCCGTTGGTTTTGTCACATTCGCAAACTCTTCCGCTGCAATTTGAAGAAGGCTCTGGAATCATGAGGCGTCCGTTGCGTCGAGACTCTTGATGAAAAAAGTTGAGCAAGTTCATTGTTGCAAACCTACTGTCTCTTCACAGACAACGTGGCCGAGTGGTTAAGGCGACAGACTTGAAATCTGTTGGGGTTTCCCCGCGTAGGTTCGAACCCTGCCGTTGTCGCAGGTCGGAATCATCGCAGCATTAACCTCTTCACCTATTGTTCGATGCTCACCAAGTTGGCCCCCCGCCGACCTTTTCGTCCGCTTGCTGCCTCGGGATATTCTTGAGCAAAAATGGCGACACTCCTGCTTCTGCACTTCGTGAGGCACGTTTCCCCGGACGAAGGATTGAACTCCGATTTCCACCAAGTGAACTCACGCTCTTCCAAGTGAGCTAGATTCCCAACGAGTGGAAAGCCCGGGGATTGAACCCGGTACCTTAAGCGCTGGTGGTGTCTTGCCATTAGACGACCCGGGAAGTCGGAAGTACAGAGTTCAGCAATTTTATATTCTGCGCTTACTCTGCCGTGTCGGCGTCCTCACGGTTAGTGAGAGGTGGTGGCCGCCATTTCAAGTGTAGGACGACCCGGTGGGGCACAATGCCAACAAGTAGAGAGTGCTCGCCAGTCCTGATGATCGGCTCCCGACAGCTTGCGAGATGCAAGCGGCAAATCCTGGCGGCCACGAATGTACTCGCGGGCTGCGAGCTGAAAAAAAAAAAGAAAAAAAAAAATTAGGGCGTCGCGTTATGATGGCAAATTCACTCGGCGCGTTGCTCCGTTTGTTTCCGTCGAGTCGCAGCCTTGACAGAAAAGAAACGGAGACGGAACAAAAAAAAGCCAAAAAAAAAAAAGGAACCACCAAGGTGCACACGATGGCGGCGCCGGTGCCGGGGGCGGGGGGCGGGGGCGACGACGGCAGCAGCAAGAACGCACAACCACCACCACCACCACCACCACCGGGCATCATCATCCTTAGAGATTGTGCTGGAGCCATATGTGCTCCAAGAAGACGTCCCTGCGATCGACCCTGTCGACTTAATTCGCGAATTCGGCCGCCCGCGTTCCACTTTGAAATGCGATGGCACGCCCAGTTCGTGGACGCGCTGACGGCGGTGCTTCAGATAGAGGCTGTGGCAGCGGCGCGTGATAGGGCGGAGGCGGCGGTCTGCATAGAAGTGGAGGCGGAGCGCGAACGAGTCAAAAGCAACGAGTGCGCAAAGAGGCCAAAAGACTGCGCGAAGAGACCCATTCGCTCTTCGAGAGGACCGCGGAGCTGCGCGAGGAGACGAAGGCGGTTTTGGAGAAAAGCGACGAGGTGGGACCAGAGGGGTGTGATCGTGCAATAAATCAACTCGAGATGAGGCCTCCTGTAACTTCGACGGCGTCCTCAACATCGGCCTCTTCTTCTCCGCCGCCACCCACCCACCATCGAAGCACTTCGACGTCGCCGCGGCAGCTTGCGAGGAATACTGCCCGCCGCAGAGAGGCGGTGAGGAATCGGCGACCGGCGTTTCCGCCGCGATCGCGGACGAGGGCGAGGCGATCGGTATTCGCAAACGAGTTGGCCGCCAGTTCAGAGGACGCGCTCGTCCCAGCCGACATCGAGGTAGTCTGCGTCACCATGAGGTTACGACAGTCGAACAAGGTCATGCAGGCTTCTTGGATTCCTTCGTTGCCTGCTGAAGAAAAATAACACTCAAGGGAGGAAACAAAGATCAATCAGTCCATTGAGCAGCAAGTTTTTGCACTAACAAATCCTGGGGTCCAGCGAGGATCACGTTAACTGGATCCAAAATCGCCCAATAACAGTGAGACGTAAAAAAAACAAAAAAAAAAAAAAAAAAAAAAAAAAACACCAAGTGCCCCCCCATTTCCCCCTCTTGTATGCACGTGTGATACAGTAAAATAGTCAGAAGGACTTGCCAAGACAAATTCGACGACAGCCAGCACCCTTGCTTCCCTTTGCCAGTTAGTGCTCGCAAAGCGAAATGCCGTACGCCTCCGCAAACCCGCCAACCTGCCCGCTGCTCCGCTCCTCCATGACCAACCGCGCGACCTTCCCCGCCTCCTCCTCGGTCCACGTCGCGCCCGCCGCCCTCGCGATTTCCCCGACAGCTACCACAGGCAGCCTGCCCCCGCGCCCGAGGGCCTCCGCCAGCTCCCCGACGACCCACTTTGTCTGCTGCCTCGGCACGTCGCGGGTCGACGGGATCCGCACACCCGGGTCGACGACAAAGAACGCCAGCACGGCGCGGCGGCCCGGGCGCGTCTTGTCCGCGAGCTCGAACGGCATCACGCGGTGCTGGTGAAAGTTTGGGAACGCGA
Source organism: Zopfochytrium polystomum (assembly GCA_025765615.1). Lineage (NCBI taxonomy): Eukaryota > Fungi > Chytridiomycota > Chytridiomycetes > Chytridiales > Chytridiaceae > Zopfochytrium > Zopfochytrium polystomum. Next base: position 267,295 of record JAIVFJ010000068.1, read on the forward strand.
CGGCGCGGCCGTGCATCGCGCGGACGTCGCCGCTGGCGCGGACGCGGCTGCCGCCGGACTGGCTTTTGAAGCCGTACACCTTTTCGATGCCGTAGTAGCGGTCTTGCTGGTAGTCAAAGTCCGGCTCGCGGTAGGCGTGGCGGAAGGCGACGCGCGAGTCGGCGATATTGTCGAGGTTGTAGTAGACGAGGACGGTCGCGGCGATCGCCTCGTTGTACATGCCCTCCAGGTGCCATTTACCCCCCCGGTAGGACGGCTGGTCGGGGGTCAGGCGGATCTCGGCCATTTTGACGATCACCTGGAGCGTGGTGTCGCGGAGGCTCTGCGGGTCCAGCGAGATCGGGGAGCGGTCGAAGAAAGACGGGAAGCGCGGAACGCGGATCGCGCAGTGCATGCGCTGGTACCGGACGCGGTCGGCCATGGAGATCCACCCGTCGGCGCTCTCCCCCGCCGCCTGCACGTCAGGGTCGTTTTCGTGCGCGGCGAAGACTTCCGGCGTCACGTTCCCGTGCCCGAAGCGGCCCGAGAGGAACTTGTGCTTCCGCAAGAACGCTTCGGTCGGCTCCCACTCGCTCTTGTCGGAAAAGCTGCTTTCAGAGTACGGCGCGTTGTCGCGCCGCTCGTCGGGCACTGCGTCTGCGGATCCGATGGTGCACTCGAGCATGGGCAGGATGCGCTCAAACACCTCTGCGATGGTCTGGAACAGCTCCGGGTGCGCCTTTTCGTCCAGGTTGTTCACGTACGAGTCGATGGTGACCGAGCCGTCCGCGGCGACGCGGAACTCGGACGGCAGCCACTGGAAGCTGTACGAAACGTCCGCTTCGGTGGTGGATCCCCACCTCGTGGGCTCGGGTTTCGCCGGTGCCTCCACCACCGATTCCCCGACGATCGCGCCCGGTGTGGCGGAAAAGAGCGTCCGGCCGAAGCAGAGCGGGTAGTCAGAGGGGTGGATCAGGTCCAGGACCAGCCCGTCCGACCCGGGATGCCAGCGGCCGGCGTCGAGCGACGCGGCGACCAGCGGCTCGGCGAGGTCGGCGATCCTGCGGCGGAGGGATTCGGGCACGGCGGTGTCGGACACTATGACGCCGTGCGAGGCGGTCGGCCACGCCACGGCCTCGTCCTTGCAGCGCGGCGTCGAGTACCGCAGCATCGCGCGCGCGGCGATGTCCCTCAGCTCCTCGATCATGAACGCGGCGGCGGCCTTTGCCGACTCTCGGATGTCCTCGGCGGTCTCGGGCGGCAAGTCGAGCGACAGACGCATCTGTTTGAACTCGTGGGTCGCGTCGTGGGTCTTGCGGAACAGGTAGCACATGACGCAGAGGTCGTACGACGGCGGGCAGGTTTGGCAGACGAAGCGCGGGCCGGGGAAATCGTAGGCGCTGCATTCGTCGCAGCGGACGCCGACCCAGCCGACGGATTCGCGGACTTTGGCGAGCGGCTCGGTCGAGTCGCCGTCGATGGAGCCGTAGCGGTAGGCCAGGTCGAAGGCGAGGCCCATGTCGATCAGCGCGGCCTCGGCCTCGGCCTTCCAGCGATCGGCGACGGTCGTTGGTGGTGCCGCTGTCGCAGTGGCGGAGTCGGGGACGGCGGCAAGGAGCTTGCGCCACCAGTCGGTCTTTGATCCGAGGACGGCGTTGAGGACTCTAGTGTAGTGCGCCTCGCGCAGCGTGATGCAGGGTAGCTGAGTGTTGCGCAGACGCTTGGCGCGCTCGACGACGGCCGAAAGAGCGTCGCCAGGTTGCGTTGTCGTTGTCGATGTCGTTGCGTCCATTGTCCGGCAAGGAGGAGCGTGCGCCGTGACTGTGCAAAAATGTCTGCTGTGGGGAACTTTTCCTTCTTTTTTTTTTTTTTTTCCCCAACCCGCGCGAGGCATTCTCCTTGATTTGTTTGGTTCCGGCGTACGCGTTTGAGGGAAATGGGGAGGGAGAAGGGGAGGGGCGAAAGGAATAGAGTTTTGGAGCCTTTGACTTTTGCCTACGTTTTCGAAGGTTAAGCGCAATATTAATACTCGTGTCGTTTTCAACACACCTTCATTCCTGCTGCCGCCGCCGCTGCGCCCGTCAACACCAAATTTCCAGCAGCCGCCATCGCACCTGCCCCAATTTTGAAGATGCTTGGGCCAATTTGCACTTCGCCAAGTGAAAGTGCCACACCTAAGAGAAGTCAACCCAAAATTCTGTCTGCCCAAATTTCAACAGAGGAGGCGGCTGTGACGAAGGCGATGCGAGACGAGTTGGCAAGCGAAAATGGAGCGACGGAGAAGGGTACATCTGATTCTGGAAGGTTGCGAAAGCCACTTGCAACAGCCAATAATATGTATCCTAATGAAACCGACTGGGACCTTTGATTCAATTGAAGGTTTCCAAGAGGTGTTGGTCCTGCTCAACCTTTTTCCAAGAATGTGCCCACGTTTACGTAAAACTTTCTTTGTCAAGATGTGCAATTGGGAGCCCGAAATTCCAAAGCAGCGTAGTGTAGTGGAAGCACGTTGGGCTCATAACCCAAAGGTCGAACGATCGAAAAGTTCCGCTGCTACAGATTATTAGCCCATTGACCTGGGCCACCCACCTCATGACTTAGTGATATTTACGTCTGAATTGCTTTCGAACGCTCTTTGTACCGGTCACTGGGGTCAACCTCGCAGATACTGGACCTTTCATTGACAGTATTTGTGCCCGTTCACATGAACAGGTCAACTTTTGAAAGTTTTTATGTGTCGTTTCTCCTGCATGCAGTCAGCTGCTCCGACCGACACCCGCGAAGTGTTGCTGCATGGAAAACGCAAGCAGGAGACTTTCCCAGTGTGGAAAGGGCCGGAGGTAAGTAAATTGTGTTCTGCTACGCTGTGACAAGGATTTCGGCCCGAACAGGCGGGCAAACACGCTTGCGCGACACCGATTTCCGTCACAACTCGACTCATGGCAATGATTCTGCTTGTGCGGGTGAAATAGCAGCATCCGTTTTCCGGTCAATTGCACGCAATTGAGCAAAGCAAAGGGCCAGAGACTGGACACAGACACTTCCACTGGACGGGTGCTGGCAAACAAAACGGGACAATCAGCTGAGCAAAGAGAAAGCCAAACATCGGAATGCCCATCGAGCGAGTGTTTCCCGTCACGATAGCAGACTTCTTCTGCGCCGCATATCAGGTGAACAACCCAATCCAAAATCTCCCGGCGGCCGACGCCCTTTGGGTTAAGCCTTGAATCATCTCCTATTTGTTTGTAAGCTCAACTTTGCCTGTCTGAGAGGTGGCACACCCCACGTTGCAGTCGCGCCTTGCCATTATTCCTTATTTTTTTTTTTGGAGATGCTTTCGTGGGGTATGCTTTGACTTATCTCAAGTTACTTCTCCTTGGCCACTTTTGGTCCCTTTTTTTTTATGCCAAGCCAGCCCATCCATCAAACAAACACAAAACTTCGCCACACAAGTGCAACAACCCAATGCGACGCACATCGCCTCCACGACCGACGACCTCATCCCGCGACGTCGCGGCGAGACTTGGGCGCAAGTATGCATCGAAACAGGCCAGTTGCCTACCGGAATCGTCTCAGCCTATCCAGCAAGAAGTGCAAGGCCCGAGACGCGCCGCAGGGCTGAGCGACATTCCCGCCTCGATCATCTTCTCCATCTTCGTCCTTCTTCATCCTCACGACCTCGTGAACGTCCGCAACGCGTGCTACACATTCAAAGCCATCGTAGAGGATATCGATGGAGATTCACCAAATCAGCAGACCCATTCGGAAGTGCGCAGTCTCTGTCGTCTGGGCCCGTTTGCGAAGTCATATGTTTCAAACTGGTTCAACCCTAACCTCATCAGCAAGCATGGAATCAGGCTTCCACAAAGCGTCGGAAACAGGTATCGGGGTGAATCAATCGTGAAATACTGCTTCCCCCAGAGGCAGCTCCCGGGTTGCATGTGCGAACCCATCGCCGGCACTCCTGGCCATGTACCCCTGCCACCGCCCCCACCACCGCCACAACCTGGGGCCCCACGGCCCCCCACCACCTGCGATATCCTGCCGCCGGGGGCCCCCCAGTTCATGCAAGCTTTGCGACACCGGTCCTCTCTGGCGCAAGCTTCCACCGTCGTTCGCAGCAGCGGCCGTCGCGCGGTTTGGGCTGCCCATCGAGTTCTTGGGTCTGCTCCACATGGGGCTTGCCCTGAGACTCGCTCGCGTCTCCGAACGGCGCCTGCTGCCTCCGAATGTCCACCAACCCAGCCTCGCGGAGCTCAGGAGCGACAGGCGGCTGGAGCAGGTCGCTGCGCTCTCGCTGGGGCTCACATACTTGACGTCGGGCCCAATCCGCGCGGACGAACTCCCAAAGATTCCGCTGGACGCTCTGCTTGCGGACTCCGGGCGCGTTTTGAAGGTGCTTTGTCTTACAGCGGCCGGGCCGTGGGCGCTGGCGGAGGCTCTCGACAGAGCTGATTGGGCCAAGGGGGCCAGGAGAACCAATGAGTGCGGCGGCGAGCTGGTGCACCGGTGCGTGGCAAGAGCGGCGCTGCAAGCCGCTCGTGAGGCCGGACGCGGAGACTTTGCGCGTGTAGTGATTGAGCGCGACGGTCGGCTATTTAACCTGTGAGCAGCTGCTGTGAGTAAGGAATAAAGGAGGGAGTCGATGGTGGCATTTTAATATCAAAACCATATCAACCTTTTTGCTCTTTGCCTTCGCCGTGGGAGAATTTTCAGGACCTCCAAAACAGACGTCCACACGCCAGCACCGCACTCCCCACCTTCACCCCCATCTTCCATGGGGAAAAAGCAGCAACAAAACGCACATTGCCAGTAGCACCTGTTCGTTTTTCTCGCCCTCAAGGTATGGATACCTCTGCAATCACAAAGTATCAAATCGACGCCGTTGGAGTCCGCTCAAAGCGGGCCTACGACCGTTGTACGGGTAGGGCACGGCGCTACCTGTAAAGCGAGTCCACCCTGCAGCTGGTCTTCTCTTCCACCAAAGCGGTGACGTCCATTGTCCTTCTCCACATGGTCGAGCAAAACTATTTCGACCTCGCGAAGCCGGTCGCAGCGTATTGGCCCGAGTTTGGCGAAGGCGGGAAAGAAAGGGTGACCGTGGGAGACCTGCAGCACCACGGCGGCGGTGCCGTTCCTTGGACGAGTACCCCGTGCCCTCGCCTGAATGCCCTCGCCTGAAGGCGTGGTGGACGAGGAGCCGCTAGCGATCAAGATTTGCGGGCCAGCCGCACGCGCTCGGGGGTGTCTCGCGCAGTGCGTACCAGGGTTAGGGTTTTCGTAAAAGGGGTTGGTTCTTAAACGAAGCCGTGAAGCGCGCGCATCCGGATGGAAAGTCGCTCCGCGAGATCATGCTATTGAGTGGGAAGAGGCCGTAATTCTCTGTTCTCGGCGTTCAGGTGGAGTTCAGGCCTCGCTCTATCGCTTTGCTGAATGCCGGCCTCTTCACACTACTTCTCAACCAACCCAGGGACGACATCCTTCCCAAGCTATACCCAGCCGCAGACGAAACGACCACCACAAGCGCCGACCCGTCAACCCCCAGCACCTACTCCTTCTTCTACGGCCTGTCGCCGGCCAACTAAGGTCAAGGACAGTGAGAGTGCATCCGATGGCTGGGAGCGAGGAGGCAAAAGCGTCAAGTAGATTCGGAAACGAGAACTTGAAATACACAAGAGAGCTAATCTGTGTGTCTGCCTTCGTTTTGCAAGAGTAGTAACGCCAAAAGTAACAGACTTCAAACTGGGTTGGCAAGGCACGTTACTCGGCCTTAACGGAACCTTCCATCGGAAACGAAATTCTACAAAAGTTCCAGGTTACGGGCCGTACCCGTGAAAGGAACGGGGCAGTAAGCGCAGACTTTGAAGAGCGTCAGGCGATGTCCGAAGAAGCAAGCGGACTCAAAACCTCCATGTTCACCGTCGTAGCCGCCGGACTCCCAAAAACTATCCAAGCTATTGGCTGGATGGCCATTCAACCAGGCAGAAGACCTTGACATTGGAAAACACGGCGCTACCCGAGAACTAGTGATGAAAGCCCGTGGTGTGGCGCCCACACTCGAGAACCATATTCTTCAAATAGTCCAAGTTACTGGCTCAAAAGCGCATGTCGAGTGAGGTAGATGACTTGGACTTTGAGGAACGTGGTTCAGTTGGATGGGTCGGGGAAATGTGGCCTATGCGGGGTTGTCGGGGCTGGAAAATGAGGGCGACACGACCAGTCGGAGTTTTCGAAAAGCTTGGGTTCTCCTCAAAATCCAAGTTACTCGCCGAACGCGCTGAGTCAACGCAAATACATTCGGGGAAAAACTTTGATTAAAAGGAAACCAGGGTGGAGATTTTGGAAAAGCAGAGCGAGTCGTGGTGTGGAAGGGGTGGGACGGTAATCAAGGTCACTCGAAGTTCTCCAAAAAAATCCAAGTTACAGGCCCGAACCACTTTTGAACGGGGCAGTCGACTCAGACCTTGAAGAACTTCGAGGCAAAACGAAACTTTGATTTTTACTATGTCGCGGCCAAATTCTCCAATAATATCCAAGTTACTGGCTCGAAGTTGATTCCATCGAGGCAGAATACTTAGACATCGGAGAAGGTGGCGCATCTCAGAAGTGGAGACAGGAGGAAGCACAAGCGGTCGAATCCGACAATCGGTTCGCCACGACGTCCAAATTCTTCAAATAGTCCAAGTTACTGGCTCAACGCCCAATGGCAAGCGAGGCAGATGACTCGGACTTTGAGGAATGTGGCTAGTTTGGAAGGCGGACAGGGGGAACAGTGGATGCGGACAGAAAAAAGAAGAAGCAACACCGCAAAGAAACCGGAAACTTCAGCCGCCTGGGTTCTCCTTAAAATCCAAGTTACACGCCGAATACGGTGAGATCATCTCCGTGCATTAGGGGAGCAACTCAGATCAAGGGAAACCAGACCGAAACGCTTTCAAATAGTCCAAGTTACGGCCTCAACACCCAATGGCAAACGAGGCAGATAACCCGGACTTTGAGGAATGTGGATAGGTTGGAAGGCGGACGGGGGGAAGCGGTGGATGCGGACTGAGTGAGAAAACGAAGTGCCAACACCGCAAAAGACAGGAAGCCTGGGTTCTCCTTAAAATCCAAGTTATTTGCCAAAAATGCTGAGATCATCTCCAAGCATCCGGGAAGCAACTCAGATTAAGGGAAACCAGGACCGAAACGTTCAGGGAAGGAGTTGACAGCATCGTTGAAGGGAGGAGTGGAGTTCTGGAGGTCGAGAGGCGAGCCACGCTGACGGTCCCAGCGTCCCGGGAGGAATCCAAGTTGACCGCCCGTCTGAAAGCCTCTCGATCTCGCGGAGAAAAGTTGAGCTGACGGAGCAAGGGAGGATGGGTGATGGCAATCTGAGCGAGATCGGTGGTCGAGTATTTATAGAAGAATCGGCCCAAGCAGCCCCACCTAGCCGACGCGACAACTCCGACCATCCGCCGGCCCAAGCGCACATCACTGCTGCGGCAAAAAAGGCAGAGACATCCACCCAAGCCCGACGGACATCTTGCAAAGCAGTTGCCCAGCTCGTCGCAACTCGTGCGCTGTTACAGTTCTTTGAGTGTATGGTCGCATTTTTTTCTTCTTTTTCTTCGCGGTGCCCGCCCAGTACAAGAAAGTTCGCGACACTCACTTTTGCAACGTTCCCTCCCTTCGATTACACATTTTTCCATCGATCCGAACGACCGTCGCCCGCCCCTCCAACAACGTTCCATCGGGTCAGAATGCAGACGGGCAGTGGACCCTAAAGTGGATGCAGCATGTGGATAGACGCGTATATCTGATGCAGTCTTCGACTTGGGCGGAAGTCCTACAGTATATACCAAGCCAATGATATAGCTGCAGAGTTATCGCTGGCCAAGTCGATCGCAATTTCCGAGTACCTAATCAGCGCGCTGGCTTTCCACCACTGAAGAACCTCCACAGAGCGAGCGTAGTCCATGGCGTGAAGTCCATCGAGGAGGCCGCTCGCCAGATGTTGCACCAAAAAGTTGAGAAGACCGGTGAAGCTGACAGATTGAGGATGGCAGATCTCGCTCAAAGCTCAGACCTGCAATTGCGGCAAGCGAAATAGAGTCGCCAGGGCGAGGCGTTCGTGCGGCGATTCGATTGGATCCTCAATCATTCGAGCAAGGAACGGAAACGAGGGATCGGTCAGCAAAACGACACGCATTTTATCAGTCTGCTGTGGTTCCATCTTACTTTGAATCGTCCTCTAGTCCGCCTATTTCCTCCAGACGATCCCCCACCAACTTCGGACACAATCTTTACTGTACCAACACACGAATTCTTGAAACATTTGTCGGGCTTTGGGCAGTCCGTTCAGCCACCGTTCGAACTAGCCAGACTGCTTCCACCAGTCGACTGTTGGTTAACTTGAAGATTTCCGCATCCAGTCTGGTACTAAGACCGCTGTCCTTCCACCATTGTAAGCTTTTCGTGCATTGGTATCGGATGGCGCGATCCACTGCTTCCTGGGTGTACTTGAGCTCGTATCCGCTGTCTTTCCACCACTGCAGCACCTCTATCTTGCCTCTTTCGCTCGCGAGATCCATCGAGTACGCATTGTACATGAGCACAAGCCCGCTGTCGTTCCACCATTTAAGGACCTCGATGAATCCTTCGCACGACGCCCACCGAACAGCCTCCTCATCATACATCAAGGGTAAGCCACTGTCCTTCCACCGCAGCGCATTAACATTGCCTTTTTTCGTTACTGTTCATCGCCTGCTTGTCATACTTCAACTCCAGACCGCTCTCCTTCCGCCACTGCAGCACATTTGTAAGGCCTTTGAGTGAGGCCAGCTCCATCGCTCGCGCGTCATACTTCAGCGGGAGTCCGCTGTCCTCCGCTGGAGGAGGTCAACCCGCCCTTTTGAGCAGGCCGACTCAATCGCCCGATTAGAGTACGCGAAATCCAGCCCGCTGTCTTTCCACCACTGAAGGATCTCCACAGAGCGTGCCTCGTCCATTGCGTAATCATCGTCAAGCGTTTTTTGTAACATAGCGCTTCAGGGCGTGGCTGTCACACACCACCGGCTGTTGCCATGTCGCAGACACCCATCACTTAGCGTGCGGAGATCAAAAAGGAAAGAAGTCCAATGAGTTCAGCTGTGTCGGAAGAAGCACCGCCGTTACGATTCAAAGAGGGGGACCAATTTGAGCGAAAGCGCTTTTGGACAAAATGGCGACATCACCATCACGAAATTGGGTGCGGCGTTTGAGCGGAAGGGCAAAGACACACAACGGCGGTATAGGTGACGGAGCGGCCGGCCTTGGGGTACCAAAGAAAACGACGGAATCTCTTGCGGTTTGGTAGTGGGGGAGCAAAGCAACGGAAAAGAGAAAAAGACCAAGACGATCAAGGGGTAAGGCTCAACATGGAGGAGAATAGGCAGCAAGGAAAGGCAAACAACCGTATTCAGAAAAACGGTATCACGTTACCCACGGCAACATGTCTCCAAATGCGCACCATATTCCCCCAATTTCCGTCGACGCCGCCGCCGCCGTCCCCCTTTCCCTCACCCCCGAATCTCAAACACCAGCCCGCTTCAATCAGCACTGACACGGCTGCTGCTCCGCGGCGCCGCCCGGCCCCTGGTTCAAGTCCACCCGACTGTTGCCGCTCGCCCCCCACTCCACCCGCGCCGCTGCCCGATCCCTGCCCACGCGACCGTGAAGCGAGCAGCTGGTCCAGTGGGATTTTCTTGGCTGATGAACGGGTTCATCGGGATCAGCGGTGTCGGATGAACAGAAAAAGAAAAGAAAGTGCAAAGGAAGGAAAAACTCACCAATCTCTGTAAACACCTCCATCACAAACTGGCCCGACTTGGCTGACGCCTCCGTAAACAGCAAGCCAGACTCGTTCGCGTAGGCCTGCGCCTCCTCGGTCGGGATCGCTCGCGTGGCGGCCAGATCGAGCTTGTTGCCGACCAGCGCGATGACGATATTGGCGTTGGCCTGCCGCTGGAGCTCTTTGACCCACGATTTGGCCTTGTCGAGCGAGGACTGGGTGTGGGTGCAGGAACGAGTGTCAACCGGAGATTGGAATCAGATTGGAGGCGAAGCGATCGATCGACGCACAACAAAAGGGCCCTGAGCTCACCGGCTTCGTAATGTCGTAAACGACAACCGCCGCCTGCGCGTTCCTGTAATACATCGGCGCCAGAGAGTGGAACCGCTCCTGCCCCGCGGTATCCCAGATCTCAAACTTGATGACCTTGTCTTCCAGCTTGCACTTTTGCGTCAGGAACGCGGCGCCGATCGTCGGCTCCTTGTTCTCTTGGAAATCGTTGTTGACGAAGCGGAGGACCAGCGAGGACTTGCCGACGGCGGCTTCGCCGAGGAGGACGAGTTTGACTTGGATGGGTTTGGCGGCGGCGGCGGGAGTGGGCTGGGTGGAGGTGTTGGCGTTGAGGGCGGTGGCGGCTTCGGCGGCGCGGTTGTTGTTCGGGCGGGACATTGTGTGGTAAGAGTGATGGGTAACTTAGAGGAAAAGGACTAGGATAAGAGATCGGCTTTCTTTCGGTCGCTGTGTCGATCGATCGGTGGGACGGCCTTGTGGACGACGCTGATGGGGTTGCTGATGATGCTCGGAGGGGAGGTGGGAAGAGTGGAAGAGGGTGGCGAGATCGTGGCGGAGGCTGGGCTGTTTCTTATCTTTTTCTTTTCTGGTCTTTTTCTTGTGTGGCGAGGCAAGCGCGTCGCGCGACGCAGAGGGGGCCGTGCCAAAGGAGCAGCCGAGTGCGAGTGCGTTAAGCTGCACCTCGGCTGACGGCAAGCGACACAGTCAGCTCTTCTAAGGTGCGTGGACAAGTGTTTGCCCCCGCAGACGGAGGAGACTAGCTCGGAGTAGCTAGCAGCATCCGATCTGCACTCATCATGTACAACATTGTCGCTCTGGTCCGCTCTTAGATGCATCAGATCGGACCGCAGAACTAAGCAGGCTGAGACTTCATCTCCTCAACCAACGCTCTCATGTTGGGTGTCGTCGGTATGACGGGAGCTGGCAACGACGCCGGGCCCCCGCAATACGCGAATACATGCTTTCGTCCCCACCCGAGGCGCCCGCTGGCGTCATTGTGAGTTTTGAAAGAAGTACTCAGTCGATTGTCTAGGCTTTTTGTTTTACCCGCTTTCTTTTTTTTTTTTTTTTTTTTTTTCTATTGGGACGAAAGCAACACCCCCTGTCAAGGAAATATGGGAACGATTTTCCGCGAGATGCGTAGCGATGTGATGATAACCGATTTGATGACGGAGAGGATGAATAACAATTGGCGAACAAACAGAGCGGGCCCAGAGACCGACAGCCCGATGATCGAGAAGGACAACAAAAATGACAGCAGAAAGCCGTTTGAATGTGCGCGTTATGAAGGCAGCGCAACACCCAAAAACTCTCTGCAGACGCGAAACACACCCCGCATGCCGCTATGCGCCGAATCCCAGCCACGCCTGGCCGCCGCAGTCACGGCGGATTGCGGCGGCCCTGCGGCGTCCTCCCCGTCCTACTTAACGCGGCTCCGACACGCACCGGTCGCGGAAACTCGTGGCCAGCCTCTCGCCGTGCAGGCGATGGTGCTTGATGACGCCCAACCTTGGCGGCTAGACGACCGCGCTGGCGTGCAGATTGCCTGCGGTCGCTGTTCCGGGCGTCGCCATCTCTATTGGTCCTCGTCGCGGCCATCTCGCACCCCGGGGTCGCGACCGAGGTCTGCCCGTCGGCAACGTGGCTCGTCGTATCGTACTGTCGCGCACTCGCACGATATCGGCAACTTCCAATACGTGATAAGGAACAAGAACGTGCTGGTCGTCGTCGCGATGGAGCTCTGCCTGGCACCAACACCGCCGTGTAGTAGTCGTTGCTGCCGTTGTCGTCGTTTGGCAGCAACGGTGATACGCGCGGGGGTTCGCCCCAAGTCGAAATTTGGAGAGAAGGAGCGGCCCTTACAGTGGGTGCTGCAACATCCTATTTTACATAGGCCAATGACACACGGAATCAAAAAGTATGTGAACTATCACGAAGGAAAGGTCAAAAGGGTGTGTGGAGTATTTCATCAGGAGGAGGAGAAGAAACCCTTGCCAAGCAACTTTCTGCAGAGCGAAGCGCCAAACCCTGCTTAGTCTGCCTTTTTTCTCCATCCCAGCCAGGACAAGCCAGCGAAAGCTCCCGCAGCGCAATACAAACCCGCTGGTAGCCCGCACCTGTCATGCAGCTGCACTCCAGAATGTCCACTGGGGCACCTGCGGCGCAGAACGGCGCGACGACGGCAGAGATTGCGTCCCTCCTCGCGGCCACGCTCGCCTTGTCCTGTGGGGCGGCATCTGCGTGGGTGCCGACCACAATGACGGGGAAGGCGGCTTCGAGGATGAGCGATCCGATCTCGGCCAGGACGCCGGCTGTGGGGTCGACGCCGGCGGCGACATCCCAGCAGACGACCACAAAGTCATGTCGCGTCTCGACAGCGAGGGGGAAGAGCCCCGGGCAAAACAGGTAATTCACGACGTCGAGTCGGCGGGCCGTGCCGTCCCACCAATCCTGCGCGGACCGCGGGATCCGCATGGCGAACATCCTCTTTTCAAAGTGAAAGCGGACCATGTTGCGGTGGATGGGGAATTCGGCGGTGCAGTTGGCGCCGTCGAAGCAGTTTTCCCAGACGTGGACTAGGGTCGCCTTGCCCGCTGAGGCGGCCCCGATGAAGCTGCAGCGACGTTCGATGTTGACGTCGCGGACAGGCATTGACAATATGAGATCGAGCGTTGTGGGTTGGTGGGTGGGGTGGCAGAGTCAGCGAGCGATGGATGGGATTGAGGGGGTCTTGTTTTGTTTTTTTTTTTTTTGTTTTTTGTTTTTGTTTTTTTTTTTTTTGTCGTTTCTGCTTTTGCGGCGTGCGACGCATCCCCCGGCCTTTCGTTGGCTGACTTCGAACTCCAGAGGCTCGAAAAGGAGGAGGAATGAGAAGGAACCGGATGCTGGCAAATGGGGTGTGCCGGCGAGGGGCGTCCTTCTTGTTATGGCGGTTCTGTTTGTTGGGAGTGGAGCGGGTGAAGCCAAACCTCCGCTCGATTGTCTGGTGTTGGCCCCGGAGTGACCGCAGAATATTCAGTCAGCTGTGGTTAGGGTTTTGTTTGCTTCAGCTATGGAAATACAGTGGACTAGGTTTGATGGAGCTGTGGCCTATAGTCTAGTGGCAAAAGGGATGAGACAAGCCTTTAAGATGGGAAGCTCCTGGTTATTAGCAGAGCCAGTACCCAGGATTCAGCTCAAACTCAACGAAGATGGATGATGTGGTTCAGTTCTATCTTTATTCAAGGACAGCTAAATGGTAATAAAGGTAGAAATAAATGTAGGGGGCAAAATAACGACATAGTCACAACTGGAGGAGAGCTTTTAGGAGACCCCAGCTAAGACCATGATCAGTGAGGTTAGGAATCTCACACTTCCTCCACAACGCAATGAGGCTTCCATGAAAGACGCAGGTAGGATTCAGTGTGCTGGTCGCCCTGTATGACCCAATTTATTGCAGCAATTGCCAAGCCCTTGCGTTCGTTATCTTATATTTTTCGCAACTCGAGGCGAAGTCGCCAAACTTCGTTCGGGCGTTGTTGAGGTTGTCTTTCAGCTTTCGAATGGGGAGCTTCGCGTTTTTGTCAGCATCTCCTGTCAGCACTGCTTTCTAATCCAAGCTATATAAACACTTACAACTAACCAGAAACATCACGTGCACTTCGCCACATTCGCGATCCCTCTTCCCTTCGATTCACCCAAGCACATGTCGCCAAAGCCAGTCATCGTCGTCGCGGGTTTCGGTCCCGGCATCAGCCGCGGCGTCGCTATCCACTTTGCCCAAAGGAAGGGCCTGGCCGTCGCGCTCTTGGCACGGACCGAGTCGAAGCTACTCGTCGCTGAAAAAGGTACGATCTGCCGTTTCCTCACAGCTCTCAACCGCGCGGTCCCCCCCCCCCCCCCCCGCACTTCACTCACACGCTCACTCATTCCGCAGAACTTGCCGCGCTCGGCATCACCGCAAAAGCCTTCCCCGTCGACCTCTCCGACGTCGACGCCGTCCGCGCCACCATCGCCTCCGTCCGCGCGTCCCTCGGTCCCATCCACATCCTCTTCTGGAACGCCGCCGCCCTCGGCACAAACACCCTCCTCACCGACCCGTCCGCACTCGACGCCGCGCAGTACGCCTACAAGATCCAGTTCGCCTCCTTCGTCGCCAGCGTCCATGGCTCCCTCGAAGACCTGAAGTCGACGCGGGTGGGCGATCGCCTCGGCGCGATCCTGGTGACGGGTGGATATCTGGAGGAGATCGCCGAGGGGACCGCGAAGATGGCCGTGGCGTGGCGGTTTTCGACGATCGCGGTGATGAACGCCGCCAAGCGCAAAGCGGTGCATTTGTTGAATGAGGAGCTGGCGGGGAGCGGGGTGTACGCCGGGGAGGTGACGGTGATGGGGCTTGTTAAGGGGACGCCGTTCGACGACGGGACGGCGACAATCGAGCCGGCGGCGGTTGCGGAGAGGTTTGAGCGGTTGTACGAGACGAGGACGAAGGTGTTTGACGCGATCTGAGGGGGTGATGCGCGCCCTGAGCCCGCAAGTCGAGTGCGCACAATAGAGGCTTGTTTATGTTTGGCAATGACGTAACGATGCGCAGAAATAGCTGTTTCTTTTTCTATGCTGAATCTTGTTGGCGCTAAATTGAGGTTCGGGCATGACTTCCGAGGCGAGGAGAGACAGACAACTGGATTGCCAAGCTTCTCCTGCTCTCTCTCTCTCTCTCTCTCACACTATCGCTCAAGGAAACTGGCGAATAAGGAAGGAAGAGAACGGAGAAGAAAATAGCAAGCAATCTATCTGTTTTTTTTTTTTTTTTTCTTCTTTTTCGCCTTCCATTCGATGGTCCCTGGGCTTTTCTTTCGGCAGGCGTCGCATAAAGTAAGCTGCACATCAATTGCATGGCGCAGTTAACCCTGAGCCGCTCTCAATATCGCTTGCTGCGAGGAAAGCAAAGCTAGAATCACCACCGCTTCACCAAACTCAATTTGTTGGAGTCAGATTGGCCTTTCAGCGAACCTGACTTGTGTAAGTCGCATCAGTGGCGGCAATGAGGTTGCCATTGACATCGGAATCTTGCTTCCTTGGCTCAAATCACTGAAGTAGGGTTGATGGTACTGGTGCAAGTGCATCAGTTTTAGCAAGTTGCGTGATATTCTCATCAACAGACTTTCTTTTGTTGAGAAGTTGTTGACTTTCAGCATATGCTTAGTTTTCTTCAGGATTTTCCAGTAATCAGCTATGAATTCTGGCTCCATATCTCCATTGCTGCCCAGTTGTAATTTGGATTTTTTGACGTGGGTCTGAAACGCCCCTTTTTGGCCAGAATGTTCGTTTGGCCGCTTTCGGACCAGTCTCATTATAACACACTGCGCAAGTAACATTCGTAAAGCCGTCGTTACTTTGAGTACGAAAAGCACTTGTAATTTCTCTTCCCGTTGTTTGAATGGGCCTGCTCCGTCTGCTGGTTGCGCAACCAGCAGACGGAGGTTCTGCAAGCCCAATCTCCTGACACTAGAGAACAATATGCACGCCTTGCACATCCCACTCCCTAATTACTCATCGTGGGCCATTGGCGCATAGACCTTGCTTCCACGTTTCCCGCTGCTGCCCACTCCCATCCCCACGCCCATACCCGCCCTCTTCGACTCCTTCTCCTTCTTCTTCTTCCTCTTCTTCTCGACCGACATTCCCTTATTCCTCCTCGCCCCACCCTCCCCACTCGACCCTCCTCCTCCTCCGTCAAACCCCATCAGGCCTGTCCAAGCGCGAGCGCCACCGCCGCGCTCCACAACGTTGCGGTCGTCATCGATGGTGGACAGCGCCACAGCACCCTCCACTATCCCGACCGCCGGCCGAAAGGCGAAGACGGGTCCTTCACTCTGCAGCGACTGTTTGTCGTCTGGAATTGGCGCGAGGGGCCAGGACATTGGTTCCGGGAGGGCGGCAGTGAGAGGCGCAGGGCTAGGGAACAGGGGAGGAGGAAGGGTGGACGGGTCAAGTGTTGTAGGGAAAGAGAGCGTGAATTGTGAGGGGCCACGGTTAAAGAGGTTGAATCCATGCACGCACACGTACACGCACACACACACACACGAACACGCACACGAACCCACACAACATACACACACACCCACCCACACACACACACACAGAGAGAGCGATGAGGGAACGAAGGGACAACCAGACAGCGGCACTCACCCCGCTAACGCGGTGTCGGCAGCGGCGGCGGGCAAGGCGAGAAAGAAGAAGAAGAAAGTAGAGAAGTCGACTACGGCGTCGACGACGGAGCGGAAGAAGCGCTTCCACGAGAGCGGCTGGATGCGTTGGCTGAGGTGCATTCGAATTTATTTTTATTTTTTTCATTCCATTGTATTTTCAGTTTGGTGTGGTTGCTTTGTCTCTTTTCGATTCTCCTTTCTCTTTTCCATTCGATTATTTTTTTTTTTTTCTTTTTTTTTTTCCGTTCCGGTTTTGTTTACGGGGGTCGAACGATGATTTTCTTGTGCGCGTCCGCGGTTTTGCCGATAGGCTTTCGCTCCTCCTTTGGTCCTTTGGAAGGGAGAGAAAAGAGAAGAGGAAGGGACACACATGAGTAAAGCTGCTCAGTCATCGACAGCCCAAAGTACGGCCTCGAGTTAGCCCCGCTTTAATCATGAAAATTTACTCTGCGCAATGCGGCCCGGTCAAGACAACGGCGAAGGCCGCCTCGAGCGTCTGTACGTACCCTGAGGATCCGCTCGAGGCAGGTGAAGTTCCCGATTTTGATCCAGACGCCACGACGGACTGCTGGTTCGCCATGGCGGCGGACCCATCGCCGCCGACAGTGGATGCCAGAGCAAGCACATTCTACAACGACGACGAGGTGGAGGACGGCTTAGCGTTCGGATTCCCGTTCCAAGCGGGCTGCGCAAAGTGGATCTGCTGCGCTCTGGCTGAGCGGGGCGTGTCGCTGGAGCAGCTGGTCGCGTACCTCGGCGAGACCCTCGCGGATCAGGACGGCTTGAAGAAGTGGATGGGCGATCTTGAAGAATGCTGTCCCGATGGTGCGAGTATCCAAGAGATCCACGACGTGGACTATACAGACACTACCCTTAGGCTCTTTGGTTGGCACGCCTACTCCTTTGCTCGCCCCGACACGATCTGGTGGCAGAAGGACTACGGCATTAATCCACATTTTCCGGATCTGCGTCCATCGTGGAACGAAGTGGCCGCAAAAACTATTCTTGGCGACGACGGCGATTTCGACATGTGGAGCGATGGAGGCACAACCCGGCTCAGATCACGAAGGCGGCGACGGCGACGGCGACGCAGAAGAAACTGAGGGGGACGACAACAATGACGACGCAGCAAAACTAGCCAAGTGGAGGCGCAAACGCACGAGTTTCGCCGACGGGCGGCGTGCCCTCCCCCTGCTCTCAACAAATCGCGCATAGTATCATCACGGCCGTGCGACTGCGTGGCGGACGCTGTCGAAAAGTGACGGGTTCGCTCGGATTCCCGGATTCGCCAGGGTGCGGGGCACGCGCATCAGGGACGCGGTGCGAGGCTACGATGAGCGAGACGTTGACTGGAAGCGCGCGTACTTTTGCTACGAGAGCCGGAACGCCAGGAGGATTACGAGAAACGCAAAGTTTTTGGTGGGGAGGGCAGCTACGCGTAAGCATGTGCGGTGTGGCGTTCCAAAGACTGACTCTGAATGAGCGGAAATACGATTTTTCTTTTGTGGTCCGTTCGGTCAGAGGAGTCGCAAGAAATTTTACCAAAAATCTATTTCAACATTCCCCAGACTGCAACAATCCATTCAGCTGCTCTGCTTTCGCGCCCGAAGGTCTTGCGCATCACCAACACGACAATACGATTTTTGCGCGACTGAGATATTCTGCAATTAAACTGGTAGCACAATGCCCATCAAATGACTCGAGCAATGACTACCAAGCCACGGTTTGCGAAATGTTTCATTCCTTGTCGTCCTAGGAGATCCTAGGTAAATAGCAGCGGAACGTTTCGATCGTTCGACCTTTGGGTTATGAGCCCAACGTGCTTCCACTACACTACGCTGCTCGTGGCTAACTATAGAACATAGCAAAATAAAAATAAAATGCACAATGCCCATGTTCCCTCACCTATCTTCGTCACCGAATTCTGTCTTCACGGTCCACTCGTCGTCGTGGAGCCGCGCTGCTTTTTTGTTTGGTGTGGCTGCAGCGAAGCGGCCCTTGTCCTCATTTTTGCCAAGTACTGCATGTGATCAACACAAAATATAAATTCTTATCAGTTTTCTTGGAGTTGTGCATATTCCAGCCGGGGAAGCTATTTGGAGGATAGGCTTTGTGAGTGAGTTCAACAACCAATTGCTCCTGACCAAGGTTGGTGAGCCAGAGTGGATACGATTCAGATTGCCTCCGTGCGCATTGTGGAGGCACAGGGGATCGAACCCTGGGCATCTCGCATGCGAAGCGAGCTATCTACCACTGATATATACCCCCATTAATGTATGTAGATCCCCCGGTAGTAATAACAAAACTTGCTGTGAAGCCTGTGACATTCCATCCACAGTCTCGCTTGGAGGAGCTGAGTGCGTCTTATTTGTGTCCATTACGCAGATAAAGAGGCAGAGTGCCAGATCTGCACGTCTTGGCAAATGAAATTGAAGGGGTGAAGGGGAGGAACGAAATGCCTGGAATGTTCTGTACATATATGGAAAACCGCTTTTTCCATGCAAGTGCAAGGAGTGTGGATGATGCACAGCTTCAAACATCATACAGAATTGCTGGCCAAATTCCCTGGTGGGGCTACTACGGCGGCGCCCACAACTACGTCCTGCAGGGATCCACCGGCTTCTCCCTCGGCGACCTCAACGCATCCGCCGGCATTGACGTCACGACCCTCGGCCTCCCCGCCCGTCGTCCGCCACCAGCCACCGCCTCACCCTCTCCTTCACCCTGTTGTTTCCATCCGTGCCCAAACAAATTTTTCGCGAACAACTCGCTTCCGCTGATTTTGTATGCGTCGAGGGGCGCGGCTCTGCCGTAAGCTTCAAAATGTGCTTGAAAGCACGAAAGAAAAAAAGCGAAAAATAAGATACGATCAGGTTAGGTAACGATGATGGACTCGATTTTTTACCGCAATGTGACCACACAAATCTTAAACCCTTTGCCATTAAAAGCAATCAAACTTTATGCTTGAAACCTTTTGCAGCGCTTGTTTTGCACAAAGTGGCTGCGCTGGTTGCGCTCTTTCAATGTTTTTGGGGGGAAAAGCCGACGAAGATGATCAAAACATTTCGCGATCGTGCCTGAGCCGCAGTTGCAGATTTGGAAAGAAAGAGCCACAGGTGCTCCCTCCATACCTTCACATCTACGTCAACAGCAGATCTGCTCTTTATTCCCTTCGTCATACCACCGAAACAAGCGCATATGGAGCAAAAAAAAGGCCACAAGCGTTTGAGCAGAACAACGCAAAAGAAGAAATAACAACTTTTGGTGTCAAGCCAGAAAGTCCAACGTGGCACTTTGCGGTTGACCACCACCACCAGACTCTGCCGCAACCACAAGCTGGGGCGCCCCGAACATCATCGAGATTTTTACCCTAGTTTTACGGTGAGTACATCGTCTCGAGCCAAGGAACAAAAAAAAATTGCGAGAGGGTAAAACAAGGAGGAAGCAAGGCCCGGGGAAACAAACCATTCTTTGAGAGTCCCTGGTTTACCTATAACACGCAGCGTTCCAACTTTGGTGGCCGTGAGGTCCGTCGTGTACTGGAATGAAAGACGAAGATTAGAGCATGCACGTTGGAGCAACTCCAGGAATAACCCTGGTCGCCTCGCACCATAAAGTAAAGCGCAAACCTTGACACCTTACTTCTTGGTTGCAAAAAACTCGAACGAAATCGAATTCTGCTCGCTGTGCAGCGGATAGAGTAACCGCGAACCGACGCTCCCCATCTCGATGACATCGCCCAGCTCCACGAACATGTCCAAAGCGTTCCGCACCAGCTTCTGCCCGTTCACCTCATACACGCGTTCCCGCGGATCCCCCGCCTGCGCTGGCCGCGTGATGCGAATTCCGTACCCGTGCGAGCTGCGCTTCACAGGCGCCTCTGCCGCCCCGCCCGCCGCGAGAAGCACCGCTCCCTTCACCACGCACACCCCCGGATCCGTGGTTCGCCGGCTCGAACGTGGACCGGACCGTCGCCTGAAGCACCGGGCTGTTTGCAAAGTTGCCGACGAGCACGACCACCCTCGCGGCGCGCGGGAGCTGCTTGAGGTGCTCACCGAACCGGCAAACAGTTTCGCAAACGTCTCGGCGGGAGGAACAGGCTGCGGGCGTCGAGCTCCAGGTTGCTGTTGATCAAAGGAAAAGGATATTGTTTTTTTTTTAGAACCGACGGCCTCCCGCCCGAACGCGTAGCATGTGAGGCCGTCGGCGTACAGCAGGATCGCTGTGTCTGTCTTGCCGCCGTGCGTCACGCGGCCCCTGACGTCCCAAATGCCTTCTTGCCGCGCGTCGGGTTGAGGATGTTTCCGAGCTTCAATAACTGAATTTACATCAGTGCGGTGCGATAGAAATTCGAATAATGGACATAAATTTAGCTAGCGCTTGCGGTTTGCGTTGGATGAAGAGCACCATCGGAGAATTTGTTTGCAAAAGTAATGCGTCTTCCTCACACGCCCTAAGGCCTGCGTCCACGTTTGGGCTGAGGGGAGAAGGGGGAGGAGATGACGAAGAGAGGATCAGTAACCACAGCACAGCGAGCGCAGCTGGCTTTGACAATATGTGCCTGCACTTGTAATCCCATACCAGCAGCAACCTGAGGCCAGGACAGCAATCGACTATCTTCTGAACGGCCTAAACTTATTCGACTTTCTGGCACTTCACGGCATATACTCTTCACTTGACGGGCGCCACACCGCGCAAGCACCACCCTTTTCTGCACCACCCCACACTCGCTAACCAAGGCCGGCAAAAGAACGATCTGGACCCCCGCGTCGATCCTGCTTGAGTCGAAAAACTCGATTCGCCCCGCACAGATCTGTTGTTCATCGCCACTTTCGCCGTCGTAACCGTCTTCAGGTCGCTTCGTCTCGAACTCGACCCACAAAGCGGGCTCGACGAGGGCCGCCTGGATCGCCAGTTTCAGCACGGCGTGCATGGATTCCACCACAATCCCGTCCCATCCCGACGGCGGCACGACTCCCCAACGATCCGCGGTCCCTTCCAGCGGACGCACCAGCGCCACAAAGGCCGAATATACGTCGGACACCAACTCCTCAAAGACCGAGGCCGACGATGACAGCTCACCGCGTCGGATCACGGCCACCTGATGGTTGTGCACCTCCTGCACGATTCGGTCAACGTTCGACTGCAGATAGCCCACTACGAACTGCATGAGGCGGCTGCTTGCCACTGATGACGGCGGGTACAGCGACGACGGCGATGACGGTGGCTCGCCTTCGCCGGCCGCTGCGGGTTTTGCTTCCCCAACGCCAGCCATTTCAGCGATCGAGCGCAAGCGCAGCCGGATCGACTCGAATCCCAGTCGCACAACTGCCTCGCAGAAAGGCTGCCAGTTGAGGGCGGCGCGGAACGTTGACGAGATGAGAAAGCTTTCCAGCTTGCCTCTTGCGCTCGCGAACGCGCCGAGAACGGTCCGGACCTCAAGACCGCGAAGTTGGCCGTTCATGGTCGCTGCAATCGAAAGAAGTTCTCCACGTTCGGCTGTCAGGGTTTGAATTTCGGCGTCTGCGCGCAAGAGCTCCCCTTCGAGCTTGCGAAGGAGGCCTTCGAGGGTCGCAATTCTTGTGTTCAACCTTGTGTTCTCATCAGTCAAGTTTTGGAGGTGTTCCAATTCTTTTGCAGATGTAGTAGCGCTTGAGGTGGAAGCGCAACTCTCAATCGACTCGGAGCTCCTGCATGAAGGGATCGAGAGACTCTTACCCCAACGCGAGTGGCACTAGTAAAATACTTACAGTGAATGCGTTTTATTCGGCAAATTTCCCGACCGGTGACTGCTGTCGTCCGCCGACTGTATCGGCTGCTGCTGAAAACAAGGGTATTTGTTGCTTTCCTCGGAGCTCCTCGGTTCCGAGGAGCTCCGAGGAAAGCAGCAACTACCGTTGTTTTTACTTTCTTTTTCGTCCCAGGTACCTTCCGCATTTGTTATAGTGGAGCTGAAGACCATCTTGAACGCTTTCAGCCTGCTGTCATGATCATAGGTCTTGGCTTGGCTACAGTCGCGAAAGTATTGCGGCAGCGAGGCGAGTGGAACTTCTGGCCGTTTCAAAACGGGATGATCGCACTCTTGCAAAGTCTTGCGTACAATGACCCAGCTTTTGCGCAGGTCCCTGATGGTGCTATCAATTTCACATTTGTTCGCCAAACTTTCGGGGAGGATGCGAACCTTGTGAACTGAAACTGATTCACCAAGTTGTGAATGTACATCGTCATTCTCTCCTCCGAATCTGTCTGTCCGTACGGCTTGGTAAGCTGTAGCAACCTTACACAGAGGATGACCGCCTCAGCGTTGCTGCATGACAACAACCTCATGGCCGCAGTTTTCAAATCCAAAATTTCTTTGTCAAGTCTTGCCGATTCTGTGTTAGAAAGCTGACGAGGACGCATTTTACTTACGCGTACGGTAGTATTAAATCGTTCAGAACAGTCTGCGAGTCGTAAAATAGTTCCAACAAGTTTGCGACCATCGGCAGGTCAATTCCTTTTGGAATTCGCGCGTTGTTTCCGCGCAGATAGTTGAAGGAGGGGGGTTCCTGCAACTCGTCCTTGATCCACGATGCCAGGGCTGAGGACTTCGATAATTTCTGCCTGAGGCGGAGCGCCGCTCTTCCGTTTGATGTGGAAAAAGGGGAAGGATATGGAAGCAAATCAAAAACAAGGATACGAGTCGCAGCGAAAAAAAAGCAATAGAATGAGAGGGAAAAGTCGCATGTGTTGAAGAAACTGTCATACCGAAAGCGACTCTCCTCCAGTTTGACTAAGTCTTTAGTTATGGGTAAGGCAGGCGCTTCTCTGCCACTGACAAACTCCGACACCAACGCAGCTCCAGAATCAATCGAAGCCGGGTGCCAGATGGGATCAAAGATTACAGTCATGGCGAACTTCCTTGCGCGTCCAGCGATCCACCTCGCGACATCCGTGGGGGCGGGGGCACGGTCTGGCGGGATTGCCCTCGAACTCGCGATGGTACCGCTCATTGGTGGCTCATTGTTCAAGTTCATTCCATTCGTTTTTTTTTTTTTTTTTTTTTTTTTTTTTTTTTTTGCTTATTTTTTCGTTGGTGCTGCGCTGAAGAAAGACAAAATGAACTCCAGACTGTTTTTATACAGTTTGGACGTGCACTTGCACTCAGTCACTGGATCACTTCCAAAACCGTTGAAAGTGAAAAAATACTTGCGAAATGCTAGGGTTTTGGAAGTGCTCCACTTGCACCTGATATTGCACTTCACTTTGCACTTCCACACTTGCACCGCATAGAAAAAAAAGCTTCCTCGACTTAAATGCCTGCCCTTTCCTGTGGAAATCAAAAAACAAATCAGACTCTTTCAGTTGAACCATGCTGGGCGGAGACGCTGCCATTTTCGCGGACCAGCTCGACCCGGCGAAGAACCACAAGGCCATTGTGGGCATCGACTTTGGCACATCGGAGTGTGGGTAAGGAAGGCATATGGGGTGGGGAACGGAGTGGAGGAAGTAAGGAGAATGTGAAGAAGGACGAGCATGTGTCGGAAGGTAGGGAGCACCAGGAGATTACCCTTTGATTCTATTGAGCGTAAAGGTGCGCAAGGTGCGAAGGACATCGTCAAACCACCGCGACGGCCTGGGGGTCGATGGCTTCTTCAATATTCTTTCTTTCACTAGAAGTGTGTTGCACACACATGCCAAACGCTCGCTGATTACTTTCTTGTCGCTCTTCGCCGTCCCCCTACCCAGTTACTCTTACGCGTTCACGAAGCCGGGGGAGCGTTTGGACCCAAGGGTGGATGTTTTTTCAAACAGGTAAGTTCGGAGAAAGTGTTCTCTCTCTCTCTCTCTCTCTCTCTCTCTCTCTCTCTCTCTCTCTCTCTCTCTCTCTCTCTCTCTCTCTCTCTCTCTCTCTCTCTCTCCTCTCCTCTCTCTCTCTCTCTCTCTCTCTCTCTCTCTCTCACGTCCCGCACTCGCTTGGGATAACAATCATTCAAAAAATACGCTCTAAATACCAATAGCCCCTGGCCAGGAACGCATGGTGGAAAGACAGCCACGGCCATTCTCATGAAGCAGGATGACAGCGGCAAGTGGGAAGTACTGTCAATCGGGGAACAAGCTGTGCTTGCAGTGTCCAATATGCGCCCGACCGACCGGAAACAGCACTTTTTCGTCCGCCATTTCAAGATGCGGCTTTACGAGCCAGCCACGAACGCCCGATTAATGATTGAAGATTCCTACTCATCCATAAAACTCAAGGCCGTCGACGTCATTGGCGGCTTGCTTGGACACATCAAGGGCGGTATGTACCTGTTTAATATCTTGCTCTCGCTCTGAGTGTGCTGCTGTCGCTCCATTTAACGTGTAAAAAAAAAGCCTCCCTCAAACAGGTCAGGCTTGCGACTCGTGCAACCATCAATGAAGACGACGTCTTGTGGGTGGTTACTGTGCCGGCCATCTGGCGGGAAAGCGCCAAGAAGCTGATGCGCGAGGCAGCCGAGACTGGCGGGCTGATTCGTCCCGGCAAAAGCGCTTCGTTGCTCTTGGCTCTAGAGCCAGAGGCCGCGTCAATGTGGTGCCTTACGAACTCGCAGCTGGCCGCCGAAAAGGGCAACACCATTGTCGTTGCGGACTGCGGGGGCGGCACAATCGACGTGACCGTTCACACGATTGTCGATGGGAGTGAAATAACGGTCAAAGAGGGTACTTCCATTCCCCCCCCCCCTCCCCCTTCCCTCCTTTTCCCCTCTGCACCTCTTCTGATGCTTCAATGCGCCTTCACCGTCAAGGTTAGGGTTAGGTTAGGGTTAGGTTCTTGAACTCTGTGAGGCGGCCCTCCTTTGTGGAGTCGCCACTTGTGGTTCCCACAACCAAGGCCTATGACATTGAGTTGCCAGTGGTGAGAACAAAGAACATTGAGGCTGCAGACATGCTGCTGATGCACAAGCGGGCTCTGGTGAGGTGTCAGCAGAAATCCTCCCCCACAGGGGTGGCTCAGGCTTTGGAAGTGCCCTCACACATGGGGCCATGCCAAGTTATTCGATCTGGTGCGGCATTTAACAGGAAGTGGCTCAGACACCTGCTGATGTGGATGGCTGGGATGGTAGCATTTCACCAACAGTGTGCAAGGGCTGGCTGTGCAGAGAAGTGCACTAGGAGGCATGTTTTGGAGTGTTCAGGGGTTAAGGACAGGCTGGAGAGGCTGCATCCTGAGTTGATTCCCACTGCAGAGCAACAGGATTTGAACATTTCAGCAGTAGATTTGGGCCTAAGGTCGCTGGTCTTTTGGGCCCCCTACAGTGCCAAAGCTGAGGGCAAGATCTCTAAGGAGACTCGCATTACATCAAAGAAGATGGGAATGAAGCTGGCCAGGATGATCATGCAGATGCGCATTGAGTGTGGAGGACTTGCGAATTTCACTGATGCTTCAGAGACAACAGCAGCAGAGGAGGCAGAGGTCGTGGTGGAGGCAGGTCGTGTGGACCGACAGGATATGAGCATTCAGGAACGGATGGCAGCAGCCAGGGTGCGCAAGCTTGCAAGGTCAGTCATCATCACCACCTACGATCCAGTACGGAACAAACAATGGCGGGAGTCAAGGGAGAAGTGGAAGAAGAAGGAAACTGAGGGTGTTGAGGGGACAGTGGACGGCAATGGGCATGTGGACTCTGATTCAGAGGAGGAGGCTGGAACTGGGTGACAGTTTGTGCAGTGTTTCAGGTGCAGTTCTTCGAACCTCATTTGTTATCTATTTGTTTTCTTGTTGTTTAATTTCATTCACCTCTGTGGATCTTCTCCTCTCTTTCTTTTCGATCTAGTTGCTGTCCTTTGTTCTTCTCTTCTGCCTTTTGATTCTCTACCTGGCACCTCGTTCTTGCCTCTGGACATGTTTCTCCTATTTCATATGTACGCACTTTTTAACTTTCAAAGTTGCAGATTCCTCACCCTCTCCCTCGGGGGCGGGTTGGAGCGAATAAATCCCGTTGAAAAGTTAGGGTTAGGGGGTTCGCACTGCGCCCCCTGACTCACACACAGCTGAAGGATGCGCAGAAGTTGCAGGACAAGTGCCTGCGGCAGGCGCTGTCACTGGGGAAGACCTCCTCAGGGGCGGCCCTGCATCTGATGTTTGGAGTGGTCCCTGTGGCAGCCAGGAACAGGATGCTGAACGCCAGATACTTTTTCAGACTGCACCACATTCAGGATGCTCGCAACACAACGGCTCAGATGTACAGGCACATGGTGGAAAAGATTGCTTCAGGGGCCTCTGTGGGACAGTCCTTGACAAAGTTTTCGCTTGACTATACGGATATTCAGTATTTCTTGAACTCTGTGAGGCGGCCCTCCTTTGTGGAGTCGCCACTTGTGGTTCCCACAACCAAGGCCTATGACATTGAGTTGCCAGTGGTGAGAACAAAGAACATTGAGGCTGCAGACATGCTGCTGATGCACAAGCGGGCTCTGGTGAGGTGTCAGCAGAAATCCTCCCCCACAGGGGTGGCTCAGGCTTTGGAAGTGCCCTCACACATGGGGCCATGCCAAGTTATTCGATCTGGTGCGGCATTTAACAGGAAGTGGCTCAGACACCTGCTGATGTGGATGGCTGGGATGGTAGCATTTCACCAACAGTGTGCAAGGGCTGGCTGTGCAGAGAAGTGCACTAGGAGGCATGTTTTGGAGTGTTCAGGGGTTAAGGACAGGCTGGAGAGGCTGCATCCTGAGTTGATTCCCACTGCAGAGCAACAGGATTTGAACATTTCAGCAGTAGATTTGGGCCTAAGGTCGCTGGTCTTTTGGGCCCCCTACAGTGCCAAAGCTGAGGGCAAGATCTCTAAGGAGACTCGCATTACATCAAAGAAGATGGGAATGAAGCTGGCCAGGATGATCATGCAGATGCGCATTGAGTGTGGAGGACTTGCGAATTTCACTGATGCTTCAGAGACAACAGCAGCAGAGGAGGCAGAGGTCGTGGTGGAGGCAGGTCGTGTGGACCGACAGGATATGAGCATTCAGGAACGGATGGCAGCAGCCAGGGTGCGCAAGCTTGCAAGGTCAGTCATCATCACCACCTACGATCCAGTACGGAACAAACAATGGCGGGAGTCAAGGGAGAAGTGGAAGAAGAAGGAAACTGAGGGTGTTGAGGGGACAGTGGACGGCAATGGGCATGTGGACTCTGATTCAGAGGAGGAGGCTGGAACTGGGTGACAGTTTGTGCAGTGTTTCAGGTGCAGTTCTTCGAACCTCATTTGTTATCTATTTGTTTTCTTGTTGTTTAATTTCATTCACCTCTGTGGATCTTCTCCTCTCTTTCTTTTCGATCTAGTTGCTGTCCTTTGTTCTTCTCTTCTGCCTTTTGATTCTCTACCTGGCACCTCGTTCTTGCCTCTGGACATGTTTCTCCTATTTCATATGTACGCACTTTTTAACTTTCAAAGTTGCAGATTCCTCACCCTCTCCCTCGGGGGCGGGTTGGAGCGAATAAATCCCGTTGAAAAGTTAGGGTTAGGGGGTTCGCACTGCGCCCCCTGACTCACACACAGCTGAAGGATGCGCAGAAGTTGCAGGACAAGTGCCTGCGGCAGGCGCTGTCACTGGGGAAGACCTCCTCAGGGGCGGCCCTGCATCTGATGTTTGGAGTGGTCCCTGTGGCAGCCAGGAACAGGATGCTGAACGCCAGATACTTTTTCAGACTGCACCACATTCAGGATGCTCGCAACACAACGGCTCAGATGTACAGGCACATGGTGGAAAAGATTGCTTCAGGGGCCTCTGTGGGACAGTCCTTGACAAAGTTTTCGCTTGACTATACGGATATTCAGTATTTCTTGAACTCTGTGAGGCGGCCCTCCTTTGTGGAGTCGCCACTTGTGGTTCCCACAACCAAGGCCTATGACATTGAGTTGCCAGTGGTGAGAACAAAGAACATTGAGGCTGCAGACATGCTGCTGATGCACAAGCGGGCTCTGGTGAGGTGTCAGCAGAAATCCTCCCCCACAGGGGTGGCTCAGGCTTTGGAAGTGCCCTCACACATGGGGCCATGCCAAGTTATTCGATCTGGTGCGGCATTTAACAGGAAGTGGCTCAGACACCTGCTGATGTGGATGGCTGGGATGGTAGCATTTCACCAACAGTGTGCAAGGGCTGGCTGTGCAGAGAAGTGCACTAGGAGGCATGTTTTGGAGTGTCAGGGGTTAAGGAC